>CAMXCT020006668.1:79070-369567 GCA_947184155.2 Cladocopium goreaui | reverse complement strand
TTTTGACGTTTTTGCGGTAGCAGGCTGCAAATATGTAGAATCCCAAATAAGGATCTTTATGCTCGCGTGCGTGCAGTCTACTTACCGTGAAACAACCAGTTACACCTTACTACAACGTCTCCCCGTCAAAAACGTCGTAAACAACCAGCACAACCGAAATCACATGGTTGCTTCCCTTGAAGCAAAACAAAGATGTCACATGTTGTGACTGCTTCTTACAAACAAAACAAACGAACTCACTCAAACTGATTTTTTTTGAGTTGGTTGGTTTGAAAAAAATTGTTCTCGTGGTGAATAAGCCATGAAACAAAAAAACGAATTCCGCTCATCCGGTGGTGACATTTCATGTCATGTTGAAAATGACGTAAATTACTCATTTTCAGACAAACCTATATTATATATATAAGTTATCGGCTAAGACGCCAAGTCTAGAAGTCATCCTTCCAAGTTACGCGCAGAAAAAAACGCATGTGAAAATAAAACCCAAAATAACATGTGACATGCGGACATGTGAAAAACTGCCGTCGACAAGTTGAAGCTGAAACACACTTGCACATTCAGTTTTCTTTTTCCTGTCAAAGCATGGGGAAAATCTTAAATTGTTCCAAGCTGGATCACACTGGCACGGTGACACAAAACCCACTTGAATCCAAACATTTCTTGAGAAAAAAATGAGTGACCCCGTTTGCATTACACATGTTAAATGACAAGCAACATTCATTGATCGTTGCACGTTTGTTTAAACTGACAGTTGGTGCATTCATGTTTGTGAATCAGCTCACAAGGTTGGAACATCTCCAACTGAACATTTGACATTTAAAATACAAGACGGAAACGCGATAGTTTCACGCCAGCTTCATGGATGATCGCTGTGCTCAAGCCGATCTAAGCGTCACGTGCTAGGTCCCAACAAAGAGCGGGAAATCAGACAGGGTGGCACACTCTGTTTCAGAAAGCCTGCCGGGTCTCCAAACCAAAGTCCAAATGGTCAAGCGCAACGCTTAACCTATCTATAAACCGCTATTGACAAGTCAACTGCAAACGTCCCCCAGCGTTTTGCGCGAGCCCGCGCAGGCGAAATGCACATGGGCATGTGATAAGAGGCATTTCGTGTGGAAATTTGCAGGGAAAATGCCGGACCCGTATTCCAAGGCAAGCATTTTGTGCGAGCCTGCGCAGTCAAAATGCACATGGACATGTCACAAGAAGCATTTTGTGTTATGTCCCCCACACATTACTACCACAATTTCAGCGTTGATGCAAACGTCGGGCAAATAAGACAACATGTCGGTGAAAATGGGCCACTCTTCAATGGTATCTCCCTGCCAAGTGGCTGCAAAAGTAGTTGCACTGCTGGCCCGCGCATCTGATTGACACCGGCACACAAGGGCATCTTCAGCCCTCAAAAGATGAAGGTCGAAACTGCCCGAAATAAAAAATCATCATTTGCACAATCTCCAATGATGTTTTGTTTTGTTCCACGTGAGAAGAGGAGGAAATAAGTAAATAAGGGAAACGAGGACAAGCAAATGACCACATCAGAGTAGTGAGTCCGTGCACAGCAGACAAGCGTTACCGACCCGCTAAAACTTTACAACACTCAAAACTAGAAATGCTTCTGGAGGAAGTAAGCCAGGCCTCCGTTGTGAAGTGAATCCTGGTCGCTTCATGGGGCGGGATGTTCCTCGCAAAAAAGCAGCTTAAACATCGTCGCATTGCAGAACGTCAGTTACTCATCTAAACACTATGTCATACAACAGGTTGAACATCGAGCCTTCAAACACAGATGCTGCTGTTCATTGATGCAACCTTGAAAGTCATTAACACCTTTTGTCATGCGCACTAACCGGCGCTAAGGTGAAGAAAACCAAAGCTTTGCTGTTCCCCAGCGGTGCGCACTAACTGGCGCCCCAGTGAAGAAACTACAATGTAGCCAAGGTTGAAAAGACTACACACTCGCCTGAGTTTGGCGTGCCATCAAAAACAAGTCCTCTTTGCTCAATCGCCCAGCTTTGGCGATGAGTCTCTTCTGCTTTTTGCTTTCGCTTTTCAGCGTTTTGCTGACGTCTTTCAGCGAAGCTTTCAACTCCTGCCTTCTCCGCTTAAGGTCGCCCAGCACGTCAGTCATAGTAGTAGAGATCACAGGCGCAGCCACGGAGGAGGTCACAGCTGCACCGTCAGCCATAGAGCCCATAGAGGTCGCAGCTGCCAAATCATGCGCGCCGTCAGCCATGGAGCCTATGGAGGTCACAGTGGGGTCACTACTGGCGCAACAGCAGGGTTTTTCGTCTCTACAAATTCAATCAGAGCCGTTGAACAGGCATGCACAGTTAGCCAGCGCAGCTGTTTCCACACTGAACAAATGCTGGTCAGGCACCAGCAAAACGGCTCCATGTTTTGAACTGTCTGACGGTCCTTTTTTCAGACCTCCGCAACGTTCTGTCATTGTAAACAAACAACAATCAACCGCCAACAAAATCACAAAGGGCCACTCCGAGGGTGCAAGCAAAAACGCTCAATGCGGAAACCAGGGATCCCCCCAGCCAGGATCCCCGAGATCACACCGAGCAGCCATCATGGCATGACATTCACCCTGACACTTTGAAGCAAACACCGACAACGCCGGGTCACAACAAAGTGGTGAGAAACTACCGCCGTGAGACAGAAGGGTGAAACGTGATCTAAGGTGAAAAAGACGGCGCTGCTTTTCCAATCATCATATTGCACCGGTATTGTGAGCAGCTTCACTATGCGAGTGCTCATGCTTTGCAGTTTCGTGATATGGGAGATTGTACCCATATATGGGAGTTGCAGTGCACTCTGGCGGTGTTGGCCGCTTTCAGCAACGCACGTATTGGAAGTGAGGGCACCTCATCTTTCCATTATGTTGCTCAAAGAACACTGGTTTAGAGAACTATACCTCGGCTTGAAAGTCACAGCATCATTTGACCGACACGAGAGTAATCGATGGGCAGGTGAGATGCATCACTCCAGAAATCAAGCCACAGAGCCTGCAGGTCATCTGGAACGTCAGTTTATCACTGTGTTTGTACCGGCATGGATGATCCCTCCAGTACACCACAGCCTGCGCAGGGAAAGCATCAAAAACGCAAGTTCCGCCAGTGCAATAGGTCCAGTCGGTCCGCCCTACCTGGTTTGAAGACATTGCAGCACGTTTTTGGTCTTGCCTGCTATTAAAATAGAATTGAAAACAGCCTCAAAATGGTTCTGTCCAGAGCGAAAAGCGGTAGCGCGTGGCAATGCCATTTTGGCAGTGTGGAACCTTGCGACCTGCTCGAAACACGAAGCTCTTTACATTACGCAAGTAAATCAAAGTTGGGTTTTGTTCAAGCAGCAAGCTTTCAACGCAACTGGGGAGGACCACTTCTTGGAGTCCAAAAAGCCAATGTGTTTTACGGCCCCGAAAATGAGATTGCTGCAGTGACCTTTTTGCTAAAAATGGCGCAGCTTTACCAAAAAGCAATACTTTTTGCAAGTGTAACGGAATGGCAGGATTCCGGGGAACACGGTTGCTGATTGAAGGTCTCTAGCCCCGCCTGCATGTCGCCAGTCCTTGCGAAAGCATCATGTTGTTTGGAATTGTTTGGGTGTTGTTGTCGCAGGCTTTCGCAACATGGCGTGGGTGAGGTGCTGATTCCGCTGCGACATTGCTGGCGGGATGTTTTTTCTGTGTTTGCGTTTGCACTGCTCAGTTTTGTTTTGGTCTCTTGATGCGTTGTTTGTTTTTGGGCTCCCCCCCCTTCGCCCCCCTAGACTCCTAACGCGGCAACTTTGCGGGTCGGGTTGTGCATGTCGCCCGGAGTTCCATGTCATCCGGTTAAAGAATAATAGTATATATTTAAAACCGGATGATTCCTTTGTTTACATTGGGGAAGAGTTTCGATTTCATGACTCCAGCAGATTCCGTAAGAAGGCTGGAGATGCGAAACTTCGATTTTACCACAGTTTTGTGCCAGTTTTGATTCCTGTAGCTGCGGAGTCTTGCCGGAGTCGGGCGGAGTCGGTACACCTGCTGAAACCCTATTTACAATGGGGAAAGGGTTGCAAGAGTTCCAACTTTGTGACTCCAGACGGCTCCGCAAGAAACCGCAAGATGCGCAAGATGATGTCACTGAACTGTTCGATTTGTTTGATGCCCAGTTTTGGGGTTGGAAAGGTATATAGAATTTGGACTCCCAAAGGCGGTCCTCCCCAGTATGACGCACCCCAATGGTCTCACAATGCAGTATGGAACAGAAGGTACATGGAACCAAAGACAGGGTACACGCTGCAACAATTATGGGCAGATTCTGAGCCAGCCATTAGGAAGAAGTCGTCCCTTCGTATGAAATCAAAGAAAGTGACATTACGTGCAGTAGCGGCTATCGCAAACCTCCCATCTCCCTCGCTGCCAGACAGCCCCTTCATCCGTGCTTCGGAGACACCGGCAGCTTACAAGGCCTCACCACAAACTGATACCCTCGCTCAAAGAGCCCTAGAGGAATGGGAACGCACCTTGTGCGAAAACAAGGCAGTAGCAATCCTTGCAGAGTTTACAAGCCGGCCGGGAGGCCCTGATCCAGAAAGACGGTGGTGAAATGCTCATTGCCATTGTCCTCGATAAGCCATTGGCTGAAGCGAAAGCATTAGTTGATGACCCTGCAGCCTTCACTCGCGAAATGACTCGGATTGTGTGCGAGAAACAGAGCCATCCACTCATTGCCCAGAGATTGCCAACGTTGGGTGTACCCGCCATCCATCAAAGAAGTAAATACCTGGCAAAGACAGGATTTCCTGTTCCGGGCCGGTCTGTGCTACTATTTGTCCGGTGCGCGCCTTGTACAGTCCTGAAGGCAGGCACACATATGTGGGAAAGGGCGTGCGATCAGCCGCGTAGGCAAACAGGACAACTTCGGAGAACGGGAGATTCTGAACAGGGATCCATTTATGTTGAGCTGCTCGGCCTGTTTGACTTCTTGGAGGCGATCTCTGTTCAGCCAACGAAGATCCGACTCTCTAACCAATATGAGACGGTATCTTGCCCGCTTTATTTCGTTCGTTTGTGGATCCTGGTATTGATTGGCGATTGCAAGGGGAGGGAATTCCCACGCAGGCGCAGAATTCAATGACCATCTACTGATCTGTGCAAGATTCTCCTGTTCAGGGTCGGCATCGAAGTCGGGCCAGCCCCATGTCGTCTCTCCCCTTCGAAGGCCCCGGATGCTATAGTCGCAACCACTAAGGCCATGCCCATAAGCCCGATCATATCTAAGAGGGACACCAAAAGGGTCAAGGATTTTGACCGGGTGAGTACTACAGTGATTCGACCAAGGCAGTCTTCCGTATCTTCTGTAGGGAAGCCATTGGAGTAGTACTTTGTGTTCAGGAATCCTCTGCTTGGCTGAGACACGATTGATACTTGCGCTGTTCCTCCTGCTGAGTTGGCTATTGTTTCTACGCGTAGAGTGCGGGCATAATCTTTCTTAAGCACTGAACGGTTCAAGTTATTCTTGTGGTCTGTTGCAATGGTCATTACGAAAAGCCCATCGGCAAACCCAGCATTTTTGGGGAAAGGATAAAGTACCTCTGACACAAGCGTTTCCAAGTCAGTCGCTACTAGTCCATTAATTCTAGCATTGGTGTCCCAAAGTACGAATTGGTTGTCGGGATCGTTTTGCGTTACGGGCTGCACGATCAATGCCGCCTCGCGTCTGCTCTGAATCTCCTGTCCACAGGACTAGGGGTTGTTGCCTCATTAGGCTGATGACTGCAATTTCTCGGTCAGTGCCATATTGTTGACCTTCATCAATGACCATTAGGGAAAGCTCTTGCATGAAACCTCCTAGCGTGGACCATTGCATGAAGATCCTGGGCCACCGTATCCCCTGTAGCCAACAAGCTGGCACTTGTTCAGCATTTGCCTTCTTTCTCTCGGATGAATGTCGAATTTGGTATGGGAGTAACTGCTCTTGTTACGTTCCTGGTCCCCAACCAACCTACCTATGCGCCCAAACACCCCTGACGGGGGGTCGAGCCCTTGTAGGAGGTCCGCAAAAGACCGCGTCTCTGAATTTTCTTTGCATACAAACAATATCTTGAGGCTGTCGTATCGATTTCAATTAAGGCCAAGATTAGGATTGCCATCGATTTAGACTTGCCTGCACCGAAGAGTCCTTGAACACACAGGTCTAACCGATTGGTGAGTAACGCCATTGTCACTGCACATAGCGTGCCCAAGACATGTCCATCCAGTTCAGCGGCGAATAAAAGTGCAGTTGTGCGGGTCCATGGATGGGGTTCACTTTCCACGTGACATGGGATGAGCACTAGGCCTAGCAACTGTCCGCACAGATGCAGGAAATGTGATTGTTTGTTGCCATGAAGGCCTAACTACCCTCAGCCAAATCCTCCGTCGAGGCCAGCACACGTTGGGTCCACTATGGACAAGCCAACTCTCGCCACAAGCTACAGAAGACCTAAAGGCAGCCAACACTGTCCTCCAGGCCTGAGAGCACAATTTGAAGCCGCCCAGCCACATGCGCAAAGACAATCGAGAAAAGCAGCTGCGTGCCAGGCTAACACCCCCCAAACCTGCAGTAAGGGAGAGTACCCACCAAGTATGACCCCCATAAACGGGAGCAAAGGGATTTATGGGTTTTCCAATCTTTTTGAACTGTCTGCGAAGTCTACTTGCTAGGCGTGTGTCCCAGGTCCTGTCACCGTTGGTCACTTCAATGTCTGTCACCTAACATGTGCTTTGGGTAAGTAGGTTGCATAAACTGTTAGTGGCTCAATTGTTCGCACTGCAGCTTTTGTGGCTCCACTAGTTTTCATAGCTAGGTCAGCCATCTGACATCAATTCGCACACTAAGGTGTAAGACAAACCCGGATTGTTTTGCTTCCTACCTGTTTCACCTCCAACGCATTGACCCGGTAAGGGGGAACCCTGACCCCGGGTGCCGGGTGTTCAGGGTTTCCTTAACCTTGCCAATCCTGTTGATATACTTTTGCACTCGTTGCCCGTATAGCATCCACTATCTCGGCTAGTCACTTGGCTCCTGACACCCGGGCACCGGCTGTTCAGGGTCAAGCTGGCGTCAACATGCTGCAACAGCTTATGACACCAAACAGGTTCATTTCGTTGGCGTCGCCTGACCCTGATGAATCAGAAACAGACATTGAACCAGCAGAGCCAACCGCTCCAGATGACACAGTCGAGGATGTGTCAATGCACAGTGATACAGAATACTTTGACGCCCTCGAGACGGATGACGACGTTCCATATTTTCAACAAGGGACTGAGCCTCCCCCAAGGGAGAAGTGGGAAATTGCCGCACCTATCGATTTCTTGAATGTTCACGAGGTCACACAGCTAAGCCACCAGCTTGACCAACTGTTCCTTTCGCAAAAAGAAGTTGAGACCCCGCTCGGCATGGATGACATAAAACAGAGGTGGAAATGGGACGATGTCGGCTCCTGTCGAATGCCCCGGTCACCCCTGACATACCCTGCACTCATGGTGGACGAAGGGAACGGCATCCAACGACCCGCAGCCAGCCAGGTCCATCATAAAACGCTCTTCCAGTGGATAACAGATAATCTCTCATGGTTACCTCAGTATGCCACCGTATATGTTTATGTGGACAACCGCAAACTGTCAGGCACTGACCCTCCAGCCTACTGGCCGCATTTTGCACCCTGGATCCAAGGCCGATGTACAGTGACTGGCCCTTACCAGGAGAAAACTACTGCGATCCATTTTCCCATTCATGCTGACACTGGTTTGCACCAGGTCCATTATACCTGGGCTGGTGCCGCAGCTCTGGAGGCGCTGTGTCTAATGTTCCCCACTGTAAATTTTGCTCTCATCGACTCTGACTGCGTGCCAACCTCATTGTTTGAAGTGGCCGAGCTCGTCAATCTCATGACGGATAAGTCAAGCAGAGCCGCAGCAATGCAACATAACACAATGGCCAGCTCTAACCAGTGCCCTCCAGCAGTACTCCTGGCCACAGAAGCCAAAGCCGAACTCAATGCCGGCTTGATCATTGTGACAGGGCACATCCCGATTGAGGCACCCGATGTAGAAATGGCCCAAGCAGACATGCCACCAGCCCCTGGCCAAAGCTCCTCTCCGAGTGCTGCACCTGCCCCAAAGGCACGACGAATAGCCCACCCTGCCAATCGCACAGCAGATGATTGGGTTACCGCACTCCAGGAGAGCAGGGCCAGTTTCCTAGCTACAACCGCTGTGCCAGAAGACCCTGCGGAAGCAATGAGGGGAGGACTGCTTCTCACCCCCCTACTCGGCTGTAGAGCTAGAACCCCACTTGACTGGACACATGCATGGGCAATGTTGGGCGAATGGGCAGGAGCCATTGCATTCCCCATCCCGGAGCGAGGAGAATGGCCACGTCACGGGGATGGCCGATACCTTAGACCGGACTTTGCCGAGCGGACCCCGCCATTCCTTACCTGGGCACGCCCCATTTTTGAACAAGGTGCACTCTCCCCTCTGTCAGTTTTCCCAGCCGACTTCCCCATACTGTGTCTTCCAGGAGACAAACTGTTCCAAAGCAAGGAGTTAACCATAGGTTATAGTCTGCCACCTATAGTACACGCCTTCCATGGGAGCAAAGTAGGCCTAGGACAACAACTCCGACAGTGGCTAAACAAAGGGCTGCAACCGCTTGCTGTGTCGCTCATAGGAGTCGACGAGGCACCACCGTTGTGGACACACCCCACAGGCTGCGATTTTGTTAGAGGGAGTAAACTAATCGCCAAGCTGCATGTCCTGCAAAACAGAAGCCTTACCAAGCTGCAGGTGTTGCTTCTTCAGAGTCTGTGGATGCCGGTGGAAGCCCCCAATAACAATAATGACCATACTCCTTGGTCCAAGACTTGCGATCCTGCCAATGTTTTCTGCGGTCAGCATGCGAGCCTCCAGCTCCCCAGTGCCCCAATCCTCCCCCTGCTGGAAGCGCTGCAACGGCGACTGGGCATTGACCCTAGCAACGCAGAACTAGCAATCAACGAAGTGCTTGCTAGCCATACTGACCCTCAATACACTGCTTGGAAACTCACTGTCATGGATAACACCTCCTGGCAACTCAATGACGCTGACCCAGGGTCCCTGGATGTTCAGTGCACTGGGTTGGGTGGAGGAGAACTCGATGAAGACTGGGACGTACTGCTAGCCTGCAAAAAGGAAGCACATGTTTACGGGCCATCCCTAAGCAAACAGGACGATTGGAATGCAAGAGCTGGCACAGTAGCAGGCACTGCTCATACACAAGAATATTTGCTCTTGCACATCGCCATGTTTCCCATAGGTGCACACTTCTGGTGCCGCATCTTCGGCATGCCCAGTGCGAACCAATTGCAAGCGCAAATCATCAGTCGGGCCATGAAGCTGTTGCAATTCTGTCCCATCATCCCAGCACACAGGAAACCACCGTGGCCCGGGTACATACATGGCCTGCGACTCTTTACTAAGTTGCTAGTTGCACACCCGCTAGTCGGAGTTAGTCTGCCCCCTGAAATCCGCCCAGTTGATCTTCTGAGATTAACAGGATACATGGTAGGCTCCATCTACATTCGGGGGCACAGCGCTGGCTCGTACGCAGGAATGGTATGGGAAACTATCCTCTCAGAATTCCCAGATGTTCGTGGCAAAACCGTGCTAGCAGCCATTGCGCTACCACCATCGCTGCTCACGACATGCAATTTATCTCAGCTGAGAGAGATCCACCTCATTCACCATGCAGATGACAGGCTCTGCGTATGGAACCCGTCAAACCATGACATCAAGCTGCTTAAGCAACGGGGCTTTAAAATTACGCATATCACAGGATGGAGAGCGTACCTCGGCACTGCACAACATAACTACTCGCATTGGACAAGAGTTGCCCTCCCAGAAGGACGACCAGATATGGAGCAGTTAGAAGGTACCCCGGGAGTGCTCCCCTTCGAAGTGTACTCACAGGCTCCGCTCCGACTGATCTCATGGTGCAGCTTTGAGCTCTCAAGAATTGCCAGAAAACTCCTGCGTGAACTAGCGGAAATGTGTGAGCTACCTGAAACCACTACACAGGCACTTGTTACACACATCGCTGCCCACAATTCAGAGGTCAAAACTGAGCAAGAGGCAACCCAATACTTAGCCACGTTGGAAACAGTCACCATTTCCTCAAGGTCCAAGTTGCTCAACTATACCACTATGGTACAACATTTCCTCGGCACCTTGCAATTGCCCCTGGCTATCTACATGCTAGACTACTACTTGCCCATGCTCAGTCCAAATGAAGGCTATAATGAAACAGGGTTAACAATGCAGAGTGCAGGCCCCATCCGGCAACCATCGCAACCCATCGCCCTAGAATTCCTTTTCAAAGGCAGCGAGTTTGGACACTGGAAAGTTAAAGGCGGGCAGGATGCTTTCGCGTTCCGACACCCAAGCCTGGGCAAAACTGAAGTGTTCAGCCTGCTGGCCAGCGATGCGCACCATCACAAAGTCAGCCCCATTGGCACGGGTAGGCTCATTGCCATGGTGGGTACAGCGGACGCACTAGCTTATGATGGAGATGACCTTCAAATCCTTTTTGGCTTGGTCCTCGCCATCACGCCACGCGCAGCCAAAAAAAAGGATGAGCTGGCTGCCTCACGCATATACAGACAGTGCAACCCTAAATTCATCGAAGTTGCTTTCCTCTCAGGACCGGCCATTGAGTTTTTTGCAAAGGAACAACTCGAAGCCCTCCAAGACTGGTATAGTGCCTCCGGCCAGCACCTGGACCCCGTCGACGCGACCGTCCAGGGGCAGAACAGCCCGGTCCCCCAGACCTTCTTTCTCGATACAATGTGGATGTTCGGATGTACTAAGCCTACCCGTGAGCTTACCGCGGTTGCGCAAACCCCCCCGTGCAGATACCACCTGGGATTAGGCATTTACAATGTCCAAATAGCTGTAGAAGGCATGGAGGGCAACAAAAGATCACATTTCTTGCATTTGTGCGGCCAGTTGCTCCGCCTAGTGCTAATTCCATGTCACGTGGAGGGCGAGCTTCACCCTTGGACTCGCTCCACTGCACTTTCCTTTGCCGCTGAGATTGACGGACATGTTTTAGGCACACTCTGCGCAGTGACAATGGCGTTGCTCACCAACCGGCTAGATCTGTGCATCCAAGGGCTTTTCGGAGCAGGCAAGTCGAAATCGATGGCAATCCTCATCCTAGCCTTGATTGAAATCGACACTACCGACAGCCTCAAAATATTGTTCATTTGCAAAGAGAACTCCGGCACCCGATCCTTTGCTGACCTCCTCCTATGGCTCGACCCCCCGTCGGGGGTGTTTGGGCGCATAGGTAGGCTGGTAGGAGACCAAGAGCGCAACAAAAGCAGCTACTCGCACACGAAATTTGATATCCACCCGAGAGAGAGAAGGCAAATGCTGAACAAGTGTCAATTAATATTAGCCACCGGGGGAACAGTCGCCCAGGATCTTACCATGCAATGGTCCACAATGAGTGGATTCATGCAAGAGCTCTCCCTCCTTGTCATTGATGAAGGCCAGCAGTACGGCACTGACCGCGAAATTGCAGTTATCAGCCTGCTGAAACAGCAACCCCTGGTCCTGTGGACAGGAGACTCGGAGCAGACACCTGGCGGTATTGATCGGGCAGCTCGCAACGCCAAACGGGCACGACAACTACTGTTAGCCAAAAAGCATGGCCTGCGAAGCGACCGCAACTACTACATGCCCGCCAACCTTGCCGATGCAATGATCCGACTGCTAGATGCTTCGGCAAATGAAGGCTTAACAGCTCTTAGTCAGATCCTCAAACGAGGCCAGTCCACATTAGGTCAGCTATGGACAAGTCACCTCTCGCCACAGGATGAGGAAGACCTCAGGGCAGCCAGCACTGTACTCCCAGGCCTCAAAGCCGTATTTGAAGCAGCTCAACCAAATATGCAACGACACTCCCGATTCGTAGACTCGGAACTACTGGCAGGTACCGCTCTCAATTTTCCACGGTCTCTCGTGCGCCTTGCCTGGATTTTGCAGCATGCCGCTACCCTCCTGCCCATGGCTGGTGACATACAAGCAGTATTAAACTCTCAGACCGCCGGCGTAAGTGACATCCATGCCTGGGGGTTAATGCTTCCGTCCAGTTCCAGGGTTAGTCCCGTGACATACCATGCAGTAGTTGCAGTTAGATATCCTAATCTTTGCAGGAAGATCAATGGCCTATGGGAACTAGGAAGTTTTGCTTCGGGAGGCCTTCCCGACAAGCCACCCGGGTTCCAACTAGTGCTCTGGGATACTAATGCTAGGATCAACGGTTTGGTAGCGACGGATTTAGAAACTCTAGTGTCAGAAGTACTCAGCCCCTTCCCTCACAATGCTGGATTTGCTGATGGACTTTTCACAATGACCACAGCAACTGATCATAAGAACAATTTGAACCGCTCCGTGCTCAAAAGAGATTATGTTCGCACCCTGCGTGTAGAAACAATAGCCAATTCGGCAGGAGGAACAGCGCAGGTATCAATCGTAGCTCAGCCCAGTATTGGATTTCTCAACGCTAAGTATTACTCCAATGGCTCTCCTACAGAAGACACTGAAGACTGCCTAGGCAGAATCACTGTCGGGCTCACTTGGTCCAAATCGTTAACCCTGCTGGTCTCCCCGCTGGACATGATGGGGCTCATGGGCATGGCACAGGTGATCGCTGCCATTGCATATGGAATCCGGGGCCTAAGGAGAGGAGAAACGACATGGAGCATGCCGAAATTTGACCCTGACCCAGTCCAAGAGAATCTAGCACAGTTAAGTCGGTGGTCACTCAATTCGGCACCAACCTGGGAGTACCCTCCCCTTGCAATTGCCAATCAATACTACGATCAGCAAGCTGACGAAGTGAAGCGAGCAAGATATAGGCTGATATTGGTGCGAGGGTCAGACCTTTGATGGCTGAACAGGGAACGCTTCCAAGAAATTCAAGCAGGGTTACGAGCTCAACACAAGTGGCTCCCCGAGCAAAATCTCCCTTTCTCTGAAGTTGTTCTATATGCCTATGCTGCTGATCGCACACACTCTCCCACGTACGTGTGCCTACCCTCAGGACTTTACAAAGCACGCACCGGGCACATAGTACCACAGACGGGCCCAGAACAGGAGATCCTGTCCCTGCCTGGCATATACTTTTTTGATGGATGGCGATTACACCCGAAGTTGCCGATCCCAGATCACTTGCCACGCGCAAAAGAGGCGCCAGTCCAAGGCACCGCTCTCGCGGCACCTGCACCTGATACGGAACCCAAACGGTCGCCAGAAGAAGAAGCACGAGACATCCTCGCAGTCGCTGCCAAGAACCAGCCCGAAGATGGGCCAAGCACAAGAAGAGCAGCGGTTCGCGCATGCAAGTACTTACGAGCAATGGTCAGCCAATATGAAACCACCATCCAAGCCGTGCACAGTGCCGCCCGCACCCACACGCAAAGAAGCAAAGGCACGGCGGGACCTGCAGTTGACTATCGCCCACAAGGAGAAGCCCTCCCCGTCATCTCGGCGGACCTAACCTCCGAATTGTTGCATTGTCTGTCCACGCTCCCAGACCCATGGCCCCTAGCTAAGATCACCATAGACATGGAGAAACCGAGCCAATGGGTCTCAAAGTTGTGCAGACTTTATTTTGCTGACGAGTATGCCAAGCGAACAGTTGGGTTGCCCTCGCGTAGGCATGTTCCGGACATCGCGGGTGCACTGCGAGCAGTTCAAGCCATCCTCCCTAAACTCGAAGTCAAAATGATTGAGTTCTTAGCTGAATGGATGGTAACTCTTCTAATGCCAGCCTCGCACGTATTGGAAGTGAGGGCACCTCACCTTTCCTTTATGATACTTAAGGAATACTGGTTTAGAGAACTTTATCTAGGCCTGAAAGTCACAGCGTCCTTCGACCGCTCTGAATCATACACTAGAGTGATCGATGGGCAAGTAAGATGTATCACGCCTGAAGTCAAGCCGCAGAACCTACAGGTTATCTGGAATGTGCAGTTCATCACAGTCTTTGTGCCGGCATGGATGATTCCGCCCGTCTATCATAGCCTGCGCAGAGAAAGCATTAAACTACAAGTTCTGCAAGTCCCATAGGAGTCCAGTCAGTCCGTTCCACCTGGTTTGAGGACACAACACCCAGGGACACTACATCCCAGCAACCTCAAGACCTCAAAAAGAGCAACCCCAGCCACTGCATGGGCTGAAGTTAGTCATCAAAGAAGAGGTGCTACCAGCGACTGACCAACCACAATTCCAGTCACTTGAGCTGCTGGCTGGCAGAGGTCTCTTAGCACCTCACACATGGAAGTGCAAACGTGCACAAGTCAGCCTTAAAGCAACTGTCGATGTCCCAATGTTGGGTACAATCATAGAGGAAAATGGTGACGGACTCCTGGAAGATTCCCATATGCCTGTGGGATGGCCACTCCACATTGATGGCGCTGTCAGACAATGCTGTATTCACAGAGCTGCGAGCTTACAAGAATTAGATGACATGCTCAAAGAATATGACATGAAAAGGGATTCAGTAGAAATCAACCGTGACGCGCCCCAATGGTCCCATCATGCAGTATGGAACCGAAAGTATATGGAACCAAACCCAGGATACACACTGGAGCAACCATGGGCCGACTCCGAACCTGCCATAAGCAAAAAAACAACCACGTCATATGATGTACAAACAAGTGACGTGCAACGTGCAGTAGCGGCCATTCAGCACTTCCCATCCCCCGTTCCCCCTGATAGCCTCTTCATAAGAACACTAGGGACACCGGCGGCCCTAAAAGCCCCACCGCAGACGGACACCCTGGCGCAAAGAGCTCTAGAAGAATGGGAACGCACTGTGTGTGAGAATAAGGCAGTGGCAATCCTCGCCGAGATCCAAGCTGGCCGACCGACTATAATCCATAAAGATGGGGGCGAAATGCTCATTGCCATTGTCCTTGATCGGCCACTGGCGGAAGCGAAAGCATTAGTGGATGACCCTGCGGCATTCGCTCGCGAAATGACGCGAATCCTGCGTGACAAACAAACCCACCCGCTTATCGCTCAAATGATGAAACCAGCGGCAAGCAGTAATCCACCCTCCGCCGCTGCTGCAGCCAGTGGTGCTAGTAGCAGTAGAGAGCCTCGCGCTGCATCACACGAGCAGTTCCAGTGAGCCACATGAAGTGACGCAGAGACCCTAAATTTATCCTCCGTGCATTTAGTGCGTAACTTGCTTCAGGTTGAGAGGGGTTGTCACCATGGGGTACTCATGGTTGATGGCCACCTGCTACAATTGCCTATGCTTTCAGCATGTCGGAGCCAGTCGGGGAAGGGAGGCGGTAGGGGGCAGATATCTTAATCCTGTTCTGGGTTTTTAATTTGTATGTGTTCATGTTGTGCTACCTTAATTGTTGCATGGGAGTTTAGTATGATGTCAAAGTACATCAAGCCATGGCGCCCGTTGCTGTCTTGCTCAGGCAATCCAGTACCTGCATTGCTTGAATGTCACCCGACCATATGAGCTCCGTGCAATCAAACGAAGTAGTATGCCTGCCTCAAGAACCCCAGACGCACAATGAGGCACAGGATCTCCTCCTACTGCAGGACTATGTGCACAGACTGACGAATACTCTCAGAACTTTGGAAGATACCCACGCCGTATTGCAGCAAACAGAACTCCTTGCAGGTGTTATCAACGAGCAAGACTGCAGAGACATTCGCACAGCCTGCTGTTGCATAAGAAGTCTGCGCATTCGAGTAGAAGCCCGTGCCAATGTTACGGAACGAGAAGTGATTAGTCGACAGCTACAGCTCATGCATGCGGGCGTACAACATTACCGGACTGAGGACCTTAACACAGCTGACACAAGTTGCCTGTCCAGAACCTCTTTTGAGCACTTTGAGGATAGACCTGGTCCCTGGGCAGAGAAAAACGCTCGTATTCCTACACCAATGTAACTGAGCCAGCTACCATGATCAATTGACCGCATCTAATGCAGTTGATTTCAACACCTGCTAAGTTGACCGCTCGAGCTGCGCAACGCTTGCAAGCCTGCATCCATGCTGTCGAGCTCGCCCTTCGCGAACTCGATCGCATTGGATTCAGTTTTGAAAGCGGTATACACCGCCAGAGTGCACTGCAGCTCCCATATATGGGTACAATTTCCCATATCACGAAGATGCATTGCAAGAGCACTAGCATAGTGGTGCTACTCACAATTTCGATGCAATATGATGATTGGAAAAGCAGTACTGAGCGGACTCTGAGGGTACCTGAGTGCTGTTACCGCGCCGTCTTTTTCACCTTAGATCACGTTTCACTCTCCTGTTTCACTGCGGTAGTTTCTCACCACTTTGTTGTGACCCGGCGTTGTCGGTGTTTGCTTCAAAGTGTCAGGGTGTTGAATGTCATGCCGTAAGCCTGCTCGGTGTGATCTCGGGGATCCTGGCTGGGGGGATCCCTGGTTTCCGCATTGAGCCTTGTTGCTTCGCACACCCTTCAAGTGGCCCATGGTGATTTCGTCTTTGGTCTTGTTTTTGGTTTATTTTATGGGCCTGCCAACATGACACACAAGTTGTCATTGCATGCGCTGAGATGATAACAAGCTATCACTTCTGCCTCAACAGATCTGTTTCACCCATAAACTGGAATCTGTCACGTCACGGTTTTGTGGCCTTGTGGCTGTTTTTCTTTTGTGTGGTTTTTGTTTGTTGTTTGGGTTTGTTTTGGTGTTTTTGTTTTGCTGTGGTTCTTTGTTTTTCGGTTTTGGTTCTCCGTTTTTGAACCCTGGAACGTGACAAGCCTTTGGACTATGTATCGGTCCTCTTCCAGTTTACTTTTGCGGCCACTACAGCATAGGCCCCTGTGCGAATTAAATAATTAATTTCATTTGCAACAGTCTTGGATAGCTGTTGAACGACCTGGCGGAAGCCACATGGCGTTGGACGGAAAAAAAAAACATGCGCAAAGACAATCCTCCATTTTCGTGGATGCAGAACTACTAGAAGGCACAACTGTCAACTTCCCACGGTCCCTCGTCCGCCTTGCCTGGATCTTGCAGCATGCCGCCACCCTCCTACCCAGCGGGCGACATCCAAGCAGTTTTAAACTCTCAGACCGCAGGAGTGAGTGACATCCATGCCTGGGGGTTGATGCTTCCCTCCAGTTCAAGAGTCAGTCCTGTGACATACCACTCCGTAGTTGCAGTTCGATACCCTGATCTCTGCCGATTCATCAACGAAATGTGGGAACTGGGAAGTTTTGCCTCCGGTGGACTTCCGGACCGACCACCAGGGTTTCAATCCATTCCTTCGACTGCTGTTTTTGGACATTGTATATGCCTAATCCTAGGTGGTACCTGCATGGGGGGGTTTGTGCGACAGCAGTGACCTCTCTGGTGGGCTTGGTGCAGCCAAACATCCACATAGTGTGGAGGAAAAAGGTGCCTGGGAGTGGGCCTCCGTCCCCCCGAACAGTAGCAGCTATGGGTTCTGGGCTTTGGCCAGAGGCAAGATACCAATCTTGGAGGGCTAGAAATTGGTCCTGGGCAAAAAATTAATCTGGGGTTACACTGTCTGTGTATGCGGGAGGCAGGCAGTTCGTCCTTGCTTTTGGATGTGCGTGACGTGATGGCAAGGACTAACCCAAATAGGATTTGCAGGTTTCTGCCGTCGTCTGCTGGAGAATCTGCTGTGCCCACTATTGCAACGAGTCTCCCCGCGCCTATAGGGCTAACCTTGTGGTGGTGTGCATCGCTTGCTAGGAGGCTGAAGACTTCTGTTTGCCGAGGCTCGGATGTCGGAACGCAAATGCATCTTGTCCTCCTTTGACTCTCCAGTGACCAAACTCGCTACCTTTGAAAAGAAATTCGAATGCAATTGGTTGCCATGGCTGCCGAATTGGTCCAGCACTTTGCATTGTAAGCCCTGTCTCATTATAGCCTTCATTGGGGCTGAGCATTGGCAGATAGTAGTCTAGCATGTAGACCGCCATCGGCAGTTGTAGGGTGCCGAGGAAATGTTGAACCATGGTGGTATAGGTGAGCAATTTGGCCCTTGACGCAATGGTAACAGTTGCCAATGAGGCCAAATATTGAGTTGCCTCCTGCTCTGTGTGCACCAATGAGTTGTGCGCAGCAATATGACTGACTAGTGCCTGTGTTGTGGTTTCTGGTAGCTCGCACATAATTGCTAATTCACGCAAGAGGCGCTTAGCTGCCTGTGGGAGTTCGAAGCTACACCATGATATCAGGCGGAGGGGAGCTTGTGAATAAACCTCAAAGGGAAGCACACCTGGGGTACTTTCTAGCTGCGCCATGTCCGGTCGTCCCTCTGGAAGGGCAACTCGTGTCCAGTGCGAATAGCTGTGTTGTGCAGTGCCTAGGTATGATCGCCAACCTGTGATGTGTGTGATTGCGAAACCCTGCTGTTGGAGCAGTTTAACGTCTTGGTTGGAAGGGTTCCACACACAAAGCCGGTCATCTGCATGGTGGATGAGGTGTACCTTCCGAAGCTGGGGCAGTCTATGTGTCGTCAGAAGCGATGGTGGCAAAGCAATAGCTGCGAGCACGGTTTTGCCTTCAATGTCCGGGAATTCCGTAAGGATGGTTTCCCATACCATTCCTGCATACGAACCTGCACTGTGCCCTCGAATGAAAAGGGAACCTACCATGTACCCTGTTGATTTGAGATACTCTACCGGACGAATTTCTGGGGGCAGGCACACTCCGACCAATGGATGTGCAACCAATAGTTTGGTAAAAAGTCGCAGGCCCTGCTTGTACCCTGGCCACGGCGGTTTTCTATGCGCCGGGATAATGGGGCAGAAACGTAGCAGCTTCATGGCACGGCTGATGATCTGCGCTTGCAATTGGTCAGCGTCGGGCACTCCAAGGACACGGCACCAGGTGTGAGCACCAATTGGGAACATGGCTATGTGCAGTAGCAAGTATTCTTGTGTGTGGGCAGTTCCTGCGATTGTGCCAGCTCTTGCATTCCAATCATCCTGCTTGCTGAGGGATGGTCCATACACATGTGCTTCCTTTTTGCAAGCTAGCAGTACATCCCAATCTTCATCGAGTTCTCCTCCACCCAATCCAGTGCACTGAACATCCAGGGACCCTGGGTCAGCGGGATTGAGTTGCCAGGCAGTGTTGTCCATGATAATGATTTTCCAGTCCGTGTATTGAGGGTCGGCATGGCTGGCAAGAACTTCGTTAGTGGCCAGTTCTGCGTTGCTAGGGTCAATTCCCAGTCTTTGTTGCAGTGCTTGCAGAAGAGGGAGAATTTGGGCAGTAGGCAGTTGGGGGCTAGCTTGCTGTCTGCAAAATCATGGCTTCCGCCAGGTTGTTCAACATGTTTTATTGCATGTTGCAAATTGGGATTAATTGATTAATTATGTCATGCGTTGGCCGTCTGCGGTAGAGTGGCCTCAAAAGTGAACTGTGTAACGATCTGGCGGAAGCCTTCAAGGTGTTGGACGGAAAAAAGCATTATGGAAAGAGGTTTGAGTGGAAGGGCAAAAAATAGAAGGGTAAAATCCAGCTACCATGCTAATATGAACAGGTACTACCACTGCCTCGATCTGCCAAATTCGTATCCTGTCTCATGAGGGCGGTGTGCTTTGGGGCCCCCCAACCAGGGTGGTTCTGGCAGGCGGTGGACATTGCTGGCCACCTCAGCATTTCGACGGAGGGGTGAAGTTCGTACTATATTTTTTTTTCCGTCCAACGCCTTCATGGCTTCCGCCAGGTCGTTACACACACTCAATCGCGGCAAACAGTTGGATTGTAATTTACATGCAGGGCTGTCAACTTGTCGAAAGCCACAAAAGTGCTGGTAGTGGACCAGTACGCAGTCCAGAAGCTGTCCCAGCAAGAAAACAGACAAGAAAGCAAACCAAAAACAACAAAGCAAAAACAGGCAAAAAACACACAACCACAACAAAACCAAAACAAAAACGACACAGAGAAGTGGGATCGCCACCAGCAATGGGAATTACATGCAAAATGACATCTTATGTGTCATTTTGAGAATGGCCCAAAACAAGAAGCAAAACAGGAAAACCAGAGGTGAAGTTCGTACCATGTATTTGTACCATGTATTGCTCAGACAGTTCTGGTTGCAATACAAGAATCAAAGTTAAACATCAAATAACTAAGCTGCTCACTATTATCAAAGTCTGAAGCTAAGGCTAAGGCTATTAATCTTAATATTGTAAAGATCTAAGATGACGGCTCGACGATGTGCACCTCATCACAATACCAAGTGTGTAATGTCATCGTCTCGTGCATGTAGATGTTGAGTTTGTCTGCTGACAGGTGGGAACCGCATGACACCACCGCCAGCCACTGTAACGCGTCCATCTGTTTTCTCCTAGGCAGTGGCCAGATGTTTCTCCTGGCTTCAGAACAGCAAGGCTCGCCAGTGGATCTCCTAGTCCAAGGCCCAAAGCTCCTATACTCCTTGCTCACCCTTTTCTTCACACATCTGTGATGACCTTGGTGATCGCCGCGATGTTCTTCTCCAGGAAATAGCTAGTTACTGGCTTCTTCAAAAAATGAGCTCGTCAACCATCAATTTGAAACTACTCGATCAGCACCAAAAAAAGGTCAATTGACCATCTCAAAGGGGATCACTTTGAAGAAGCAAACAGAAAATAGTTTTTGCTTTTTTTTTGCTTTTCTTCACTTAGAAACGTCTGTCTGTCCAGAGGCCTATCTGCCGGGGAACCAGGGTTACTGGCACTGCAGGCCAAAGCTTATCATAGATTCAATTGGGAGGAAGTGACAATAGATGTACCATGGCTGATGACAATTTTGCATGCAACCTTTTCCTGTGAAAGGATTACTCCAGCACACGATAAATCGCAATTTTACTTCACTTTTTGCCGATCGACCTTCATTTCGTGCGAAAGGGTTGCTCCAAGCGAAAAATCGCAATTTTACAGTTTTTGCCGATCGACCCTCATTTTCGTGCGAAAGGGTTGCTAGCACACGAAAAATCGCAATTTTACTTCAGTTTTTGCCGATCGACCCTCATTTTCGTGCGAAAGGGTTGCTCCAGCACACGAAAAATCGCAATTTTACCTCACTTTTTGCCGATCGACCCTCATTTCGTGCGAAAGGGTTACTCCAACACAAGTAAAATCGCAATTTTACTTCAGTTGCGATCGACCATCATTTCGTGCGAAATGGTTGCTCCGGCACAAGTAAAATCGCAATTTTACCTCAGTTTTTGCCGATCGACCATCATTTCGTGCGAAAGGGTTGCTCGGGACAAGTCAAATCGCAATTTTACCTCAGTTTTTGCCGATCGACCCTCATTTCGTGCGAAAGGGTTGACGTTTTCGTGACTCATCGCCGGTACCACCCTCGGCCTAAAGAGAGAAAGATAAAGAAGCGAGAGAGAGAAAAAGGAGAGAGAAAGGAGAGAGAGAAGATGTGAAGATGAGCAGATGTGAAGATGAGCAGATGTGAAGATGAGCAGATGTGAAGATGAGCAGATGTGAAGATGAGCAGATGTGAAGATGAGCAGGTGTGAAGATGAGCAGATGTGAAGATGAGCAGATGTGAAGACGAGCAGATGTGAAGATGAGCAGATGTGAGAAGATGTGAAGATGGGCAGATGTGAAGATGAGCAGATGTGAAGATGAGCAGATGTGAAGATGAGCAGGTGTGAAGATGAGCAGATGTGAAGATGAGCAGATGTGAAGATGAGCAGATGTGAAGACGAGCAGGTGTGAAGATGAGCAGGTGTGAAGATGAGAAGATGTGAAGATGAGCAGATGTGATGAGCAGATGTGATGAGCAGATGTGAAGATGAGCAGATGTGAAGATGAGAAGGTGTGAAGATGAGAAGGTGTGAAGATGAGAAGGTGTGAAGATGAGAAGGTGTGAAGATGAGAAGATGAGATACAGACCCCCACTATTGGAAGAACCCTGCGCTCAGACGCTCTCGGGAATAACAAAAAATTGTTTCTTTGTTGTATACCGGGCGAAACGCTTGCGACCAACCCGTTTGGTTGTGCAAAAATTACTTTCAAGCTATTTAGGAGAAATATATATTTGGTTTTGTGATATGGGTGTTCAGGGTCTTCACGCAAGGAGTTTGTAGGATTTCATGAGAGTCCCCACAAGATCTTCTCACGAAGACCTGTAGAAGATCATGGAACCTCAGCCTCAGAAAATTAACCAGGATCTTTGCAAGATCTTCTCACAGAGGCCTCTGCAAGACGTTGGTCAAGACATTTTTATCGAGGACCTCTACCCAAGAGAGCGCATGAAACTCTAACAGGGTCGTCGTAGGAGGACCTTCCAGAAAACCCGCAATCAAGCTCCTTTGCCGGATCTGTGAAAATCATTCAAAATGAGCACCGTACCGCAACGAAACGTGTCCAAGGCGCATAAAGTCACGAGACGTCGCGGGAGCAATGCCAAATGGAGCACCGCGCCATAAGGACGGTGATCCGACAAACACCAAGTGGCCAGAAGGTTTCGCCCGCACAAAGTGACGAGCGGGTTACGCGAGCGAATCAAAATTTGCGCCGTGCCAGGAGGAGAGCGATCCGCCGCCTACAAAAGTGCTCAAAACCTAGGAGGAGAACATCGCGTTTTGAAATTGTCAATGTCCATGTTTCGTAGTGTGCGCGATATTTGGGGTGAAATTCAAACATGCGTCCACAGCAATCCTCTCGTCACTCAGTGCTGAGGTCTGCGCCTGCCACGGAAAATGAGTACCTGAAGTATTGCGCATGCCAAATGGAGACGACAATTTCACAAAACGGCGCCCGAGCCTTTCAAAGCGTGGTCCAAGTTCACCATATAGTGCGCTTGCCACGAAAAATACTTCCGAAACCACCTCTCATTTCGAACCAGACGTGCCAACGTTTCAGCAACGTGTAGAAAACACCACACCCTGCTCCTGTCACCCACAACAACGGTCGAGACAAAATGCCCCGAAAGTCTCACGCCTGCCACAAGAAAGGTGCATAGCTTAAAGAACCGAGCTCGGCGCGCTAGTAAAACGACACCTTTGGAACAGAGCAGAGCCAGCCAAGCATTTTGTGCGAGCCTGCGAAACTTTCATGCGAGCCGGCGCAGACAAAAGAAACAGCTCACAAAGAGCATCTCGAACGAACCCAGGCTTCAAACCCATCACGTAAACTCCACATCCACACTCCACCCTTTACACTTCACAGTCCAAACTTTACATTCCACACTTTACACTCTACACTCCACACTTTACACTCCACACTTTACACTCCACACTTTATACTCCACACTCTACACTTTGTCCACACCCCACACTCTACACTCCACACTCGACATTTTACATTCCACACTCCGCACTCTACAATTTACACTGTACACTTTACACCCTACACTTTACACTCCACACTCGACACTTTACACTCCACACTCTACACTTTACACTCTACACTTTACACTCCACACTCTACACTTTGCACTCCACACTTTACACTGCACACTGCACACTCCACACTTTACACCCCACACTGTACACTCCACACTCCACACTCCCCACTTTACACTTTTCACTCCACACTTTACACTTTACACTCCAAACTCCACACTCCACACTCTACACTTTGCACTCCACACTCCACACTTTGCACGCCACCTTCTTCCATATGGGTGAACTCCGTTGAGGAACGAAAAAGGATAAACCTTTATTTCACCTTGCGTTTGTGGTTTTGGGTGAAACTTTGTTTCAACAAAACCTTGCAGCTGCACACCGTTGTTTAACAAGGCCTGGAACCTGAACAAACTTGGATGTACTATCTGTTTGAGGTCGATGTGTTTACGTAGGACAATACCATGTCAGACGAACACAGACTCTTCTGTTTAACTGTTTAACTCTAAACTTGTGTACTTGGAAACCAAACAGACCACAACTGAAACTGGTGTTTCTACTTTCGTACTCCTTTGTCGTTACTTGAGGGAGTTTCTGAAGTCTATGTTGTGGTGGCATTTTGGTCTCAAGTACTTGTGCGCTAGCTTAATGGTCGGGGAATTTTCGAAGGGTTCAGTGCGCCATCGCGGCCAAGTTGCTTCGACCGCTGCTGTGTGCCTCTTACCTGTGAAGACACAGTCCAGGTCGTGGAGCTCACATTTTGGGGCATTTACATTTGGAGTTTTTGTCACAATTTTGGCTGGTTTTTGGTGGCTGCTTTCTTTGGACAATTTATGTTTCCAATTCTGGTACTGAATCCACGTATTCGTTCCGATCGTCGTGCTGAGCGTCACAACGCATTTCTCTTCATTTTCTTCCATACTTGGCATCAGGAGCATAATCTGTGCATTTGGTATTTTCTGGCACCAACAGATCATTACAACATTGCACTGACAAACGTTGCCGCTCATTTGGATTTTATTGAAAACATTGAGGACCTCACTAACAATCCACCAGTCTCAGATGATGAGTGAATTTCATTCTGACCCTTTTGCAGCTGGCCAGACCGTCGAGACCTCAGCAGAAGATTCATTCGCACTTCTTGTTGAGAAGGGTTGGCATGCGGAGTGCTATGAAGATGACAGTGTACCTCATGAGGGTTCTGAGAATTTGGGCGATGCAGAGTGGGTTGAAACTGGTTTTGAAGTTTTGCCAGGTGAGCCACAGAACCATGACATGTACTCACCTTCAACGTACCTGGAGGATCCTGGTAGAGACCTTGGGGCTGCCACAAAGTCTGAAGCTCCAGTTGTTGCTGACATCAGTGCATGTGTAGAAGTTGCCTATGCCATGTTGCCAGGGAATCCACTGAAACCGGTTTGGGATCAGGGTGTATGGGCAGACATTTTTGGTGACGGTGCTTTTCTTAGGAACAGCTGGGTTGCAGGAGGTTTGACCAGAATGCCGTTGGCAAGCATGCCAGCCATGCCAGTTGGGGCAGTGGTTGATGGACCGCCCAGGGCAAAGGCACGCAAAACAGGTGACATCAGCTGCACGTATTCTGACATTGTTGCGCATAGGACAGATCAGACATGGCAAGAGGAGAGGGAGTCAATCCTTCAAAATGCTCTCAAGCGTTGGTTGGTGGTGTGCTCTTATTTCAATGCCAAAACAACTATCAGAGTTCAGTTGGACTGTGCAGTGGATGAGTTGCAAAAGCTTACATTGCTGGCTGACGTTTTCAGGGGAAGAGCACCTGCGACCCTGCTCAAGAGGGTTAGGGCCATTGAGAAGATGTGCCATCATTTTGGGATGGGCGCCTTTCCTCCTTCTGAACAGTCATTATACGACTTTTTCGTTTTGGAACGCGATGGAGGGGCACCACCATCGAGACTGAAGAGCTTCATGGAGGGCCTAAATTTTTGTCGTCACATACTTTCAATGCATGAGCTTTGCAATGTTGTTGACAGTCGTAGGTGCATGGGAGCAACAAACTCAGATGTGCCGCATTTGATTTCCCAAGCAGAGCCCCTGAAGGTCGAAGAGCTGAGACGACTGCATGACATTCTTTTGACTGGCGAGGTTTGGGACAGGGTCTTTGCCGGGGCAATACTGTTTGCCACTTACGCCCGTGCTAGATGGGCTGACTTGATGCACACAGATTTTGTCCTGGTCGACAGAGATGAGACAAATGTTGTGGCCTTTTTGGAGGGACAAACCTCAACACATAAGACGATGAGGGCGTCGGCATTCAGACATAGGTTCCTGCCACTCACTGCACCTGCAACAGGAGTCACCGCAGATGTTTGGGCTGAGACATGGCTGTCAAGTCGAAAGCATGCTGGTGTGGCTATGCCTCCGGTCCATGCTGTGATGCCAGCACCTGATTTGAGCGGGTGCCCATCTATGAGGCCGCTGTCGTCCACTGAGGCTAGTCAGTGGTTGAGGAAATTATTGACTGGCTGCAAAGAGGTGAACAAAGAAAGGAAGGTATCAATACACAGCTGCAAAGCCACATGTCTCAGCTATTGTGCAAAGTATGGAATGGATCCCATGACACGCCTTCTGCTTGGATACCACACTGGTGGTGACAGCGGGTTGCGTATGGTCCACACCTATTCACGCGATGCTCTGGCAGAACCTTTGTCAAAGCTCAACCGCATGCTGGCTGATATCAGGTCGAACAAGTTCAGGCCCGATTGCACCAGGAGTGGACGGTTTGATCGACCTGTGGCCTCTGATGCTGGAGCGTCGGCTGAACCCATGTCAAAGCTTGACAGAGTGGTTGGGGCTGGCAGCAGCAAGCAGGGTGAGGTGATCGACCTGGAGAGTGTGAAGGAGGAGGCTGATGACCCATCTGAGGTTGGGGTCTCGAGCTCCTCAGGTAGCTCTTCAACAGCAGAGTTCCAGGAGGAGCAGAAGCAACTGAGGTTGTTCTTTCCGCCGGTGCCCCCTGAGGGGTACGTCTTCTGGCAGCATGCAAAGTTGAAGACGCTTCGCCTTGCACCTCCTGAATATCGTCGTGTTTTCATGTGCAACCGACCCATCGGACAGTTTCATACCCAGGCCAATATGTCGATAAGGTACGATACTCCAGTGTGTCGTCAGTGCGTCAGTGCTACAAAGTCTTGAAAGGGCTAGCTGGTGCAAAGGCGACAGGCCTTATCAGAGCAATGCCTAAAGGGCGCCAACGTCAGAGACTTCGCTTCTTGGAACGGTCTTCATCCAAAAATTTGGAATGGGAACAGTAGATGAGCCGGAAGAGCGTCAAAACATTCTGGCTGTTGTCCTGTGAAGACTGTTTCTTATTTTCCAGCCATTTATTTCATGTCCGTTAATTTCATGTGAAGCTGTGAAGCATGAACCAAAGAATCATTAGATTGTAGTTCTTTGGGAGATTGTTGAAGTACAGCTGCAGAGACAAATTGTTGACTGTGCACATGAGAATGATATTTTAATTTTTCTTGTCAGACATTGGTAGGGGTCGCACGGCATGAACCAAAGAAACATTGATGTGTTCTTCTTTGGGAGATTGTTTCGGTGCAGCCTTGGGATCCATTGCAAGTCATTTAGAGTGCGGTGACATCACATGAACCATTTGGGAGATTGTGAGTGTCTCGACCGTGGCTCAAAGGCTGCAGCCAAATTTGCAGTGTGATTTGCACTTGCACCCAATGTTGGTTGAGCGGTTCACTTCAATGTTTGCCATTTTCAATCTTCAATTGCAACATGAGGTCATGAGGTTCAAACAGGTTCACATCTGGCACGTTGTTTGGGGACTGGTTGGACTTTTTCTTGTAGTAGTTGTGCCAGCCATGAGCTTAATTGACAGTGCAGCATCGTTTGAAAAGCGTTGCACTGACATTGACAGCAGTGGTGCCTTGTGGACTGGTTTGAAAAGTCAAGATGTGACTTGTTTCAGTGCATTTGCTTTTACAATTGGTACACCTCAGTCTGCACCAACTGACACGCAGTACGAGGAGCTGGCAACAAAGGTTTTTGGGCATGCGCCTACCTTAGGACAGATTGCTGGACTACGCAGGTTGCACTTCGAAGCATCGACCTTAATAGTTGCAACATTGAATGACCAGGTGAAGTCGGACACTGCTGACCCAGGCTCACTAGTTAGAAAGCTTCCTGCAGCAGAGAAGCAATCCAGACTTGAGAGGCAACAGACGCGCCTGGCAGGAATTCAGATGGTGGGTGAACTGGCCCCGAGCTTCCAGTTGTTGGACCTGACTAACACGATAGTGGAAACGGGTGCCATTGTTTGGATAGCGCCATCTAGGTGCTCTAAAAGAGATGATGAGATTCATGCAAACATCAAACCAGCCACATCAACGGTGCAGGTCGAAAATTCAACGTTGAAACTTGCGCAGGTGCCCATTGTGACCACTGCCGACCTAGGCACTGAACTCAAGATGATGTGGGCGTTTCAACGCAGAGGTTTGGCGATGGACAACTGTAGGCTTTTGGATTGGCATATTCATGAACTATGGCTGCAGTCAATGTTGAATGCGATGACCAGGGATTGTCCGACAGGATACCATGCAGTTAAAACAGAACAGGTCATAAAAGCAGACAGGGAACTTTGGACCATACTGGCACGCGAGAACAACCATCAGTCGCTCAGGCCGGTGAATGATGTTCCTGTGTTGAATGCTGCAGTCAAGACGTTGGTGACTGACCCTAGGGTTACCATGTTCCTTTTGCCAGTCCCTGCAAACTCTGTCAAAGCATCAAGTGCGCCGCAACAAGGAAATGCAAAAGCTTCAGGTGATCCCCCGAAACTGCAGACGGGAAACAATGCAAACGAGAAACGGAAAGTCACCAGAGCTCAAAAAGCATGTCCAAGTGAGCTGAAGGAGTTCAACCTCAGGATGTCGCAGGGGTCAACGTCAGGCCCTATTTGTTGGGGCTACAACCTCAAGGCAGGGTGTCCAAATGAGACTTCAAATCAAAATGGGCAACAGCGATGCAAGAGAGGATACCACGCTTGTGCCAATTGCCACAAGTTTGGACACAGTGTGATTTCATGCAGGGCCCTTAAACCCAAGCCTTGAAGGCCAGTGGCATCTGTTGCAGGTAAGCGTATGCGTGTGGGCCAGTCAGACAATTCTTGTGACCCCTCGATGAATTCCGCTGCAATCGGTGCCAAGAATGACATGCAGTTTTCCAATTTTGCAGCAGTGGATGAAACACCATCCAATGTCACTGCTTATCAATTTTCTGGATTGGATCTACAAGATTTGCTTGTGGTTGAGATTTGTGCAGGCACGGCAAGGCTGACCAAGACAGTGCGTGCAAAAGGGATACGAGGACTGGCAGTTGATAAGAGCAAGAGCAGAGGTTGTGGCACAGAGATAATGGTTTTGGATTTGACAGTTGAACATGACATTCAACTATTGTTACAAATCATCAATGCAGAAGCGGGAAGAATTGTGCTGGTTTTTATTTCACCTCCATGTGGCACAGCAAGCAAAGCAAGGGAGAGGCCAATAAAGGCATCACTGTTGTTTGGCAAGAAGCAACCCATGCCTTTGCGATCCGCAGACAAGCCAAACCAAAAAGATGGGTTGTCCGGCCTAGACAAATACAAGACAGAAACTGCGAACCAGCTGTACGACGCAGTCACCAAGATTGTCATGGCTTGCAACAGTTTGGGGCTGTGGGTGCTCATTGAAAACCCACGCAACAGTTTGTACTGAGATACTTCTTTTGCACAGAGTTACATTCAAGGCATTCCCACTTTTTGGGTGGATTTCCACAACTGTGCGCATGGTGGTTTGCGTGATAAACTCACAAGATTATGGTCAAACAGAGACTGGGCAAATTCACTGCAGGTTTTCTGCGACAAACAACATCAACACGCTTCCTGGAGGCCTAGAATCATCGATGGAAAACTCAATTTTCCCACGGCTGAAGAGGCTGCATACCCGTGGGTATTCTGTGAGCGTGTTGTCAACATTGTTGAGCAGATCGCAAAACATTTTGGATGTGTACCTGCAACAAGCCTACAGGAACAAATCGGTGAGCAGCATATCACCAATTTTCAGCGATATATTTTTGATGCTTTGCCAAGATCGGCAAAATTACGCCCTGTCGTTCCTGAGTACGGACGCTTTTTTACCTTGGTATTAACCCACAAAATGCTGACTTTGTGGAAGCAGTTCTGAAAAGCCTCCCAAAAGGCGCAAAACTGGTAGCTCGACATCTAACAAAATGGGAGGATTTTCGGGTCGAGATGGTTGACCATCTGGAATGGTCAAGTTGGCCGCAACAAAGTGAACCGTCAATGGTAGAGATCTGCAAGTTCGGAGTCCCAGCTGATCCCATTGACTTTGTCCACAGTGCAGTTCAAGCTGGACACCCAAGAGATTTGTTGGCGCAGGTCAGTGAGATGATACAGGAAACAATTTTGAGCAACTTCCACAGGCCACCACATGTCCTTGCAAAAGAAAGGGTTGACTTCGTGCGTAAGTACGCGCAACTGGCCCAGGACTTGAAGGCTGAAGAGTTGAAACTGAGGTACAAGATGCCAGCGCATGTCAAGGAGCTGATGAAGGGCAAGCGTTTAGCACTTTGGGGTCGAATGCTGTCAGACCTGAATTACCCTGACACTGAGCTCATATCAGACATTGCAAAGGGTTTCCCATTGAGCGGTTGGATGCCTACAAGTGGTGTTTTTCCTCATGGTGTCAAGCAGCCAGTCCTTACACTTAATGCTTTGATGGAAGGCCTGGAGTCTTTCAATGCCAAAGTTTGGAGTCAAATGGAGATGAGACAAGAGAAGACGCTGGAAGCAGAGACATGGGCCGAGACAGTCAAGGAACTTGAGAAAGGCTGGATTTGGGAGGACCCTGACCAAAGTTGGAAGGGTAAATGCGTGGCCCGTCGATTTGGCATCCACCAGGGCGAGAAGACCCGGGTGATCGATGACTGCTCTGTTTGTGGCTTGAATCAAACTGTGGGTCTCAAAGAGAAATTTCTTTTACAGTCCATTGACCAGATGTGTGCAATGCTTAGCTGGAGCTTGAAAAATGCAGGTGAACAAAAACACCCCCAAATAGTGGGGAGGACGTTTGACCTGAAGTCAGCGTACAAACAGTTTGGTCTCAGCGAACAGGACCGGAACATGTTGCGCATTGCTGTAACAGACCCTGAAAGGGAAGCGCCGATATTGCTGTGGCTGAACTCGCTGCCTTTTGGCGGGGTTGGATCAGTAGCTGGTTTCCTGAGAGTTTCAATGGCAACATGGTTCGTTGGCATGGCCGGTTTGAAGATTTGCTGGACTGGATACTTTGACGACTTTTCTTCTCTTTCAAGACCGGAGCTGGTGAATAGCACTACATGGGCGGTGGACAGCCTCTTCAATTTGATTGGGCTTGACTATGCAAAGGAGGGCCCCAAGGCCCCAGAGTTTGGAGAAGTTTTCCGAATGCTTGGAGTTCAGATTGACTCGAGTGCTGCGGCGGAAGGGAGTGTGACCGTGGGACACACTAGTGAAAGGAGAAAGGAGCTTGTTAAAGTTTTTGATGAGGTTCTGGCGTGCAGAAAGCTGGCGACAAAACTGGCTGAGAGCATTCGGGGGAGGATGGTTTTCTACGAGTGTTTTGCGGCAGGCAGGACCACTAACCTTTTGCTGAAAGAGTTTGGACGTTTGTGTCGTACGGAGCGTTTGACGGATGACTTGTCAGATGATGATTGCAAGATAGTGGCTGCCTTGAGAGATCGAGTTGAAGGTGCAGAACCCATTACAGTGTCCCCCCGGTTCATGACTACATGGTATATTTTTACTGATGGGGCTTGTGAATCAGGAGCAGACGGCTCCAAAGTTGGAGGTGTGGGTGGAATTCTGGTCTCGTCATGTGGCACTTACGTGCAACATTTTGGAATGACTGTGCCTCGGGAATGGATGGATTATTTCATGCGCCACTCCGAACACCCAGTTCACGAGCTAGAGGTTTTACCAGTGCTGATTTCGTTCCACCTTTGGAAACATTTCATTTTCAATGCCCAAGTCCTGCACTACACAGATAACGACTCATGCAGATTCGCCTTGATGAGAGGCGTGGGCGAAACACCAACTGCCAAATGCCTTGTCTCTTCCATAATGCAATTTGAAAATCAACTGCAGACAAAATCTTGGTACGGCCGTGTGCCGAGTCATAGCAATCCTGCCGACGATCCTAGCAGAGACTCTTTTGAAACTTTGAATGCGCTTGGCAGTGTCAGAGTGGAAATTCCATGGGGCGAGCTGTCGTCGTTTCTGCCATCCCTATAAGGGGAGAGAGCGGGGAGACCCGACAAAAGCCCCGATTTGGAAAAAGAGCGAGTCTGTCAGGGATCGGAGTGGAAGCTTGCTTGATTTTGATTTTCAGGTGATTTGCATTGTTTTCCTGTGAGATGTTTCGTTGCGTTTGCAGTGTGGTGATTCGTTTGCATGTTCTGTGAGTTTGAGTTTTAATTTTTTGGAAGCGAGACGTTTACGATGCATTCGACCGAACTGAACATATCCGACGTTGCGAGCGAACCTCATACGCGTTTTGGATACACGCCGACCCCTCGCTGATATGTTTACTGTTACGGTCTTCTGTTCTCTTTTGGATACTGGTTTGTTCTATGCGTAGGACGACGCGCAATGTGGCAGGCCCAGTATTGTTCGTGGTTGGTGCAGCTGCTGTTTAGCTTGGTGAAATAAGGGTGAACTCCGTTGAGGAACGAAAAAGGATAAACCTTTATTTCACCTTGCGTTTGTGGTTTTGGGTGAAACTTTGTTTCAACAAAACCTTGCAGCTGCACACCGTTGTTTAACAAGGCCTGGAACCTGAACAAACTTGGATGTACTATCTGTTTGAGGTCGATGTGTTTACGTAGGACAATACCATGTCAGACGAACACAGACTCTTCTGTTTAACTGTTTAACTCTAAACTTGTGTACTTGGAAACCAAACAGACCACAACTGAAACTGGTGTTTCTACTTTCGTACTCCTTTGTCGTTACTTGAGGGAGTTTCTGAAGTCTATGTTGTGGTGGCATTTTGGTCTCAAGTACTTGTGCGCTAGCTTAATGGTCGGGGAATTTTCGAACCCACCCTGCTACGCGCCCACCCGAAAATTTCCCAAAGGAGGATAACATCCACTTTGGTAATATGGAGGAGGTTACATTCTATTGTAACCACTCCCGCCTTTTATTTTTGCCTACCCCCTCCGTACGAGAGCGGGGAGACCCGACAAAAGCCCCGATTTGGAAAAAGAGCGAGTCTGTCAGGGATCGGAGTGGAAGCTTGCTTGATTTTGATTTTCAGGTGATTTGCATTGTTTTCCTGTGAGATGTTTCGTTGCGTTTGCAGTGTGGTGATTCGTTTGCATGTTCTGTGAGTTTGAGTTTTAATTTTTTGGAAGCGAGACGTTTACGATGCATTCGACCGAACTGAACATATCCGACGTTGCGAGCGAACCTCACACGCGTTTTGGATACACGCCGACCCCTCGCTGATATGTTTACTGTTACGGTCTTCTGTTCTCTTTTGGATACTGGTTTGTTCTATGCGTAGGACGACGCGCAATGTGGCAGGCCCAGTATTGTTCGTGGTTGGTGCAGCTGCTGTTTAGCTTGGTGAAATAATCCACAGTCTACGGTGCACTGGTATGGTAACAGGGGAAAAATGGACAAGACTGTTCAAATAAACTGGTTCAGACAAGTGTTGTGCGTGACTGCATATCCATGTGTTTCGGCATCTGTACCATTAACATACGTGTGAGCATTCGGGTTCGTGGGCTGCATCTTGTTTATTAAACAGCAACATATGGAATTTCACACAACATGTTCGCTAGAGTGGAAACAGGCGAACAAAACTGTATGGATGGGCACAAAAAATGCAGTGTTTGTATGGAGTGCCAAATATCATGCACTACGCGGATGCACGTTCCGTGGTCCAACATGACATTACCAATGGTACCAGTGTCGGTGGCACATGCTTGCCATGTAGCTTGATTAAAATTACACCGGCAAGAGACCCCAATTAATGTGTGTGAGGATACTGTATGATAATGTTGAGGATGATGATGATGATGATGACGATGATGAGGTGGAGGATGAGGTTGCGGATGATGTTGTTGTTGAGGAGGATGAAGATGAGGATGAGGATGAGGATGAAGATGAGGATGAAGATGAGGATGAGGATGCGGAAGATGAAGTGGAGGATGATAAGGTGGAGGACGATGATGTTGAGAAGGAATGAGAATGTTGAAGATGATGATGTGGCGGAGGAGGACCGATCCCAAGACCGCGACCCGCAGTTTGTGCGAGCCTGCGCAATCGAAATGCACTTGGACATCTCACAAGAGCCATTCTATGCCACAATTTTCAGAAAAAAAACGCGCCCCAGACGTGCGTGCACGTTTTGCGCGAGCTTGCGCAGTCGCAATGCACATGGACATGTCGCAAGAACCAGTTTACGCGAAAATTGTTAGGGAAAATGCCCCGCCCCAAGACCGCGACAAGCGTTTTGTGCGAGCTTGCCCGGTCGAAATGCACATGGACATGTCACAACAACCATCTTACGCACAAATTTACAGGTAAAAGGCCGCAGGCGAAGACCGCGACCCACATTTTGTGCGAGTCTGCGCAGTCGAACCGCACATGGGCAAAACACAAGAACCATTTTGCGCGGAATTTTGCAGGAAAAAAAGGAAACCAGATTGAGCACCCTGATCAAGCACCAGCCTCAGTGTGGACACACTGTTTGGGAAAAGTGGACGCGAATCTGGGGTGGCTCATCCCTGCATTCCAACCGACCATTGAGGTGTGTGACTTTCAACTTATACACCAAATACTTTTTCAACGTGCATCAAAAAGTGAAAGGATCACACAGGCGAAAATGAAATTTTCGTTAAAACGGAAAGTAACCACACTCATGTGGTGTGGATCAGGATTTGCTTGTACACAAACATCAATGTCAACCCACATAAAAGTGGTAATGACATTTTCCATATTTGTTTGTAATTCCACAGCGCGATGATTTTTTGTTCCCAAGCACCCAAATAAAAACGTCATCAGCGCAGACAATGATTTAGCATTTCAGGAAAAAACATATGCCACCAATCATACCATTGCCATGCAAAGCTTTGACAGATCAATGGCACGGATGGAGAGCCTTGAGTCATTTTGACAGAGGGTGAATGGCCCGTTGCCGGCGCCGTCCCGTAGTGCTTGGATGCTAGGCAGCGGTTTTGCAAACTGGTAACATCATCCGGAATTTCACATTTCTTTGCATTCATTCTTTATATATAGCTATTCCAAAACTTGAAATCGTTTTGTGTGATTGCTGAATATCACCTTTTCGCCCCGGATTTCGAACATCTTCCATGCAGTCGAAACAATGGTTGAGCATCATTTTCTCCATTTGAACGGCCAGTTGGGGGTGTACCCATTTTCAGGCAAACCCATTTCCAGCAGAACCGACAGTCCCATTGGAGGTGGCATCACGATGTCAACATCCCACACGAAGCAAGCAGACACCGTCATGACAGGGATACAGTAGGTGGGTGGGTATCGTGGTAAACAGCTGAAACATAAAGTGACAAAAATGACAAATTTCACAGGTGGTATGAAACACCCGAAACATTCCAATTTCACATTGATTTTTCCACATAATGTGTGTTTTCGGACAAAAACATACGGAAACCGAATGTGATTGATGCGGCAATATTTTCACATTTTGGAAATGTCCACGATGTGCGCAAATTGGAAACCATGGACATGTAAGACAACGGAACCTGTGTTCAAAAAACACTAATCGTTTTAATACAACCATTGGTGTTTGACCGGAAAGTTGCCTTTAGCTCTAGACCTTTTTCCTGATTGGACTGTTGGTCAAAAAAATGTGGAGAGGGGACGACACATCGCGACACCAAAATATTTGCCTGCAAACAGGACTCTGCTGGTTTGCTTGAATGGAAGTACGCAATTTCCGGCGGATTTCATTTTGCAATGAAATTCCTCAATTCTTGACATTGTTTATATTTTTTGCTAGTCGTTCCGTTTTGAATCGCTCAGTCCCATGCATATTTTTTTTCTTTCTTTTCCACCTTACACAAGAAGGGTGCCAGTATTTTGATCCAGCAATGAATTAGCCCCCAGAGACAACCCTCTGGTAAATTAACATAGACCATGAAAATAAACCATTTTTTGTGGAAACAAGTCTTCCAACCCCTATCTGCCAGGGTCTATGTTTTTTTACCGGAGGGTAAACACGTTTCAAAACAGGTATATGATCCAGCATTGTCAGTTCGTCTTGTGAAAAAAAAACATGTTCCATTAACTTTCCCACAAACATTCACTCACTCCCCACAAACATTCACTCACTTGTTGCTGAAAGCCATTTGCTCAGCTCAAATCGGTCCACTCCACTTTGGCCAATTGTTCCACAATGGCATCCCCAACGGCAACCCTGGGAGGCTGGGATCACAGAACACACAAAAACAATTTGACCCAACCACTTGCCACATCACATGAATCACTGTATCATGTATCCTTTGACCATTGGTTAGTGAAAAACATCACGAGTTCATTCCAGAGTGGTTCAGATATGGTCCAATCGGAATGCTTGGCTAACAGTGAGTTCTCGTTTCAGAAAGTAACATCCCACCTTTGAAAGGGAGTCCACTTCATTGGAAACCATTGCAATCCTCCGGGACTATCACGCACACATAATCCAAAACCACCTTGCTGACACACTTAGAATGCCCACACGCACATCCAATTCCTGCCGTGATTGTGAGGCAGGAAAGTGCGCACCACCGCAGATTCATCCATCCCTCCACATGAGGCTCTGAAACTCTTGAAAGAGGGCAACACTCGTTTCCTCAATGGAGAACCCACAGCAGCTCAAACGGATGAGATCATGCGCAAGGAGCTTGTGGACATGGGACAGGCCCCCCATACTGCCATCATTGGCTGTGCCGACTCCCGAGCACCTCTCGAGACAATTTTTGATGCCATGCCTGGTGATTTGTTTGTGTTGAGGAATGCTGGCAACACTTGCACTCACGCCGAAGGCAGCATGGTGGGCAGTTTGGAGTTCTGTACGGGAAGCTCGGTGCCCGCATGATTTTGGTGCTCGGTCACACCAATTGCGGTGCGGTGTATGGTGCCACGAATGCCTATTTGGCTGCAAAGAAGTCGGGCACAGCCAGTGTGGAGTCGGCTTTGGAGGGTCTTTTGCTGGACTTGGCTCCCGTTGCAGAGAAGGCGGTGGCTGAGATGCCTCACCAGAATGCAGACGACATTGCAGCCTATGCTGTCCGGGTGAACGTGTTCCACACCATCGACTTCTTGCTCAAGTACAGTGCTGGGTTGCGCGAGAAGGTGAAGAGTGGGCAGGTCGAGATTCAAGGTGGCATCTACCACCTGGAGTCTGGAAAGGTGGAATTCATGGGATGCTCTCCGCAGCAGTCAGCCCTTTTGAGCACCAACCTTGGGCTTCCTCCATCCATGACTCGTGAGGGTGGCCGCACTTCTGGCTATGGCCCTGCAACCCAAGGTGAGCATGGCGTGCGCACAACTGTAGACAGTGCTGTTCCTGCTGAGGAAGCTTTGAAGATCCTGAAGGCTGGCAATGAGCGCTTTGCTGTGGGCGAACCTTTGGCCAAGCATGCATCTTTGAAGATGCGTGAAGCTTTGGTGAGCCATGGGCAGGCCCCGCACACTGCCATCCTGGGCTGTGCAGATTCCCGTGTGCCAGTTGACACGGTGTTCGATACCATGCCAGGTGATTTGTTTGTGTTGAGGAATGCTGGCAACACTTGCACTCACGCCGAAGGCAGCATGGTGGGCAGTTTGGAGTTCTGCTGTGGCAAGCTTGGATCCAAGTTGATTTTGGTGATGGGTCACACCAAGTGCGGAGCCATTGCAGGAGCGACGGCCACTTACCTCGCCAACAAAGGCGCAGAAGGCAAGGCCATGAAGAGTGCAGGCAGCGCACTGGAGGGTCTGCTAGTTGGCCTGTCTGGTGTGGCAAAACAGGCTGAGGAGGAGCTTGGCCCTGTTGCTGATCAAGATGAGTTGGTGTCCCTCAGTGTGCGTGTGAACGTCTTCAGCTCCATTGATTTCCTGTTGAAGTACAGCCCATCTCTCAAGGAGCTTGTGAAGAACGGCAACTTGGAAATCCAGGGTGGAATCTACCACCTGGAAACAGGTCGAGTGGAGTTCCTCGGACGCTCGCCCAGGCAAGCGGAATTGCTCCGCTCTGACACGGCTTCTGTGCCACCATCCCTGCAGGCATTGCCCATCCGCACAACAACAGATGGACCTTTGCCATCCAAAGAGGCATTGAAGCTGCTGAAGGAGGGCAATGCTCGCTTCACCTCTGGTGCTGCCATTTCAGGAAAGATCACTCCAGGCATGAGGAAGGCATTGGTCAACGAGGGTCAAGCTCCCCACACGGCCATCATCGGCTGTGCCGACTCCCGAGCACCTTTGGAGACCGTGTTTGATGCCATGCCTGGCGACATCTTTGTGCTGCGCAATGCTAGCAACACATGCACCCATGCTGAGGGCAGCATGGTTGGCAGCTTAGAGTTTTGCCTGGGTGCTCTCAAGACCAAGATGGTGTTGGTGCTGGGGCACACCGCCTGCGGAGCCATCAAGGGTGCCACCTCAACGTACTTGCAATCCAAGACCGGCAACAAACCCCAGGTGGGAGACACCCAAAGCATGTTTGAAGCTGTTGATTTCACAGACATGATGTCCATCATGTGGGGAGCAGTCTATAATCTATTCATTTATACCGTGGGCCCATGTCAGATTTGGTGATGAGCAGATGCAGTGGTCTGAGAAGGCCTCCACTCTACCAGCTTCGTTGAACTGCCAGTCAGAATTCGACGTTGGTTGTAGTATCAAGTAGTAATATAGTCCGTCTTACAGAAGTTTGCCGCAAAATGTAAGCATCCAATAATCCATAGTCCCTATTCCGGGTTTCTACTTGGCATCCCTCGACATGTTAAGTTGTTTCCTTCAGATCGAAGCACTGCCAGGTCACCAAAGCTCTGGATGCCCTGCTGGTTGGCCTCAGCGATGTGGCCAAGAAGGCCTCGCAGGAGTTGGGTCCCAACGCCACGGAGCAGCAGATTGTGGACCGGACCATCAAACTGTTCCCTGGCCACCAACGGTCCAGATGAATCATGATGTTACGATGTTGTTGAGTTCTGAGGGACTGAGATTGGACTCATAGCCTGCTTTTGTGAAGCGAGCCGCGATCAAAGTCGAAAATTGAACCAAACTATACTAAACTGATGACTCCTGATTTATAGTCCTAGAGGTCAAAGTTTGTTTCGCAGCTTATTTAGAATGGAGAGATGGACTGTTTAAGGTTTGAAGCAGTCAAGAATCTCCAATATTCCCTGCCTTCAAACTCGTCATGATGTGCCGAGGAATGTCTTCCACACCATTGACTGCCTGCTGCAGTACAGCCCATTGATCCGAGAGAAGGTTCACCTGAGCTGAAATCGTGGCATTTGCACACTTACATTGGTATAATACCATCTTGTTTGTTGAATTCTGGTGGCAAAGGGCCAAGGCTACCAAGAACACATGACATGAAGCTAACTTGCAAGAGTGAAGAGAAAGAACTTCTCATCAGAACCCTCTTTTGGAAAGTCATTTGAATCTTTGCATGAAGGGTTGATTTTCATCAGCGCTTTTCCTCTTTCAGGTGGCGGCAGGTGAGGTGGAGATCCAGGGTGGCATCTACGATCTGGAGACGGGTCATGTGGAGTTCTTGGGCCAAAGCCCAGCTCAAGACATGTTGACGAAGTCTGGTGCTAGGCTCCCTTTCTACCAGAGGCTCATCAGGTGTTTGTGCCCCAAACAGTTCAACAGCAAGCACCGCACTTCGCCTTTCCCGCAACAGCACAAGTAGTCAGAGGCCAGCAGCGCAGGCACATCTTCAGCCAGCGCATGCCAGTCGGGTACTTCTCGGGCAGAGAGTGCTAGCATGGAGTGCAGGGCGGTAGCTTTATCTGGAAAAGATAAACATGCTGAAGGCAATTTGTATATATTCAATTTGAAAGATTTTTTGCAGATACAATTGCATTTGCTTATATAGGATTTCCCATTTTTGGATGCGGCCATGGTGCGTACCATGCGCATTGCAGACAGGTCGCAGAGATGTATAGAGATGATGGAGACTGTGCTCAGAAGTAGTCGGTACTTCCATGCCAAATTTTCTCAAAGAGATTCTCATGGCAAGAATTTGTCAACCACCACATGGGCTCTACAGAAGCTTGGAGCCGTGGGAACCCTCCTTGGAGGTTCCGATACCAATATTTTTCTTTTTTCTTGCCATGTACAAAAGCGTCGAGTGATGTGAAGTGCGCGATCATGACTACAAACCCGTGATGTATGAACATGAGACCTTCTGTCTTCATGCAGCACCAGTTTCCAGCCCATACCACAACGGATTTCATCACAAGAGTCACAGTATTCTTTGAGTTTGATACTGATGACAATTATGGCAAGAATGGCTGATGGTGGTGGTCGTGGTGGTCGTGGTGGTCATGGTGGACGTGGTGGTCGTGGTGGTCGTAGCGGTCGTGGTGGTCGTGGTTGTGGTGGTGGTGCTGGTCGTGGTGGTCGTGGTGTTTGTGAAGGTGATGGTGATGTTGATGCTGATGGTGATGGTGATTATGATGCTGATGGTGAGGATGGTGATGGGGCGAGGGTGATTTTGATAATGTCGATGATGCTTAAAGCTTAAGAAAACGCATTCGTTTTACACCGACAGTACTTGAGAAACTGCAAGGTGGCAGTACTCTGTGATCCAGAAGTGGAATAGCCACACGGGAACATGCATGAATGCTTTTTATAATCAGAGATACGGGATACGGTCCAACACGTTCGCTTGGTCTCGCAATAAAAGTGTTCCATCCGCTTTCCTAGCGCACGGGCCCGCAAACATTCAATCATATTCAATCAGTTGTTTCTGAAAGCCATTTGCTCAAGTTAAATCTCTCTGCCGCATTTTGCCCGATCGTTCCACGATGGCACCAGGCTGGGATCACAGAACAGAAGCTGTTTGTTTTCACATCCCTTGAGCCACTCTATCCCTTTGACCCAGACCGGTTCGGATGTGGTCCAATCGTACTTCTTGGCTGACAGTGAGTTGTTTCTTGAGAAAATATGACATATATGATATAATGGCAATCTTTAAAAGGGACTCTATCTCATTGGAAACCAGTGCTATCCTCTGGGACTATACACGAAAAACTAAAACAACCCTTTTGCGATACGCAAATCCAATTCCTGCCACGCTTGTAAGGCAGAAAAGTGCGCACCACCGCAGATGCATCCATCCCCCCACAAGAGGCTTTGAAAGTCTTGAAAGAGGGCAACACTCGCTTCCTCAATGGAGCACCTACAGCAGCTCAAACCGATAAGATCATGCGCAAGGAGCTTGTGGACATGGGACAGGCCCCCCATACTGCCATCATTGGCTGTGCCGACTCCCGAGCACCTCTCGAGACAATTTTTGATGCCATGCCTGGTGATTTGTTTGTGTTGAGGAATGCTGGCAACACTTGCACTCACGCCGAAGGCAGCATGGTGGGCAGTTTGGAGTTCTGTACGGGAAAGCTCGGTGCCCGCATGATTTTGGTGCTCGGTCACACCAATTGCGGTGCGGTGTATGGTGCCACGAATGCCTACTTGGCAGCAAAGAAGTCGGGCACAGCCAGCGTGGAGTCGGCTTTGGAGGGTCTTTTGCTGGACTTGGCTCCCGTTGCAGAGAAGGCGGTGGCTGAGATGCCTCACCAGAATGCAGACGACATTGCAGCCTATGCTGTCCGGGTGAACGTGTTCCACACCATCGACTTCTTGCTGAAGTACAGTGCTGGGTTGCGCGAGAAGGTGAAGAGTGGGCAGGTCGAGATTCAAGGTGGCATCTACCACCTGGAGTCTGGAAAGGTGGAATTCATGGGATGCTCTCCGCAGCAGTCAGCCCTTTTGAGCACCAACCTTGGGCTTCCTCCATCCATGACTCGTGAGGGTGGCCGCACTTCTGGCTATGGCCCTGCAACCCAAGGTGAGCATGGCGTGCGCACAACTGTAGACAGTGCTGTTCCTGCTGAGGAAGCTTTGAAGATCCTGAAGGCTGGCAATGAGCGCTTTGCTGTGGGCGCTCCTTTGGCCAAGCATGCCACTTCGAAGATGCGTGAAGCTTTGGTGAGCCATGGGCAGGCCCCACACACTGCCATCCTGGGCTGTGCAGATTCCCGTGTGCCAGTTGACACAGTGTTCGATGCCATGCCAGGTGATTTGTTTGTGTTGAGGAATGCTGGCAACACTTGCACTCACGCCGAAGGCAGCATGGTGGGCAGTTTGGAGTTCTGCTGTGGCAAGCTTGGATCCAAGTTGATTTTGGTGATGGGTCACACCAAGTGCGGAGCCATTGCAGGAGCGACGGCCACTTACCTCGCCAACAAAGGCGCAGAAGGCAAGGCCATGAAGAGTGCAGGCAGCGCACTGGAGGGTCTGCTAGTTGGCCTGTCTGGTGTGGCAAAACAGGCTGAGGAGGAGCTTGGCCCTGGTGCTGATCAAGATGAGTTGGTGTCCCTCAGTGTGCGTGTGAACGTCTTCAGCTCCATTGATTTCCTGTTGAAGTACAGCCCATCTCTCAAGGAGCTTGTGAAGAACGGCAACTTGGAAATCCAGGGTGGAATCTACCACCTGGAAACAGGTCGAGTGGAGTTCCTCGGCCGCTCGCCCAGGCAAGCGGAATTGCTCCGCTCTGACACGGCTTCTGTGCCACCATCCCTGCAGGCATTGCCCATCCGCACAACAACAGATGGACCTTTGCCATCCAAGGAGGCATTGAAGCTGCTGAAGGAGGGCAATGCTCGCTTCACCTCTGGTGCTGCCATTTCAGGAAAGATCACTCCAGGCATGAGGAAGGCATTGGTCAACGAGGGTCAAGCTCCCCACACGGCCATCATCGGCTGTGCCGACTCCCGAGCACCTTTGGAGACCGTGTTTGATGCCATGCCTGGTGACATCTTTGTGCTGCGCAATGCTGGCAACACATGCACCCATGCTGAGGGCAGCATGGTGGGCAGCTTAGAGTTTTGCCTGGGTGCTCTCAAGACCAAGATGGTGTTGGTGCTGGGGCACACTGCCTGCGGAGCCATCAAGGGTGCCACCTCAACGTACTTGCAATCCAAGACCGGCAACGCACCCCAGGTGGGAGACACCCAAAGCATGTTTGAAGCTGTTGATTTCACAGACATGATGTCCATCATGTGGGGAGGAGTCTATAATCTATTCATTTATACCGTGGGCCCATGTCAGATTTGGTGATGAGCAGATGCAGTGGTCTGAGAAGACTTCCACTCTACCAGCTTCATTCAAGTTCCACTGACAAGTCATAGGTCAACCATGGTGTCGTACAGAATTGCCCGACAAAATGTAAGCATCCAATAATCATCAATAATCCATAGTATTCCATAGTCCCTATTCCGGGTTTCCACTTGCCATATCTTGCCATGCTATGTCTGCTATGTGCTTTCCTTGAGCTTTCCTTGACTGCCAGACTGCCAGGTCTCCAAAGCTCTGGATGCCCTGCTGGTTGGCCTCAGCGATGTGGCCAAGAAGGCCTCGCAGGAGTTGGGTCCCAACGCCACGGAGCAGCAGATTGTGGACCGGACCATCAAACTGTTCCCTGGCCACCAACGGTCCAGATGAATCATGATGTTGCGATGTTGTTGAGTTCTGAGGGACTGAGATTGGACTCATAGCCTCCTTTTGTGAAGCGAGCCGCGATCAAAGTTGATGACTCCTGATTTATAGTCCTAGAGGTCAAAGTTTGTTTCGCAGCTTATTTAGAATGGAGAGATGGACTGTTCAAGGTTTGAAGCAGTCAAGAATTTCCAACATTCCCTGTCTTCAAACTCGGCATGATGTGCCGAGGAATGTCTTCCACACTATTGACTGCCTGCTGCAGTACAGCCCATTGATCCGAGAGAAGGTTCAACTGAGCTGAAATCGTGGCATTTGCACACTTTCATTGGTATACCATCTTGTTTGTTGAATTCTGGTGGCAAAGGGCCAAGGCTACCAAGAACACATGACATGAAGCTAACTTGCAAGAGTGAAGAGAAAGAACTTCTCATCAGAACCCTCTTTTGGAAAGTCATTTGAATCTTTGCACGAAGGGTTGATTTTCATCAGCACTTTTCCTCTTTCAGGTGGCGGCAGGTGAGGTGGAGATCCAGGGTGGCATCTACGATCTGGAGACGGGTCATGTGGAGTTCTTGGGCCAAAGCCCAGCTCAAAACATCTTGATGAAATCTGGTGCTACGTTTCCAGCAGTGCTTCGACCAGTCCAACATCAAGCATCAGTACCTCAAGTAGCTCCAGCGCAAGTGCTTGCAGCACCAGTTCAATATTGAGCACAGCGATTCACGTATGTGCTTCCAGCAACAACACGAGTAGTACAAGCACCAGTAGCACCAGCGTATCTTCAGCCAGCACAAGCTGCTCCGGTACCTCTCGTGCAGACAACTTGGCACGGAGTGCAGGGCAATCGCTTCATCTGAGCAGATAGACTTGCCCGAGGCAAGTTCTCCAATTTTACACAATGTTAGGAATGCAGTTGGATTTGATTAGGATTTCACATTTTTGGATGCGTCCATGATGTGCCCCATGTACATCGCAGACAGGTCGCATAGATGTATAGAAGAAATGGCCATTCTGCTCAGAAGCAGTCCTTCCAGATGCCAAATTTTCTCAAAGAGATTCTTGTGGCAAGAATTTGTCAACCACCACTTGGGCTCTACAGAAGTTTGGAGCCGTGGGAACCCTCCTTGGAGGTTCCGATACCAATATTTTTCTTTTTTCTTGCTATGTCAAAAAGCGTCGAGTGATGTGAAGTGTGAGATCATGATGTAGTGACTACAAACCCTTCATGTATGAACATGATACTTTCTGTCTTTAATTCAGCACTGTTCATCACAAGATTCACAGCATTCTGTGAGTTTAATATTGATGTCAAACATGTCAATTATGTCAATTATGATGATGGCTGATGGTGGTGGTTGTGGTGGTCGTGGTGGTCGTGGTGGTCGTGGGGGTCGTGGTGGTAGTGGTGGTCGTGGTGGTTGTGGTGGTGGTGGTTGTGCGAATGTCATACACCTCTTTCGATGCGTATTCATTGTCTGGTCGCTGGCGGACTCTCAACCAATCACTAATCACTTGCTGCAAGCTACAAGCAAACGTTGCCCCAACAAAACATAAAAAAAAACAAACTTGCTTTTAGCAAAGTCTTCAAGTCTATTTGACTTCACGTGATACTATATCAAATCATACCCACATGCATGAGCAAAGCGACAGCCATTTAAGTATGACACTTGGATCTAGAGATTTGCTTGTTTTCAGCATGCCATCAATCCCTTTGAGCGCTCCTCCGAACACCTCAAAACTCTTTACAACCTCCTCCAAGACAGTAAGCTGAACTTGCTTGATGATGCTGTAAACTCATCCTATGCCATTCAGCTTGCATTGCCAGCTTGGAATAATTTTCTCCGAATTTTTCAAGTGATTTCAGAGATTTGTGAAAGTGTCTTTTGCTGCATAGCATGTGACACGTTTTGTGCGATTTGAGCAAGTCGTATGCAGTTTAGAGCTTGATTTCCAACTTTCCTGACAGCGCGTTCAGATTTCGAACGCGGAACAGTGATTTCAATCTTTGACAGAGCATTGAGATTTCGAACGCGGAATTCACATAGTGATTTCATTTTTGGAGAAACATTTAGACGTGCGAAAGAGGAATTTATAATCAGCTGCGGTACAGCTTATGAGTTTGAAGCTTCTCAGAAATCGTTTTGCGACGTTTCCACGGTTGAGACTTTTTTAAACATCCTGATGATCTCCTATTGTCTTGCGTTTCCTGGGTCCAAGCAATCTGTGAGATCGAAGTTTTTGAACCGCTTTTGATCACATTTCCAATTTGAGAGCCGTGCAAATTTGCAAGAGTTTTTTTTTCCGAACTAGAGTAAGCAGACATGACGTCTGAACCGAATGTGAGTTTGGAAACAATTAGAGAATTTGACCGCAACCAAGCTTTCAGCTCTCCCTGTTGCCACAGCATTGTGAACATGCTCAGCCGCATCGTGCTTCCTTTGATCAATGAGATCAGCATTCCGCCAACAACATGTTGGCTCAAGATTAGGAGGCGTAAATTCTGCTAGCACAGTGAGACAAAAAGGGCGTGAGTTGTCAAGCAGAGTTGTCCACATTCTCAGTTGCAATTATCTACTCTTCTGGGGTGATAATTCTCGCATGGTAGCGAGAGCCAGTGTGCTCCTAGGAACCCCCCTGAATTGGTTTTCTCCTAGGATTTTCCAGGGTTCAGGATTGACAACAGACAACTGATCTTGACAAGAGATCTTGGAACCTACACCTAGCAGAATCTGATTTTGCAGCCATGGAGCAGCCGGCCAGAGACAGGTCACCAAGAGGCCGTTCTCAAACGAGAAGAGGAGTTTCTTTGCCTGCAACAACCGGATATGCCCCTGGAAGTGCAAACGCCTCCGTCCCCTTTGTCTTCGAGGAGCAACTCAGTCGAGCCCGAATGAGCATGGACACTTTACAAGCAGAAGTTGGCAAGGCAGTTCGAGAACTTGCAGGTCACCAGAAAACTCTTGTTGACACCCTTGAGCGTCAGCAGCATGAGCTGAATGATTTACGAGCCCAAAGAGTTCCAATCCCTCCAAGTGCTTCTCAGTCAGTGGCGGCTGCCAATGAGGATCGCTTCGGTGCCATGGGAGAAGCCAGTCCTTTTACTTCTGGACAAGACCCGCCCATCCAATTGCCAGTGAATGCTCAGCAAGGTGCAGGTGGACTTGCATCGGCGATGCCAAATACTGCAGTGAATGCGAGCTCAAGCACTGGACATGGGGTAAAAATTGTCTTACCCGATGGTACGGAGATCCCCTTGGGCGGCCAGTCAAATGCCGCGGGTCCTAAAGTTCCTGGATCCACACAGCTAGATGCGCTGCAGAGAAGCGACAAGTGGCTGCCTAGCATGCCCGTGGTCGAGTCGAATCGGTGGAAAAGCCGAATGGAGGAGATTTTGGGCATGGAACAGTGGCTCGATTCATTTTGCAATTGGCTATCTTTGATTTCAGAGCCATTTTGCACAGAAGTGAAGTTTTCTGCGACTTCTCCGCTGCCAATTGACAAGAAAGATTTGTCAACTGACCAGATTTCCCGAAGCTCCAGGCTCATGGCAATGCTTCGCCAGACCTTCCAGATGACTCCGCGAGCCAAAATCATTCTGCTTGCTTATGTAGAAGGCCCTGGAGATAAGAACGGGTATGAGGCTTTGCGAAGGATTGTCCAAGAATACATGATCAAGACTCGTGCTGAGTTGATGCATTTCCGCACATCTTTGCTTGGCCGAACTTTCAAAGCTCAAACAGTGACAGAGGTAATCAAGCAAATTGAGTTCGAGGAGAGCCGGTACAACAAGCTTGCTCGGATGTTGCCCTCGAATGTACCAGCTTCCGATTTGGCCCTGCTCCCTAGTGATTTGGTGATGGTCCTCATCAAATCCTTGCCTGTTGGTGTGAGGGAATATGTTGTCATGCATAGCCCAAGCCATGACTATGTGCAAATGAAAAATGCCGCTTTGTTGTACGAAGCCAACCAGAGAACTTGGACAGAGATTGCAGGCAGCAGTTCTGCCACCTACATGCATGGAATGTTTGACACGAATGACAAGCCGAAAGGAAAGGGCAAAAGCAAAGATGGTAAGAAAGGAAAGGGGAAAGCAAAAGATTCAAATAAAGGTGCAGCTAAGGGCAATGGTGAAAAGTCAGAGAAGGAAAGGAATGCCACGTGTTTCCGATGTGGTCGCACAGGCCATTTCTCTTCAAATTGTCATGCCAAGAAAGACAAGGATGGCAAGCCGCTTGAAGGGAAGCCCGCTCCAAAGAAAGATGGAAAGGGATCTGGTGAAGAGAAAGGTTCCAGCACAGGTCCTCAGAACAAAGGAAAAGGCAAAGGATCCAAAGGTAAGAAAGTCAATGAAATGCTTGAGCAGCCTGAAGGCGAATCGTGGCCTACCAATGGTCCAGCTGAAAGTCAGGGTTCCAACGGAGATGGCAGCCGTGCGTCAGCTGCGAAGCAAGCAGCAGCCCCTTTGAATCCCATTTTGCCTACTCAGTCTTGGTTTGAAGACACGATCGTGCAGTTTGAGCGAGAGCAGATCACAGAAGAGCAGTTCGATTTGGTCCACGGATCATTTCTCATGGAGGAACAATTTTCTTCTGATTTTGATTTTTCATGTTTTGGAAACCCATCAGATTTGTGGAGTAAAACCAAGCATGTTTGTACCATGTCAGCTGCAGTTTTCATGCCAATGATGCCAGATGTCCCATCAGATTTGCACTGGTGGCTCATTGATTCAGGAGCATCAGCCTCTGTTGTGAGTTCTCGCTTCCTGAAACACTATGAAGTAGTAAAGAATCAAGTGCTGGGACCAGCAACCGGCCCTGGGTTTTCATCGGCAAGCGGTGAGACAATTCATCCAACTTCCCTTGTTTGCTTGAAAGCATTTTTCCGCTTGACGTCCAGAGAAGATCCTTCAGACACCATGTTGAAAGAGTGCTTAGTTTCAGCTTTTGTAGCAGATGTTCCCAATAATGTTTTGTCAGTGGGCAGCTTGCTGCGAAAGGGTTGGTCATTAAGCAGTTCCGGAAGTGAATTGGAAGTGTGCTTTGGAGGATACAATTTGGACTTGGTGACATGGCAGAATGTGCCATGGATTTTTCACGAAGTTGAGACGGTCATGGACTTTTCCGATGATCGCGATTTGCAGAAGACATTTTGGAGCCGTCGGAAAATCCATGATGGTCCGGTGAACACGGTTGAGCATTTGAGCGAAACTGACAAATCCATGTTGATGACAACCAAGAGACAGCCAGATGTTTCATTGGAAGAACTTGACCCCGCTGCTGCATCCTCTTCTAGCCCAGCATATGTTAGTAGTAGGCCTGTTTCCGATAGTGAATCTCCATACCGTGAAAGCCTCAGTGTGGAGCCTAACTCTATTCCGGATTCGAGCGAGCCTTTTGATTATGAGCCCAATATGATTGTAGACACAAACACAGGATTTGCATCCATTCCTTCAGAAGAGTCTTCAGAGCATCCAGCTGTATTGCGAAAACGAGACTTGAATAAATCCAAGCTTGAACAACACCGCCGTCAAGGCCATTTTCCATTCCATGCAGATTGCCTTTCTTGCCAAGCAGCCAAGTCCACGACTCACCACAGAAGAAAGAAGAAGTCGGTGTTGAGCAGTGAGATGGCATGTGATTTTTTCTTCTTGAACTTGGATAAAGCAAACAAAGAGTCTTTCAAGTATCTAATCATGGTAGATTTGACCACTGGAATGAAAGGCGTGGCCCCTGTCCAGTCGGACATTCGTTTGTCGCACCGATGGATACAGGCCTGGCTTGGCGAATTCAATATGTCCACAGAATGCTCCGAGCCAATTGAAATTATCACGGACGCAGAAGAAGCTGTTTCAAGTTTCATGAAAGGTGCCATCAACCACAGGCCAGCTTCATTTGTCAAAGCGCCGCCGCAAGGTCACCAGACCATTGGTGGAGCAGAGGCTGGAGTCCGAGCCATTAAAGATGCGTTCAACACTCTTCGGCAAGACTTGCGTGAGAATGGCTGTGATGTTTGCATCAGGAATCAGACAGCTGTGAATGCCGCTTTGGCATATTTATGTCATTGCTCCAATTATTTCTCATGTTACTTAGATACAAAACAAAGTCCAAAGTCACTTGCACTTGGTCGGGAGACGACCCGGAAAACAACCATGTTTGGCAGCCTTGTCCTTGCAGAGGTGCCAGCTAGCTTGAAGAAAGATTGCATTTCCCGATTTGAGAAGGCAACGTATTTGCGACCTGAGTTCAACTCATTGGGGGATGTAGTTTGTACTGTCATTGGGGGGCAAGAACGTTTCTTTGTTTGCAAGAGCTTTAAGATTGTTTCCCCATTGGAGTGGGACATCTCCTTGTCTCCATCTGTTTTGCATTTTTTCGACCGGATGCAGCCTGATGTTTCCATTGAAGATCTCTCCGCAAAGATGTCTGAACCTCTGCCCTCTAGGATTATCGAGCCTGTGGAATATTCAAACGTCAAGAATGTTCCTTCATCCTGGATTCATGAGCATGGACGTACTAAAGGTTGTAGTGTTTGTGCGCGCCATCAGAGTTTCCACGGACTGAAGCACAATAGAAAATGTATAGACAGATATATTGAGTGGTTGAGGAGACGATCAGATCCCATGTCTGATCTCAATATGTCTCAGGGTCCTGTTTTGGCAGCCGATGGCAGCCAGGTGCGACGTTTGAGTGGCAAGCAGAAGCCACCGCCAGGCCTGGGTGAAGCTGATCAACCCGTCCAGCAGAGGTTTCCAGACTTTCCAGCAAACAGAGAGAAACGAGTTTCGTTTGATCTTCCAAAGAATCAACCCATACCAGAAAGTCTCCCAGTTGAAGGGGGTCAACATCTCGATGAGAATCCACATGATGTTCCATATTCGCCCAGCCTTGCACCCAGTTCTCCAAAGGCGTTGGACGAGCCAGAAGTCATCCATGACATGGAAGTAGACGACTCTGCTGACGGAATGGTAGATCTAAGTGAATTTGCAGCTGCTGGAGGCGAACCTACAGCCACGGAAGCTATGGAGCTAGATTTGGTAACAGCCTTGGATAACTTTGAGCTTTCGTATTTAGAAGAGCGTCACATTGGCATGTTGCAATCGGTTTATCAGATCCGTGGAGTGAAACCCAAGAGCAGCAAGGCAAACCTTTGTGGGGAAGAAATCTTACTTTTGTTTCCTGGATATGTCATCAGTGACGCCAATGGCCAATATCTTGACAAAGACCTTGCGTATGCAGGGATGCACACTGAAATCGATTCCATGACCAGTCAGAAGGTTGGCAGACCAATCCATGAGCAGGAAGCCCAGCGTCTTGCCAAGCAATGGCAGATTAGTATAATCACTTGCCGATGGGTTTGTGTTGAGAAAGATCCCTTGAATGTTCGCATGCGACTAGTTGCACGGGAAATGGCAAAAGGAAAGAGTTCTGCCCGTGACCTCATGGTTTCTTCGCCTACTTCCAGCATTGAATCTTTGAGAATCCTCATTGCAGAAGCAGCAGTCCTGGACCTGGTGATTCTAGGCCTGGACATCAGTGCTGCATTCATGGCTTCTCCTCTAGGCCGGCGTCTTGGCAAACCCATCAAAGTCATTCTGAAGATGCCACCAAATACTATGCAGTTTCCAGATGGTAGCCCGATATTCCTTGAAGCATTCAAGGCCATAAATGGCTTGAGAACAAGCGGTTTGGCTTGGGTAGAGCACTTAAGCCACTTGCTGCAAGAGTTAGGAATCAAACCGTCTTTGATTGAAACAACTGTTTTTTCTGGAGAGGTTTCAGTCAAAGGGCATGGAAAGGCATGGGTGCAAGTAGTTGCATACGTTGATGATCTGCTCGTGTTTGCCCCGAGTAAGGTATTTGCATTTGCCGTTCAAGACCATTTGGCCCTACACCTAAAAGTAAAACGTACGGGGCTTATAGAGCGAAGTTTTGAAGGGGGTGGCAGTTTGCGTTTTCTTGGCCGCAACATCGAAAGAAAATCCAACAGCAAAGAGATTACCATCAGTCTGGATGAAAACTATTTAGATGGTATGTTTGAGGCCTACAGCATCAGCACTGCCAGTACAAATCCTCCAGATCTTCGACCGGTACTTGAAGACAGTTCCAAGTCTGATGAATTATCCCCAGATGCGGCCATGCGGTACAGAGCAGCCTTAGGCAAACTGTCCTGGATGTCCCAAACATATGTTTTCATCAATGTATACATAGCTTTGCTAGCCACAGGCATGGCCACACCGCAAGATCGCCATGAAAAGGCTTTGAGATCAGTGTTGAAATTCATGAAAAGCCAAAGAGGCATTTACCAGAGATTCCCATCTCCCGAAGCAACCATCGAGGAACAAGAAGCGCAACGCTTGGTAATCTACTGTGATGCCAGCTGGGCCCCAATGCGCTTTCTCAAGCGTAGATCAATTTCTGGCGCGTGTGTTTTTTATCGCGGGTCCATCATCAAAGCTTTCACAAGATTGCAACAAGTGGTCGCGCTTTCAAGTTGCGAGTCGGAACTGTCAGCATTAGCCGAATCCTTTCAAGAGAGCATGGGAATCAAGCGTATCTCTGAGCATCTTTTTCTAGAAACTCACGCGCATGTGACCAACATCCATGAAAGTTTTCAAGCTTCAGATCGAATACACAGTCTTGCAAACTCCCTGATTTTTGGATTAGTTGATGAAGACCTTGAACATGCCACAGCCATTGAGGTGGAAGTCCGTTGTGATTCCCAAGCAGCCATCCGAGTCCTGACCTCACCAGGGCTCCAAAGACGCAGTCGCCATGTTGAGTTGAGAATTTGTTTCTGCCAAGAGATGGTCCGAAGAAGAACCATCATTCTCACATGGGTCGAGGGTTCACAGCAAATTGCAGATATTTTGACCAAGTGTTTAGGAATAAAGCTGTTTTTGAAATTCAGGACATCAATGGGATTCATTGAATCAGCAGAACTTCCAGCCAAACTGGCAGACCAACAATCTGAATCCCAAACAAAGCAGACAGCCAAAAAGAAGAAAGGAAAGACGAATCAAATCCAAAGCATTTTGTATGGGGGTAGGCCGGAGTCAGTGAATGTTCAGTCTTTGGAGTCGAACTCCCAAGATGAAGAGCACGTGCTTGCTTCCACAGTCTTTGTGCCAGACGCCCAGAAATCAGATCCATCACCGTTTGCTTCACAACCATTGAGCTTGATCTTAGAAACACAAGAAGCCAATTTACCAGAATTGTCGCCTAGTAAGTTTTCAGGGATCTTCTTGGAAATATGTTGCGGTGTGAACAGCAATTTAACCGAGTCGATTCAAGCCAGTTTTTGTGGAGACATTCAAATGGCAGTCATCCGAGTTTCCACAAGGGCAGATTTCACAATGTTTCATGCCCAGCTCAGTGATCTTGTGCAGCGATTTTCAAAGAAAGGTAAGCCTGTTTATGTGCATTTCTCCCTTCAGCCTTCAGGAAATTCAGACACGACTGAATATATCCCAGCAGATGCCGAGCCCACTGAATCAACGCAAGTTTCTGAGTTGGAACAAATTTTGAAACTGAGCCAAAGCCTCGCCGTTGCAGCAGATGAGTTCACTTTCGAGCTACCCAAGAGAAATAGGTATTGGAACAGTAAGTTCATGGCAGATTTCTTTGTGAAAGTAGGTCGCCATATCTATGCACAGTTCCCTCGGCTTTGCAGTTTTCCTGAAACAGATCCTAAGGTTGGAAAGATTTTCTTGTGGTTGGGAACCCATCCAAGTTTAGCCAGATCGTTGGCAAATCACACAGAGTGCAATTGTGAAAGTCACGTTGCATTCAATGCAGTCAATTGGGACAAAGTAAGCCATTATCCTGCTTCGATGTGTAGCATCATCGCTCAGGCCTATCGAGATGTTTACATTGGCAAGGACATGGCCAAGTCCACACTCCCAGCATACCGGTTTTTCGAGCCTGGCATGACAGAAATCCGATATTCCATGAAGAAACTGCTTGAGAACCCAGTTTGAACCGTCGTTGTTTTCTCCATTCTTTCCTGCCTGGGAGAAGCTCCGAAAAAAAAAAAACAATAGAGATGCCAAGCTAGCTGCCAGAGCCCGATCAGGCCTGGACGTGCGATTTTCAGTGAGATGATGAGCCGATGGGCCATGCAATTGAGATTCAGCCAGCGAAAGGGGGTGCGAATGTCATACACCTCTTTCGATGCGTATTCATTGTTTGGTCGCTGGCGGACTCTCAACCAATCACTAATCACTTGCTGCAAGCTACGAGCAAATGTTGCCCCAACAAAACATAAAAAAAACAAACTTGCTTTTAGCAAAGTCTTCAAGTCTATTTGACTTCACGTGATACTATATCAAATCATACCCACATGCGTGAGCAAAGCGACAGCCATTTAAGTATGACACTTGGATCTAGAGATTTGCTTGTTTTCAGCATGCCATCAATCCCTTTGAGCGCTCCTCCGAACACCTCAAAACTCTTTACAACCTCCTCCAAGACAGTAAGCTGAACTTGCTTGATGATGCTGTAAACTCATCCTATGCCATTCAGCTTGCATTGCCAGCTTGGAATAATTTTCTCCGAATTTTTCAAGTGATTTCAGAGATTTGTGAAAGTGTCTTTTGCTGCATAGCATGTGACACGTTTTGTGCGATTTGAGCAAGTCGTATGCAGTTTAGAGCTTGATTTCCAACTTTCCTGACAGCGCGTTCAGATTTCGAACGCGGAACAGTGATTTCAATCTTTGACAGAGCATTGAGATTTCGAACGCGGAATTCACACAGTGATTTCAATTTTGGAGAAACATTTAGACGTGCGAAAGAGGAATTTATAATCAGCTGCGGTACAGCTTATGAGTTTGAAGCTTCTCAGAAATCGTTTTGCGACGTTTCCACGGTTGAGACTTTTTTGAACATCCTGATGATCTCCTATTGTCTTGCGTTTCCTGGGTCCAAGCAATCTGTGAGATCGAAGTTTTTGAACCGCTTTTGATCACATTTCCAATTTGAGAGCCGTGCAAATTTGCAAGAGTTTTTTTTTCCGAACTAGAGTAAGCAGACATGACGTCTGAACCGAATGTGAGTTTGGAAACAATTAGAGAATTTGACCGCAACCAAGCTTTCAGCTCTCCCTGTTGCCACAGCATTGTGAACATGCTCAGCCGCATCGTGCTTCCTTTGATCAATGAGATCAGCATTCCGCCAACAACATGTTGGCTCAAGATTAGGAGGCGTAAATTCTGCTAGCACAGTGAGACAAAAAGGGCGTGAGTTGTCAAGCAGAGTTGTCCACATTCTCAGTTGCAATTATCTACTCTTCTGGGGTGATAATTCTCGCAGGTGGTGGTGTGGTGGTCATGGTGGTCGTGGTGGTCGTGGTGGTCGTGGTCATGGTGATGGTGACGGTGATGGTGACGGTGATGTGATGATGATGGTGATGATGATGGTGGTGGTGGTGGTGGTGGTGGTGTGGTGGTCGGGGTCATGGTGATGGTGACGGTGACGGTTGATGATGGTGATGATGGTGGTGGTGTGGTGGTGGTGGTGGTGTGGTGGTCATGGTGGTCGTGGTGGTCGTGGTGGTCGTGGTCATGGTTGATGGTGACGGTGATGGTGATGATGATGATGTGATGATGATGGTGGTGGTGGTGGTGGTGGTGTGGTGGTCGTGGTCATGGTGATGGTGACGGTGATGGTGATGGTGATGACGGTGATGGTGATGATGATGGTGGTGATGATGATGGTGGTGGTGGTGGTGGTGGTGGTGTGGTGGTCGTGGTCATGGTGATGGTGACGGTGATGGTGATGATGATAACAATAGTGATGGTCATGGCGATGGTCATGGCGATGGTCATGGTGATAATGGTGATAATAGTGATAATGGTGATAATGATGATAATGGTGATAATGGTGATAATGGGGATAATGGGGATAATGGTGATAATGGTGATGGTGATAGTGACGGTGTTGATGATGATGATGATGAGGATGACGATGATGATGATGATGGTGATGATGATATAATGACGATGATCATGATCATGATCATGATGATGATTATGATGATGACGACGACGACGACGACGGCATCAACATGAACAGCAATCTTCACTGCTTTGGATCACATTGTCTGGAACTTCTCTCTCTCTCTCTCTCTTTGAGTCTTGTTGAGCTACAGTTCCTTTGGTGCATCAACCGTAATGCCACTCAGAAGCTGTCCTGACAAAATTGGACAACTGCAACCAGAATTACCAGCCAGGCAACCAGTCACAACTACCATATAAATACATTTATAGAATTAGATGTCAATCTACTTATCTACTTATACTTCAATATACGAGCGAAGGGTTTAAGTCACATCAGTTGGGCAGAAGTCACATCAACCCCATGCAACAGCGAGTTGGAAGAAAGTCACATCAACTGGGCAAAAGTCACATCAAAATATCAAAATCCCAATGGCACACCGGCTTTCAAGGAATGTTGTTATATCTCCAAAAATGAAGAAAACATTGCGCACACTGAGGTATTCACATATGTTTAAACTATGTTTTCAAAGGATATATTTAGGAATCACCATGGCACACGGCCTCCCAGATCTTTAACTTTGTTTCCTAATTAACAAACATAGATTTCCATGTAATAGCCCTGCTAAAGTTTCATAAGTTCTGCCTTCTGTAAACAGTCCCTCTCTCTGCTGGCGTCTCCCGCCCGTATCTCCCGCCAGCGCCAAACAAGGCGACCGAGACTGTAGTTTTCTTTTTCGGCAAAATGTTTGCACCAGCGGCAGCAGCAGCAGGAGGAAGCAGCAGCAGCAGCAGCAGGAGGAGGAAGCAGCAGCAGGAGGAGGAGGAGGCAGCAGCAGCAGCAGCAGGAGGCAGCAGCAGCAGCAGCAGGAGGCAGCAGCAGCAGCAGCAGCAGCAGCAGCAGGAGGAAGCAGCAGCAGCAGCAGCAGGCGGAAGCAGCAGCAGCAGCAGGAGGCAACAGCAGCAGCAGGAGGCAGCAGCAGCAGCAGGAGGTAGCAGCAGGAGGCAGCAGCAGCAGAAGGAAGGAAGCCGCAGCCGCAGCAGCAGCAGGAGGCAGCAGCAACAGCAGGAGGCAGCAGCAACAGCAGCAGCAACAGCAGCAGCAGCAGGAGGCAGCAGCAAGGAGCAGCAAGCAAGCAGCAAGCAAGCAGAAAGCAAGCAGAAAGCAGCAACCAGCGTTTGCCCCGTTGAAAGAATAACGAAATTTAATATAAGTTTTATAAATCAACGCAGGACAAAAATTGAACTTTTTCTAGGCGCACGGCCCCAAAACAATGAAATCATCCAATTACTAAAAGTTGTGATGCCAAACTTGAACTTTTTCCATGCGCACGGCCTCCGGATACAACTTCTACGAGCTGATACGACTTAACGCTAGGGCTAGTAGGGTCAAATAGAATCATGTCAACAAAACATTGCGCACAGCGATGAAAACGTGTTCGAATCAATAACCCATCAAATAAAGAACTATCAAAATCTATACGAAACACTGCGCGCACGCAGGTGTGATACGACTTCAGGTCGATTGATACGACTTAAGCCTAGTGGTAGTACTTCATATATTTCTTGAAACGTCTTATCAAAGCATGTGTCCCCCGCATCATCCCCACCGTGGGTGCGCTACCTTGGCCACGTCCGTGGGGTGGTCCTCGGAGTCTTTGATGGCTGCCAGCATGTCTTTGTCCGCCGTCATCAGGCGTTGCATCTGCTGGGAGTAGGTCTTCAGGTCCTTAGAAAAGAAACTGGGGGATGGCATGCTATACATTGATATCTATATCTATATCATATTATGTATGAAATGCAAGGCAAAATGTATATACAGTATTTATATATATATATAATGGTAGACTGAGTGTTAGATGATGCTAACGGGAAAGTGGATGGCAGATGGTACTTGGAAAATCTTGAAAAAAAAATATATACACATGTCACCGAATTTTAGTGGGGCTGGAGGTTCATGGCAAAACAATTTGGCAGCACAGGCGGAACAAATGAACCGTGTCCAAATGGTCTTGGGATTGGTGCTTCCCTTGCTCGGAAAGCCGAGGCACTTTGCTCATCTTCGATAGTTCCACCACTGATGCGTGTAAATTAGAGACGTCCTGGACGTCTCTTAAAGCAGTCACGAGTAGTCAGCAGTCTTTGCGATGCTTGCAGTGTGACGTGCAAATCAAAACCAAAGGCACGCCTCAGCCATAAGCCCACTTTTAATTTGCATGACCTACAGGCTACAGTACTTGTGTATAATTGGCAAAATTGACATGTGTGCCTGTACATTTCATTGCAATTTTGCTGTGGTTTTCTTTCTTCGCATATGGAAGAAAATCTGGCACAACCGAATTCCGGTGGTCCTGTGGTGCGGCTTCCGAATTTTCTTCCCATTCTTTCCTCAGGCGCTGGATGAAGCTTGCAGACTAGTGGTTAGCGCAGATGCTTGTGCTTAGAATTGGAAGGCGTGGACCCTTGCTGCAATTTCCGGGTAAACCATGGCAAACCCAAATAATTTATAATACATGTAACTGCAGAAAAAATCCATCATTTCACCGAATGAATCTCGGAATGAATCCAAGGTGTCAGCTCCAAACACAAAGCACCCATGCAGACAGAGAATCCAAATGCATCCAACAAGAAGGAAAGAAAAATACACAGAGGCCCCAACAATTAATCCACATGTTCACTGTTCCAACTGCAATCAATAAAGCAGCAATGATTAATAGATCATGATAGATCATTGATGATCATTGATGATCATTGACCATCACCTCCAACCTATGGGAGGTCTGCAATTTGTTGCGGCAAGGCACATGATCTTTGTTAACAGGTCCTGGACCTTTTTGTGGACGTCTTCCACATCAGTACACCATGCCTCAGGCACACCAGCTACATCCAGCTACACTTGCTTGGATGATGGCTGGCAAGGTCAATGGGAAGGGCCTATAGCTATAGACCAAGGGGCAAGTGCTCGAAACATCCTTGGCAGAAAAGCTGGCAACTTGAGCAGCAAAGAGGTGGAATCTTCTAGATTAAACATGTCTGTCAATGAGTCTAGCGTCTTCAATGGGCCTCCTTCTTCTGACACGTTACCTAGTGACCTAGTGCAATTAGGGCCAACACCTTTCAGCCTCTATCAACAGGTTGCACTGCTTCCACTGGACCTGCAGTGTCCGGAAAAGGGCAAGCCACTGCTAACCTGATATGTTCGTCAACCAAGGCTCTGAAGTGCGCTTCCCTTCACCATCATTTCTTCTACCTGCTTTTTTGCACTGACAGCGATTCGGCTGTGCCTTGGCGGGCAGAAGTCCCTGAACGCCTGAACGTGACTCGGAGATGTCAAGGAAAGAACGGTCCCCAGTCAGAGAATATCTTCAAATATGGCCCCGAAACTCCAATTGGACATGTTTAGAACATGATTTTTTGATTGTACAACCCTGATGTATCCTGATGTGCTAGTTACTGCTAGTTCATTTTTAAGTTGGAACTACGGAAAAGGCAGCCCCATTTTGGGCCGAACATGGCCGAACCATGACTCAAGGGCGAAGTCTGGTGTCAGGTCGCACTGCTCCGCGCATGCTCTGCGCAGAGTGCATCACCCGAACCATGAAACGGAAGCCGTGAATCGCCTGGTTGCGATTCAGTTGCGATTTCACATGCAATCAGAATTACATATGCACATAATATATGATACATTTGTATAATTATACACACTATATATATAAATATATATACACATATCATATATGCGAATTACGTATTGTATGTATCATATTCTATATGATATAATATGCAAAAATAATGCAAAATACGTATCCCTCGCCATATTCCAGTAGTCATCCCAACCCCACGGCAACTTGTAATTTGCAGTGTCCCATATGACCCAGTACTGCCAGTACTTGTGAATTACACATTATATGACATTATTATGCAAATCGTACTTGCTCACATACGGCAGTATGTTCAGTCGGCATCGGGTCCATCAACATCAATTGGATGTTTTTCTTTTATAATTGTAGAAATGCAACAACGCTTTCTGCGATGCCAATAAGGATTAGCGCTCATAAAGTCGCCCCCTTTCCACGGGCCCTTCGTGAAGCGCACCTCATCGTTGCTTTTTGCCACTGACATCTCTTTCGCCTCCTTCACCCTGCAACAAGGTCTGTCAGTGTCGACCACAGAATGTCTTCACATCTGGTGAACATGCGTGCCATGGTCAAGTTACACAGGTCATCCCACCAGAATGAATGGGATTCTTTGTAACGCTTGTAAAATTTGTATTTGAAGACCTATGAAATCATCTGAATGAGGGAGGACCCTCCCCTCTTGTATGAACTCCCATTACCATCCCTGGCTGCATCCGGACTGTGCAGCCTCCTCTTGTAGAGCTCGATAGCTTGCTTTGACAACTCCTCAAGGACATCAGTCGGTGTTGATTGACGGCTCTCTGTTTCTGGTTGAACTGCATCAAAGAGATCAAAAGGTATCACACCAGGCTATATGGAAATCACGGACAAGGATGTCCAATCAAAGGCTGTTTATGCATCTGCGTTTCCTTGTGTATCTGCCTGCCTGAGTATTCGTTTGGGCAATGTGTTAGTGTTTGCGATTGTGTTCACAGTCCGTCCTCATGATCAGATGCAAATCAGATTTGCCCTCCAAAGAAGAGCATGAAAACAGATTTGACAAACATCTTTTCAAATTTGCATCCATTCATCCATGAGTGTCTCATTCATAAGTGCACACCTACATTCGCATCATATGCAATGGCTCAAATATGAGTCCATCATAGTCTATCTTTGTTGAGTGTTATCAAACCACCATGACAACATATTCTATAGAAATGGCCATCATGTGGTTGAGAAACTCTTGTTAGCTCCTTGGCTTTCCATTTTATTGTTGGGAATGTGGATACCCATAGCTCCTTGACTTCCCCCCTAACCTGGATAGTTGATATTCCATACCGGATTCTTCTACTTCATATATCCCATACTCGATATCCCACTAACATCCCACTAAAATCCCATAAACATATACCATTAACATACGAAAACCAGAGCTTTGCTCGGAAACTTGGCCTGCCTTCCAACCAGACTCTTCGGCCACCATGACGCACTTCACGGTCTTCTCCGGATCAGCATCAACTCAGCCATGGCCCAGGGATATCGTGGGATACCATCCAATAATTTGAGAGTTAGCTTATGGGCAATCTTCTGTATATATATATATTTATATTAATTATTACGATTGATACGATAATGATAATTATTATTTATATGCTTTTGTTGATTTACCTGATCAAAATGGTAAATTTCCATAGCTATATTAAATTACCAAAGGGTATTTTGGTCAAGCTTTTCAATTGGATCGCTTGGTCTACATGGGCACAAATGGAAACATGTGCAACCACCAGCCAGATCCGCAGCCAAGCATGCCATGAAGCAAACTTGCACAAACACACATTCATTGAATAAATGAATGGTTGGAGCCAAACCAAAGGTTTCAGAACGTGTTCCAACGCAGGGCATTGCCGACTCTTGGTGTGTCTGAATTGACCCCTTCCGGAAATAGTCGTAGTCTCAAAGCGTACTTCATGCAAAATGCAACCGCTTCAACCTAGCACACAAACATTCCGAACACACAATGATGGGGTACTTTAAGGCTTGTGAAATTATACAATCTACTATCTACCAATATTTGCTAACATGTGTGCACAACATTGCACTAACTACACCTCCTAAAACACATTCTATCTGACATTATCTGACCAAATCTGACCAATATCTCTCCAGGGCTTCTCCATATGTCACACATCAGAATCTCAGGATCGTGAGCGACCAAATGGAGCATCCTTCTGCGGAGCTGCTTAACTCAAGACGTTCTTCTGCTTGGAGCATCTGCTGCAGCTCTTCCTTTTTCTTCCGTTCACCTAAAAACAGAGATTTTTGGACCTACTGATGGCCATGCGACATCCAGTTGGTATCCTTGGAGGGGCCGTATCTATTCTTATCTGATTTTATGATTGGCATTAAGTTTTTTTTGAGAGTTGACAAGACATGACAAACTATCAAATAATTAGCCTGAAGATACCTGAAGTATCCTGAAGTAATGAATTCACAAGGCCTTTGCGGGCCTAAGGAAAAATACCTCTGAGAAACAAAGACTGTTCCAAGTCGTTATATATACAGACTCTGCCAACCTTTTTTTCTGCAGGCTCCCTCTCTCCGAGGGTTTCGCGGAGTCATCTTAAACTGAAGTTTTCCATGTCGCTGCAGTCACAGACCGTTTGATGGCGGATTCCTTTCCCTCCAGCGGCATGCAACAAAAACATCCACACAGGACCAGCAGTAAGGCTCGGCATCAGCCATTCTCCAGTTGACACTCTCACGCTTCGGAAGGAGGGATCAGAACGGTCCATGATCCAGGTATGATCCAGGTCATCCAGGGCAAGTGTATCAAGGTGGTAGGTACCTTGATGGTCTGGTTATGTCTGGTTAAAGCTCCTCCATCTTTCCTCCAGCTTTGGCTCCCTTCGGCGACCCTGCCATGGTCTGCAACGCATCCACCCGCGCCGCCGACCAACGAAGGCAATGCTCGAACAATTGAAGTTCTTGCTCTCGAACCAGCAACACAGAGTTTGACCTGACTTGAACATGCCATGACCCCACTATGAAGAGACCAACTCCCTCGTGTTGTCATAAAGTAGGACGGAACCCCATCAAGCACACAGACTGGACAGGAACATCGTAGATCAAAGGTGATACTCAACGGTGTTGCAAAGGTCATCCCCCAATTTCAAGCACAATGGTGAGGACACTCAAATCAAAGTGCTGCGAAGCTGCATCCTGCTGTTCTCAAGCTTCACCCCTTGAAGCACATCCACGTCCACTGCTTGTAGCCCTTCCTTGGTTGCTAAGCAGTCCCTGAAGACATAAAGAATGGATTGGCCCCCCTGAGTAATTTGTGTGTATGATGCAAAAAATTGTAAGAGATGAGATGGTATCCATTGGTATCCCCAAACTGGGGACACTGTACCCCAGAATGTCCAGGTAGTCACAGCCTTCCCACCTTCCCTGATCGTCTCACTCTTCTCACCTAAAAGCGCGCCCAGCTTCTCTGGACGTGTTGCACTCCTTCATCAGCAACTGATACAGCCTCACCTCTGCTTGCTGCCACTTCTTCACCTGGGGATGGCTCAAAATCAATCGTGCAACTAGATTGAAACAAACAAAACAAAACAAAACAAAACAAACACACATAGATGATTAAATGCATGTTAAACATATCAGTCAAATCAGCCATATGATACATTTCAGTTATAGGATGACTCATCTCAGTCATATGATTATTGATGCATCATCATCATCATCATCACCACCATCATCATCATCATCATCATCATGATGATAAATCAAATGAATCATTAAATCAAAATCATTTGCTTGGGGTTCCAAACAGGTACCCCATCTTTGACCCAGCCCCACCTCCATCCCATCCTCCAGCGGCGCCAGTCGAGGCCAGGCGTCCAGGTATCCGGCGCTCAAGGCGCGGCGCGCTGCAGCCCCGCCGCCCAGCCAAAGGATGCTGGCGCAACGGAGGTTGCGCGCAGTCAGGAGCTCCTGTGGCACGGGAAGGTGGAAACAGATTGGTAAGCGATGAAACCATGAAAATTTTTTGGATACCCAATTTTCAAACCTAAATTTGTAGGAAGGAGGGTACACCTAGTGTTGCATCATGAGATACTTTTAGATTCTAGATACTAAATTAGTCGTAGACAGGGGCCGGGGGCTGATGGGCTGCAGGATCTGTTTTCATGGCACTTTCTTGGCCACCCGTGAATGCGCACTGAACCACCGGTTTCTAAATTCCTTTATATATCTTTTCTTCATCTGGGTGCTGGTGCCCTGATGAACATCCCCAAACTATGGTAGCTTTTGACCCTCACAACTCTTGACTTTTGTGCCAACATGGCGTTTACATGCGTTTACCGTATGTATGCCCCCCAAAAAAAACGGCAAGCAAATCATTGAAGACATTCGGAATGAATTCTTGTGCACCCGTGGCCGGTGGCCTCCTGGCGGCGCAGGAAGAGCGAGCGGACCTCCGAATGATCGCAGGTGAGCTGCGCCTGCTGCAGCATCGCATCCAACAAGTGGTCTTTCACGCTGGCCTCCCCAGGCAGCTTGGAAGGATAGTGGCTGAGTCAGCTGGGTGGGCTTCACCTCCAAAAATCCGAAAAATCTACAAAAACCAAGGGGACGCAGAGAAAATCCGAGAAACCCATGGGTTCTGTGACGTGTCAAAAGCCAAGTGAAGATTTTTCTGCTTCACATCACTTTCACATCCAAGTGGTGGAAAAAAACATGCAACACTTGCTATGAACACATATTTGGCATGTCGAACACATGCCGGTGCTCCTTTCCCGCTTGGATCGGCAGAATGGAAACACATGGTACAACTGTACAACTAAATGTAAACAATGTCTTAAGATGTCTTAAGATGTCTGAAGATGTCTTAAGAATACGACAAAATGAAGCCTTGTCTCACTGGACTCGATTCAGCCTGAGTCAAGGCCACTCCAGTGGGATTGTCGGGATACACCAGGCCATACATCGCAAGCAGTTGCCCATTGGGCTGCTCGGAGCACAGAAACACCTGCTGCTGAGATGTGCAGCTGCTGAGATGTGCTATGTAATGATGGTAGTCATCCTGACATCACTGAAACATTGGCACATTCTGTATCCCCGGGAGATCCCCCTTGGAAGTTTCAAGAATTCAAACATGTTGGAATTAGTTGGATTCTGGTGCCACCTCAGTGTTCTTTCCAACTCGTCAATGATGTTCAGTGGATTCAGTGGATTCAACGCCCCTCCAGGTGCCAGCAGCATCCAGCAGCCTGCCTGCTCTCCGGCCTTCATCACCTTCCAAAGATTGAGCCATCCATATGATACTTCCGCAGTGAATTGAGATCCTCACCCCCAAAAAAATCCCAGGTACCCGTTGGAATCCTCACCCCTTCGCTCCCAAATGATCCAAATCACCATGATTCACCATGGCTACATATGGCTACAGCGACATGGACATCGCCGTTCAAAACTGCACGCCTTCTGGGCCAGCAGTGCCCATCCTGGAAGCCGTCCTGGAATCGCTGTCATGACATCATGAGACTGAGCTGTGGAATGGCTGTAAGCCTGGGGCAACTGAGATTCTCAAAGTTATCCATTTTGATCCATTTTGATCCCCCCAAAAATCCAAACAACCTGTCCAACCTGCTGCCTGGTGACCTGTGGCTGCAGTATTCTTGGCCAAGCCAGCGCAATTGTTCAGGTCCCAATGCCGCACAAGGCCATCCAACAGCCTGCTGTGTCTTGGTTGGTAACAACTAACAATGAACATTTGGATCTGTCAGCCAATGGAGTATACCTCCAATATAGCCATTTTCATGGTGGATTTGGGGGTAACCCTACCCGTACCCCTCTAGAGGGGGAGGGCGGGGGGGTTCCACTTTTTTTTGCTTGGAAACCCTGGAATGGTGATCCAACCCCTCAAATGGAATTGTAAAGTAACATTTAGCCTTGGGCACTGGTCAGAAAATACGTGCGCTTAGCTCCGGAGGAGCTAAGCGCAAGTATGATGACTGCAGCGCAATGTTTGGAGGGATGCCATCCCTACACATGTGCTGCTTCAGTCTGATATGTGCTTGGCTCCTCCGGAGCTAAGCGCAAGTATTTAATTTTCACCTGCTTGCCAATGACATGGAATGATGAGGAATATTGATCATTGAGAAAGCATGATTGCAAAAATGGAATTTTAAAATGAAATTTCAGTACGACTCCCCCCCCTCAAATTCAATTTTTAAGAGGGTAGGGATTTGGGGGTAACGAATCTTCAGACAAACCCATTTTCTGATGGAATAAAATGGAATAAACACCTTCTGTTTCTATATGTTTCTGAAAATGGAGATGACATGAGATATAGATATGCCACCACTTCCGGCGGACCTCTTAGATCTCGAACCGATATCATCTCCCGGCATCTATCTCCCTTGCAACTGAGATGCCCTGGCAGAAACTGCCCTTCCAGGCTGTGGTGTAAGAAGAAACCCAAGATCCACTTGGCATCGGAATGGCTCAGTGGCTGGCCCTCGCAAGATCGGCCATGGATGTCACACACGATGACCATAAGAGTGCCACGAAACCGTGCCATGACAAAACGCTGATGGTGTTTTGAAATGTTTTGATGTATTTCGGGAGCTCGCAGGTGTCGAACTTCACGTGGCAACAGGTCCATTTGTAACGGCCAGGTGTTCTTCTTACACTAGATGCCAGCCATTCCACATACCAAACTGGCATTGAAGAAGGCTACAGTCAATTAAATACATTCTGGCCCAGCTTTTGCTAGAACCAGCCTTGAGCACCCTGCTTTTCCCTAGTCTTCATGAACAAGCAGCAAACTCCCTCGGATCTCTCGGAAAGCCTGCACTTCCATGTCCTCCAGCAAGCTCAAGACTTGATCATTGGTTGCGATTGGCCTATCGTGTGCAGGTGATGTGTTTGTCACCACCAAGGGTCAAGGATTGTCATCCAACTCAGCTCAGAGAGGGTACCATCTTCCAGACTAAGCACGGCCCTGGTTGATTGGAATGGCCCAAGGTGGCTGTAGATACTGTAGATGCTCAGACCTGAAACATCCTGAACTTGGCCACGAACATGGCTACCATCTTTCCAGCCTGCCTCTGTGCCTTGGTTCCCTGCAAGACGCGCTTTTGCGCTTCGCTGAGTGACCTGAGTCCCATTGCACTGCCAGGCTCATTAAAAACGGTTACAGTACACCCTAAACAAACGGGTTTCATAGCCCAAAATGTATGTGTTTTTTTAGGAACCAGCCCATCTGCAGGTGCATCAGTGCATCACACCCTTTGGAGATCTGCAGGTGCATCAGTGCATCACACCCTTTGGAGATGCTGACAAAACACCAAGAGAAGGGCCACGTGTTTGGAAGGGATTGGATCCAAGTAATCTCCGCCACACCTGCCAGGAAAGCATGAAGTACATGGAAGTGATGGGATCTGCACTTCCCCACTCTATAGGCTCTGATGGAAAACCCAATCCGCTGCAGCTCCTGAGATGTTGCTATGCCGCAGCAGTCGCGCCGCAAGCGCCACGTCCAGCCCTGGAAACCTTGGAGGATGATTTGGTCGGTCTCATGGTCTCTGACTAGGACCAGGACTTAAAAACCGGGCTCAGACATGTATTTTTTGTTTTTTTTGCCGCAGTTTGCCACTTTGTCACTTTTTCCCTGAAGAGAAAAACAAGAGACATCGGTGGCGCCCCAACATGGTTTACTCTGCCCAGGAGCTTCTGCAAGAGCTCTCTATCCGAGACAGAGATGGTCTGCAATACCTCCTGCCGCCACGTCAAAGAATCGCCAACCAAATCAAAAGTAAGACAAATCTCCTACTCTGCGTGCACATGTGCACATGGCGGAGAAATCTGATGTACCCTCCAGTACTCAAACGTGGCTTGCTGGAAAATCAAACATTTAGTTCGATGATTTTCCCTTTGAAACCTCCATTTTGAAGGATTTTCATGGGTTTTCCATGGGTTTTCCAGCTAGCCACGTTTCATTACCAGGGGGTCCTCCAATTTGTTTCAGCTCCAGCCTGCAGCTGGGGTAGATTTGCCAAGCTCAGGCCATTGGGCACGAAGCGCACGGGTTGCCCTTCCCGCAGGGATGCGGCCAACGTGGCCACTGGGCTGTCCTGAACAAAACGGCCTGCAGCTGTGACCCTGTTCTCCAACTGAACTTAGGTGGGACGCACACACACACATTAAATTAAATTAATTATATATATATATATATTATTATTTAAATGAATATCCGAACTATTTAATATATGATACTTATATTATATCTATACATATCTATACATATAAATATAATATACAGTAATATAAGTATCAAACACATCACAGCTGACTAGGTGGCGTCGGGGTAGCTCTACCCCTGAATTGGTTGGCAACTTCAAGGGGGCACCCCTGCACTAAAAAAGAACCAAAAACCAGGACAGTAAAAAGAAAGTCAGCACCAGCAACAAAAAAACACAACACACACACACACCCATTAAAAAACTATAGGTGTCTACTTTCTTTCCTCAAATTTACAAACAAACATCTCCCCCCAGCGTCCTCAAGTTGGAACAACGACGTCAGGCGTTGCCGAAACGAAGTGGAGGAGGTCGTCAAGTAGAAGGCGCCCTTGCGGCGCAGCTGCTGTAGGTGGCTCCTGGTGAGTCCCAGTGACCCAGTAGGGATAGGATGTATCAGCTGTCAGCTATCGGATCCATTCAATCCATTAAACAAAACACATACAGCAACATATCATAAAATTGCATCCCCAAAACTCTGGTGAAGTTGTTTTTTTCCTGGCCAACTGGGGCACCCCAGCAACAGTTTCTGTATACTATATAGTACTGTATGATATATCCCATAATAGCATACAATGTCATACAACACAATAGAACAGACACACGCACACAATAAATAGACTTTCACATATAATTATACCAAACACGCCACACATATTGACATAATCTCGAACAAAAAACTGACTCAAACATGCGACCAGGGCCACATTTCGGGTGACTTGCCCAAAATGATGGCCCCGAGCACCAGCACGGCAATCCCCAAGACCAGGGAAGGCGAGAGCCCAGCCATCCGAAAGAGATCGAAGGTGCCTTGGCAAAAGGATCACCACCACAGTTGGTCCAGGGGGTTGCTGCGATTCTCATCACATTTATAATAACTGTAAATATATTTGCACATATCATATTACATATTAGAACTATGATTAGCATTGACTAGCATTATTGATATCATTGTTCGTTTTTTTCTTAGGAATACACTTATAATTATGATCTATGCAAATGCGATCATCATCCCATGTCGTGAATTCTGCACTTACAGGCAGGCAATCCTTATACGAAGCACGGGGAAGCCAAATAAATAGATCCAACACGAAACCACGATGAGACTGGGGCGGTATTTAGACGACTTGGGCGGACATGCGTTTTTGATCTGGCAAAAACGACGTTTTTTGTGACACCACAAACCAAACAATGACTTGAACAAGAATAATTTTAGCAGGAACAAACCAAAATCTTCCTGATGCTCCTAGTTGCGCTTGCTTCTGCGGCTGTTTGGAACCTCTTTCCGACCTGTCATCTTCCGCGTCATGGCTCTGTCGACAGCGCGTTTGAAGCAACCTAAAAGCCTTGCACCAAGTAAATTCTCGTGAAATCACTGGAACATCGGGGATAGGGGGGGATCCACAATAATGAACCATGCCCAATTTGTGGTGTATTATTGGGCACACCCCTACTTGGGATGATTTTCAACGCTTCCGGAATGGTTGATACTTGGGGATGATTTACTCTTGTAGGTCCAACTTTAAGGACAGCCACGGCCCAAAGCCGACGTCTATGAGCAGAAATGAAGCTGCGGAAGTTGGCAAACACAAGACTTTGCCCTCCGGTAGTCAACAGATTTGTGGGTAGCATCGGTTCTTAAAGCATCCTCGAAATTCGAAATCCTGCAACCAGTTTGCATTTCAGTGTCTAAATCACTTGTCATCATGTGATTGATGCCTTGCTACTTCTCTCCCACAAGGATTTGAATCAAAGAGTTTGGGAACTGCGGGGCCACGGTCGGCAGACCTAACGGAACAGCATCACATGTCCAGCTCAAAGTCAACGTCTTCCAACTATACATCTACTGCACTGTCAGCTCTGGCTGTTAGATCAACCATTCTTAGCTGAAAGAAACTCGCACAAAAAAGTCACACCCCCGATTGGGTTCCAAAACCTATGGGAATCTGTTGAACATGCCACATCCACCAATCAAGTCTAAGACTTCACTCACCTTTTGAAAAATGTTGACCATCCTGGACCATCCTGACCATTCTTTAAAAAGAAAACGATTCAAAACCCAGAGGGGTCAAAGCCAAACCTCTCTAAGATTCACAACCAGTCAACCCGTCTGGGTCCTCTATGGTCCCCTCCCATGGAGAAATTGCGCCAAGACACGCTCTTCGATGTGCGCCAGGCTGGCAGTAGCCAGTTCCACAGCCAGTGAATCACCTAAAGCCTGAGCCTCGTCCTGTCGATGCGGCCCCACATGCGTCCACCAGTGCATCTGAAATTTGCAATGTGCAGAATTTGGGCTGTCCCCAAAAGATTCAAATCCCTGGGAGTGCCTTTAGGATCCTTTAGGCCGAATAGTAACACTGGGAGCGAGGGGCAACGCCAGGGGCAACAGGCCCACCACGCCTGGAAGCCTAGCAGTTGAGTTTCACCTTCGGCACCCTCTTTGCTTTTCATCTTCTCGATCTCTATCTTCATCTCCTGGAAAACAATTCTTGATCTGAATTCGGATCTTGCGAAACCAGCTTCTTTAATTGTTTAAACATGTTTGAATCACTGAACCATGGGGATCTTGGATTCCATGTCCCGATTCCAGGATCGACCTGGTGTCATCATCTGTTTGAAGAAATTCGATTTGAGACAGTGACAGTGTCCAAAGCAGTAGATCAGCAACGGCTTATTTACATTCACCATGTTCTCCGTCCGATTGCTTCGCCAACAGGACCGAGATCCCCTACACTTGCAATCAGCCAGGTCGAATAATCATCTACATACCTGCGAACAGCGCATCATACGGTGCCACAATAGACATGGGTCACTTTGGAACCACTCTTCCAAGTGGCAGTAGTGACTCCCATTGTGTAATCCATCCCACCTCCTAGCCTTCCCGCCGTCCTCCACTGCCTTAATTCTGAGGTCGGACAGCATCAACTTTTCGGCCATGCTGGCGAGGTGCATCAACCTGGAAGGATCTGGAAGGGGTCTCAAATTAGGGCACTCCAAGGCGCCAGGTGTTTCTTTGAACATGTTTTTCATGATATTTTCCATTGAAAGCATTTTTACTTAAAAAACGTAGCAATGTCAGGACCGGCCCTTCGACTTTGACTTGGCTGGGAAGTGGGGTATGCCACCTGTGCCGATGGCAAAAGGCTCCACTCGCTTGGCGAAGCCCGGGCTCTCGTCCAGTTATGGGGGGTCGGGAGCTTCTGAAAAAGGGATGACCCATTACATCCCACTCCTTTTTATGTCTGGGACAGGCACTCAGTGGGAACCTGGGAATGGTTTTGTTCGTCTTGTCCCACTATGCGACCAAGGGTCTTGATAGCTTCTAGGCATTCATCTCCTTTCTTGTCCTCCTTGGTGACTTGCCTGGGATGAGCAACACATGCGGGTTGAACCAACCGTGTCATTCTTTGCCAAAGTAGCGAAGCCCGCGAGAATGCGCAAACAAACACACAAACCTAGTGTGTATACATTATACATGTATATATATATATATATATATGTATGTATGTATGTCTGTATGTCTGTCTGTCTGTCGGTCTGTCTGTCTGTCTGTCGGTCTGTCTGTCTGTCTGTATGTATGTATGCATGTATGTATGTATGTAGAAGTGTAGCACACACATACTGTACATACAAACATATAATTGCATATATATATATAAATAAACTATATTATATATATATAAACTATATTTATATATATATAAACTACTATATATATATAATAATATATATATATATACTAAATATATAATATACATTATAAACATACAAACCATATTCGACACTCTACAAGAAACTGCTCTGTTCAGTCTTTTGGCCCATCCAGTCTAGCACCCTAAGTTTTCACCCATAGACTTGAAGGCCGTGGCAACGCCCAAGGGAGGCAAGTCACAGGCAGTTGTCCAAGATGGGCGTGAATGACTCCCTCACCTGCCAGGCAGTGCCAGCTGTCTGGCTGGTGCATAGCTGGTGGTTTCACCAACAGCTGGTCCAAACAGCTGGGGCCTGATGCTGCTGTGCAGCTTTCAGCATCTCCTCTAGCTTTGGACTGGCTTGCTTCCTTGGTCTCTGGGCACGTTTTAATTTTGTTTTACAGGTTAAACAACCCGAAATGCACAACAAGTAGACGCTTGTTTCTTGAGCCATAAGCACGATAGTAAAGAAGGTGAAATGTATGTACATGAGGTGATACCTATGAAAAACACCCCCCGCCGCCCCGCAGTTTTAACGGAGGACGGAGAGGCTAACGAACTCGATCGCCAGAGGTGACCTGAGAGCGATCAGAGTTCATAAGACATCACTGTTTGTACATTCACCTATCGTGCAGTTGTGGTCTTAGCTCATTGGATGCATGAGGCAAAAGGCATCGAATGCAAGGTCGGATGTATTCATTTTGGATCCAGGCATAGCACATGTCGGCTGAAGCAAAAGTGACATCGGCCTGGCTTCCGCCAAGGCATAGGAGCATTACCACTCCTCTTATCGCCCTGAAAACTTGGAAGCTACTGTATCAGGCCTATGTACACGGCTATATACATGGATGCTACACGGATCGGATGCTGGTGTCAATTTCCTTTTGAAGCAATTGGGAAAAGGTTTTCAAGTTAATCATGTTGGAATTTCAAGTTTTGGAAATGTGTGCGCTTTGATTGAACTGAATGACCATGGGTCAGCTTTCATCCAATCGGCCAAACCTTCCGGTAGGCATAAAATCATGGCACAAGATGTGAAACATCTACCAAGATTCAAACTCTACCGTCCCATCATTGTAGGTGCGCTTGAAGTGCGGCTGGCCGTTGATCTCGCAGTACTCCTCAGCAATCACGAGCGGCATCCTCGGCACTTGCTGTGGAGGCTCTGCTGCGGGAGCTGATCCAGAGGCTGCTTGGGCAGGGTCGCCAGCAGCAGGAGTTGTGTCAGGCACAGGCGTCGCTGTTGAAGGTGGCCGCACTGGCTCCGGAGGAGCTGCTGAGGAGCTTGATGCTGTAGATCTTCCCCAAGGATCAGCAGTCCATCCTCTGCCAGAGTAGCCCTGATTCCAATTCCAGCTTTGCCATTGGGCCTGCCCTCCCGAGCGGCTTGAGTAAGATCCATACGAACCCCACTGTTGCCCTCGGTTCCATCCACTGCGGCACTCAAAGGATTTGTGGCCATACTGACCGCACTTCCAGCACTCAATGGCCTGCTGAAAGATTGGTCGCTGTTGTTGACCATAGCCCTTGCCTTTGCCCTTGGCTGGCTTCTGAATCGGGTCAAAATGACGCCGGTATCCTTCTCGCCCTTCGCCAGTACCCGTCTTGGAGGACCTTGCCAATGGAAATCAGCCACATCTGATGCAGTGGCTTCATCCACGAAGGAGTGTTCTTCACCTTTGATGTTGTTGTATTGTTCCTTCCACTGCCTCTTCGCGAAATCGACGAGGTCAAAGAAACAATCTTGGGCTGACCCTTGATCCACAGGCATCATTGAGCCAGACCAACCAAACAACATCGGCGTGGGTTCCCCCCTCGCTTTCAGCAAGTCCGCAGCAAGAACAGCAAATTGTGGGAGTGTAAAAACTCGTGCATGATGTGCAACCATGGCTTCCTTTGTAACGTCCAACGGGAGTCGGATGTCTCTGTTGAAGTCTGGCATGAAAATCAAACGAGTGCTGACACCTGTTCCCAGCTGCTTTTCTCGCTTCTCTCGGGTACGGCCGACATCAGGGGCAATGCATTTTGCCAAGTCCTCCAAAAATTGGCAACAGTCGGGGGTGATCTGGCCGACCGCATTGTTGAACAAATAAAATGGGTCCTTCTCCATGCGGTCCTGGATCGATTTGAAGCCGAGCTTTGTGTATCTTCCCGCATGTGTCTGAGCAGCGTCCTTGAGATTTCCGAAATTGCTTCGTCCAGCTCGACGTTGATCTGCTCGGGTGCGGTCGGAGACTCGCTGAGCTCGAGGCTGCTTCTCAAAATCGATTTTGTCCAGAGAAAATACCTTGTTGGTTTTCTTGGCCGAGATTTCCATCCGGCATACCTCTGTCGCAATTCTTCCATCCGACCAAGCAATCAGCCATTTGAAGCACGACTGACATTTGTGGGTGCCCTCAATGTTTTGTTCGCCGCAGAAGTGGCATCGGACCTGTTGCATCTCAATCTTTGAGCTGTAGATGTAATCCTCAGCATTTGTTGAGCGCTGGGCCTGCCCTCCCGGGCGGCTTCCTTTTCCCTTGCCTTTTCCCCGGCCCTTGCCTTTGCGAATGGTTTCGGCATTGGACAAGGCACCAAAGGAGGCCATCTTCAACGTCACTTTGTCCTCAAAGGGTCCTGAAGTTCCTTCACGTCGACGAAGAAGCGGGGGAAGCTCTTCTGGAGAGTCGGTCATCTGCATCTGGCCGGGTCGAATGGACTTGCCGCTCATGAGGTAGGCCTTCAAACTGTCCCTGGCGTTGGCATACGGGCTCTTGGACAAGGCTTCTTTCTTCGGAGTGTCCTGGTCCTTGTGGGTCTTCATTTTGCTGTTGTACCCCACACGCGTGATCTCATAGGGGCGATTCACCCAGGCAAACTCCCGGTTGACAGCATCATATGTGCAAATGATGTTCTCGTTGGAGATCCAGTCAGGGCTTATGATTGCTTCGTCTGTGCGAAACAATCGGCAGCCGCTTTGGACGATGAGCTCGGTGTCAAAGGCAATGTAATATTGCTTCCCGGCTCGCGTTCCCGCGAGCTTTCTGCCACCGACTGAATCATCCCATGGATGCGACGCAATAAAGAAATTATGCGCCCTTCCTGTTCTTTGGGGCCAGCCACCTGGGATGAGACCATGTTCAACTATCTTGTCCATAGCGAGCCTGTCGCAGCTATGGTAGATAACCCTTGGAAGTGCAGCCAACATCTCCGGCACGAGGTCTGGGCGAAGATTTGTCCTCGGCAACTTGGGCGTGTCGAGGTCAGCCTTGGTAAAGGTTGGATCCAAAGTAAACACTTCCTTCACCAGCGATGAAATTTTGGCATTTTCCACCACTGCACGGTTGTGTCCTTGGACAGCTCTGATGGCGACAACCTTCCATGGCAAACCCTTCCAGGGTGCATCAGGCAAATCGGGCTGAGCCACTTTCACCTGAAAGCGCCTGGTGTCACTGTTGCGCACGATGGACAGGACCTCACTGATCTTCGGGTAGGAGACGTAGTGGGCCATCGTCTTCATCACCGCCTCGAAATCCATCGAAAGATCCATGGGATCGATGTCTGGGCTGCGAGCACCATAGCTCAATGCGTGCCCTCGGAGAACATAAGATAACTTTGTGGAAAGAAATCTCAGTCGCCCTTGGCTGCAATACTCCTTGGGAATCCTGTTGATCATGTCATTGGGGTCCAACCATACTGATCCCTCTTGGCGTTCCGTCGCTTCTTCCAATTTGCGAAGGGCTGCATCAGCTTCGACACTGAGTCGCGGCGCTTTCTGTCTGGGCTGCGCTTTTGACTCTGGTGCCTTTTGCTTTTCACTCTTCGGCATTTTCTTTTCGGCCGGCTTTCCAACTGGCTTGTCAACCTCAACCTTCTTCTCGGTCTTGGTCAAGTCGACAATGGCAGTCTTGTCAGCAGGCTGTTCGGAAGAAGCAGAAGCCTCAGGAACTACAGCATCAGTCGGCACACCCTCCCGGGTAGCATCAGCACCTTCCTTCTTCTCGGAGTCAACGTCCATGGCAGTGGCTTCAGATCCACCAACCTCAGTCCAAGTTGAGATCCTTGAAGAAGTCATGTCGTTGGGCTTGGATGCTTCACCACCAACCACACTCCATGTTGAAATCCTCGATGAAGTCATGTCTTCCCCTCCTTGGTCAGTCTTTGCGGGTGCATCTTTTGCAGCAGCAGGGTCATCGGCCGACGTTCCCGAAGGCTTTGCCTCAGTGGATGTGATCTCGATGATCTTGTTGAGATCTGCAACCTCCTTGGCTCTTTCCTCCGAGATTTCATCTTCCTTGACCTTCTCGTCATGGGGATTGACAATGATCTTCTCATCAAGGATCACGTCCCACTCATCAAACTCGGGAACGACTTCAACATCGTCATCGACATCAGTGTTCTCCGGGTTGATCTCGATCGATTCAATGGTTGTAGTTGAGAAACCATCAGCAACGGCCTGATTCAAATCTTCTTGAAGATACTGTCGGGCCCTGACTTCTTCGGTTTCGTAGTCCTCGATCGAAGGGTCAATTGGGACGATTGAGCTGATCTCTTCATCAGTGAAAGCAGTGGGCATCGGCCTTCCCTCCCGGGTGGCTTCCTCGTTGGCCTCAAGAATTCCTGCATGGACCCACATGAGAATCTCCTCATCTGCCTCGTCGAAGACCTGGGCAGGGGTTGCCGTTTTCTTCTCGGTGGAGACGGCTTCCATGACTTCTTGAGTGCCGAGCAAAGCCAAACGAAACTGAACCATCGTGGGGAAGAGATGGACCGCGGCCACACGGTCTTGTTCGTTGCTGATGAACTCCTTCACAAAGTACCTGAGATCGTCCTGCTTCGACATAAGCTCAACGTATTTGAGGTGGAAGGTGATGGCTCCTCTCAAGAAACGATAAACCAATTTCCGGTTAAATTGGTGGTCGTGCAGGTGGTAGTTGTCGTATTTCCCACCCTGAGCGAGCATCGTGGAGTTCACGCATTGAATGCCACGCTCTGCCAGCCAATTGATGTGCTTGCCCATCTCACGGTTGTAAGATGGCGGCAATGAGTATCCGGAATGGTCACCGTTCCCGATGACTTGCACAGACATGACACGGGGGTCCTTGGAAATCTCAACCAGCCCTTCCAGTGATCGCTGCACCTTCTTGTACTGCTAGTCGACGTACTCGGCAGCGACCTTCCGGTCGGCTTCTGACTTCGTGAGATTGGTTTGGTGAATCCATGTACACCCTTGGTACCCGAAGTCCCCGTGCACATCGTTCCCCGCCCATCCGACGACGACCATGATCGGGAGTGTTGCTCTGTCAAGAAGGCGATTTTCTCGTTCGACCTTCTCAATCAACTCCCAGATTTGGTGGTTTATGGCGCTGAGGCCCTTACCCCATTTCAGTCCTGGGTAAACGGACCTGATCTGGCCAATGGCATACTCCTTGCTCTGTAGCAGTTCACCAAAGGAAAGCCTGGAGCAGAGCACAGGGTTGTCGTGGTTGGCCACAAGTGCGAAAGATGAGTCACCAACAATGATCAAGTCGGCCTCACCTTCCGGTGGGCATTCAACGGCACCAAACAAAGCAGCAGGGATGTCCTTCACCAAGTCGACAATGTCACAGTAGGTCCTCTGCGTTTCGTTGGTGTCCTTCCCGATGAGACCATCAATCACGTCACCAATCGGGATTTGCCCACTTCCAATCTTGTTTGCACCTTCATAGCCATCAGGAAAGATGCATGCCACACATGAGCCTCGAATTGTAGCCAGTTTCTTTTCCCATTGGAGAATCCTCTCATAGATCGTCAAGCGATACTCCGGAGCGATCTGCTCCACCTGGAAGTTCGCATCCTGGCGCCAATTGGCATGTTCCGAACCTGGCCGACCTTCCGGAAGACGTACCCCAGCTTGAGCTGCTTCCGTCACATGAGGAGGAAGAGACACCGAAGCGGAAGAAGCGTCCAACATCACGGCAAAGACAGGCAGGTCGGAGACGGCGATCAAAGCACACGCGAATGTTCGAGCAGATTGAGCTGCCCGGTCAAAAGCTTTGTGCACACAATCAGTGAAAAGGTATGAGTAACTTTCAGTTTCTTTGAGTGGCTTGCCTCTCCCTTGCACGTGGTCATGTGACTCGTCGCATTGATATTGTGACAATTCCAAACCAATTTCATCAACTGTAGTAGCGACAGTCCAGGGCTTTTTGATGGGAATCCCTTCGTGGTCTTTTGTGCCGAGCATACATCCATGGAAATCATATCTCTTCAAGGAGAATTCATGGATAAACTTGAGTACTCTCGGGAACTTCCAGTACCGACAATTTTGAGGCCATTCAATTGCAACTTCAAAGTCTCTGGTTAGCCGATGAACAAATCTTTCAAAAGCTTTCCATAACTTTTTCATAGTCTTGACATGTTTCATGACCTTCTTAGCGGCACTTGGGATTTTCAAGTTCACATGAGACCACGATGTGCCCCCCGTGCAAGGGAGGCTCAGCCACAAAAGGACATCTTTGGACACTGGAAAATCGTTCACAATGCTTGCAACATACAGTTGATAATCTTCGTCCAACAGACTATGCTTCTCGGTAAACTGAATCACTCTACATCCAACGGCGGCTTCTCTGGAAACATCACTCAACTTAGACATGGGACTGCAGCAGATTTCCACTAGCAATCGATTGGGGTTCAGGCTGGCTCTCGGTTCCCCGGAGCTTCGACTGGATGCCATAGCCTTGGGCCGTGGGGTACCAGTCGTTGCACGATTAGAACCGGAGGAGCTGGCCTTACTACTCTTGGGTGCTACGTGGGACATAAGGGCCAGGGCAAACCGCCATTTCTCTGCATTAGTGAAAGGCTTAGTCAAGATGTCTGCAACCTGCATTTTCGATGGTCCGTATGTCAAATCATACCATCCCCTCTTATACTGCTCAGATAACCATGATAAGTTGATCCGTTGGGTTTTGTCTGTATGACGAAACGATGGTGACTTACCGTTTTCCAAGATTCTGATGGTGGCTTGGTTGTCCTCGACGAAGACTCCACGGATGCTCTTGGGAGGGAAGAGTGACACCATATAATCACCCATTTTCTCTTGCCCTACAAATTCAAAATCAGTAAGTGCTTCCCGAACTTCCGATGATTCAACTTCATAGTCACTTTCGTAAGGCCCATAAACACGGAAGAATGTCTTTCCCGTCCATTGCTTGTCAACAGGTCTGGTGCCCCGTCTTTTCCAATTGTCCTGAATGAAGTCCATCATTCCTGATGAAATAAAGATAGTTGTTCTGGAGTTGCCAATTCGTTTGATGGGGATTGGAATGGTTTTGGACTCGGTCGGATTGAAAAGGTGGGCCCTGTTCTTGGTGTGGACACGGACGAGCAATCTTCTATCCCGTAAAAACTCCCAGTACTCACCGTTACCCTCAGGTTGGGTCTTGATACTTTCTCTTGGCAAACCTCCCGGAGTGCTTGATCCCCCCCCCGCGTTCTGGAGGTAGGCCCATAAACCGGATGAAGGCAGTCCTACAGCGCGGAGGGAAATGTTTGCAGCAACTACTTCGGCTTCAGTGCTAGAAACTGACACTGATGTTTGCTTCTTAGAGAATGCAGTGAGTGGGAAATAAGTATTGGGGCCTATTAGGACTAAGAAACATCCAGTGGTACTTTTGTTGTCGTACTCACCGGCATGATCGGCGTCGGCAAAACACCAAAGTTTGCACTCTTGAATTCGATCGCCAACGAAGGCTTTGAGCTTGTGATCCAATGTAGAATGTATGTAACAAATTAATCTATGCAATGCCTTATCGCAATCTACTGACCATTTTGTTACTCTAGCTGCTAGTCCTTGCACGGCTCTAAGCAAGTCATATCTTGCCATGCGGGTGGCAAACAGGATCTTCATCAAAACTCTTGCAGCTATTGGAGCAAGTGCACCTTTCGGTTCGGACTCCCCTTCCAGAGGTCTTGCAATCCTTTCTTCGTGAAAAGGAGTGGATACCTGCTTGAGGGGTTTGGCGTCTTTACCGGCAAGTGACTGATATCGGTCAATACATGATTGCAAAAAGGGTTGCATATCATATGTCATCACATTCACTGGCTTGGACATACAAGGTTGATCTTTGAACAATTGGTCCATGTATCTGAAACCTTGAGCTCTCGCTTTCTTTTTGGCATCGTTTTTATCTCTTTTAATTGATGCAACTGCAATTTTGGGATCTTTGCATGTCTTGGTAAATAGGTAAGTGGCACCTACCCATAATGCAGGCTTTCTCTTCCCTTGTGCATAGCCCCCCGTTTCATCAAGGTACTTGTCCCATTCAGAAACGGCATCGTCTTCCGACGTGCTTTGCACAAAGTCAGTAAACCTAACATCAGTCAAGTTACATGCTGTTATGATTTCTTCGTCTGGAACATAAAATCCCTTTCTTGGTTGACAGTGATGTCTGATGTAGACTCCTTTGGATGCGTCAACTTCCCAAAAGTCCTGTGTCCTCTCCGCTGCTGCGGCCTCCTTGGCGGCGGGATCAGGAAGGGACTTGTCGAAGAGGTGGGCGAAAGGGTGATCATGAACCGTCAGCTTAACTTGAAGTTCTTGAACATGATCACATCCAAGATATCGACCAATGTCAGTGGGGACATCCATATCGATTCTGGATCCAACTAACTCCCATCCTTTCGGCATCGACTCTTTGGGACCTGACATTTTGAAGTCATCTACATACACTACCAAGAGGAGCTTCAATTCAGGATGAAAGAACACTGATGGCCACCCTTCCGGGTCAGGCATTATGAACCCCACCGCTATGAGCATTCTTTCGCAGTGAATTTCCCAAAGTCCCCCCGAGTCAGGGTGACCATATAAGGCAATGCGAAGGAGCACAACGGGGCGTCTGTACTTGCCTACCCAATGTTTGGGCCATCTATCAACAGGAAGTTCCACCCAGGTTTCAATCCCTTCCATTAGTGCTTGAGTATATGCTTGGACCCCGTCATTCTGTTGGGTTATGTGTCCGGGTTGAGAACCATATGCATCCACAGCTTTACCAGCCTCCATGGTTGCAGGCGACGAACCTAGCTCGGAGAGAAAAGAGCGACATCGGCGTTCTCATCACGGACATTGTTGCCCTGGAATACCGTTCTACCCTTAAATTTCCTAAGCTTGTGGCCCGCAGGAAGTTCACTACCCTTTTCAACACAAATTTCAAACACTTTTCCAACATGTACTTTCTTCCCTTTCTTTTTGGCACCATCGGAGACTACGCTCCACTCTTGTACGGTATCGTACAACCAGGCAGTTTTCTTGACGAGTTTATTCCACTCAATGTCAAGAGACTCCTGAGCTTTAGGGTTGGATCTTATCTCCTTCTTGTTGACTGGCCGGGCCACAAGAGTGTTTATGATCTTTTCCCCGCTCATTATACTTACCCGGGCGCACTTAACCCGATGCCTATCTTGGGAATACTTACAAGTGGGCATGGTTGGAAAATCATCTTCTGAGTGATATGCATGATGGAGTTGATTGATGATACTTGCTACACCCTTCTTGGATTTCTCAAGTCTTGCAAGTTCTTGTTCGGCTCTAACGGCTCGTTTCTTCTCAGCTCCATCTCTGGCTAACTTCATTTGTTCTTCTCTGATTGCTTCTCTTCTGGCTTTCACAGACATGGACTGCCAGACAAATGATGGGATGTCAATCGGTTTACTTGATCCCTTGTACCTTCTTGTTTTGAATCCATCTGCACTATAATACTGTGGGTCATCTCTTCTTATTTTCTCAACATCACCGGTGGAAGGATTGATGACTTCGATTAGATCCTTATCCTTTGGGTCGTCCCCAGGTATAGCTTCATCTACTGTAATCTCCGGCTCCGTCCTCTCGCGAAGGTCAATGATGTCCTTATGGAAGATCGTGAGCATGACCTCACATGGAGCGATGGTCTCGTTCCAGGCCTCGTATTTTGGCCAGAGGATGAAGTTTTGGTCTAAGATGAACCAGGCATCGTCCTTCCTATGGCATGTTGTCCGATAGGGATATTCTTCAGTCGAAATCTTGCTGTTGGGAGAAATGTAATGATCACAATCTCTTCTCACGTTGACGTGACAATCAGCATATTCGTACCATCCCTCTCGGTCTTTTATATGTCTCATGAAAGGTAGCCATGTTTCATCATGGACAGCATGGGCAGTAGATAGTTGGAAATTTTCATCCTGGGATTCCTCGTCATCATCATCCATTTTTGCATCCTGATCCTCCAAAGCCGGCTCTTGGTTCCCCAGAGCTTCGGAAAGTCCCGGGTCATCTTTCCCAAAAGTCGTTCGGCCTTGGAGAGGAAATTGCGTATCACTCGGTTTGCTGATCTTGATTACCCGCAAGATTGATGCAGTACCATTGGATTCATTTTCAATAAGATCCTTTGTAGGTACAACCATGAATTCTTTTCTCCACATAAATTCAGGGTGAATGGCATAGCCAAGGAATAAACCAGGGCTCGATGTTGGGTCGAAACGAAGTCCATCTTTGTTCTTCTTTCTCGGTCCATTCCAATAGTCGATAAGACAACCAAAAGGAATGAGGGGACCATCAAATCTCGATCCAAAACGTAATTCCCATGGTGATTTGTCTCCCCCCGTTGCAATGACATTCTGCATGAAACACCAATGTCGGGCAGCATGTGGCCAGTGCCAATGATTCAGACCTGCTTGGAGCAGATTGACACGAGTGCCTTCAAGAACTGACCGGACCGCTCTCTCGGCTTGGGCGTTGGACTTGGATATGTAGTCCCTACTTAAAACATGACGGCACTGAAGGATCTTCATTGCTGAGATCAACTCGGGTGCATTGTCACTGTAGAAAACTCCTATCTTATCTTCATGTCCAACAAAATGTTTGATTGCCAAGATAGCAGCATTGGTGGTTCGTCTGGCATTGGGGTAGACATACATAAATCCTGTTGCTATGTCTTTTACCACGAGTGCACTTTTCTCTTCATCAATTCCCAACTCATCTTCATCTCTGGTGACAATAAAATCAGCGGTGATGTGGTCACCAAATTTCTCAGCTTTAACTTTGGTTGATCCGCCTACAGCTCTTGAGGGTGGCTTGAACATCTTAGCTCTGGTACATATGTCGCAAAAGGGGTTCTTAGGGATGTGAGTCAGCATATGTCGGATAGACTTAGCTTCTTCTTTCAATTCCTTTTCCCCAATTGACCTTTTGTGAGCACCATCATCATGGACGTTACTACTGCTACCCTTGGATCCTTCCACAGGCGGCTCAACCTCCCGGTCGGCATCAGGAACATCAACCTCCTCAGCCTCCGATGGCTGGGGCTCCGGTAAATCAACATTGATACCCATGGGGTCATCACCAATGATTTCAATGTCCCCATCGGGCTCCGGAGATTGTTGAGCTTCATCTGATGCCGGGGTGGCAATACTTGGTCTAGGCTGAGTTGATGGAGTGGAAATCGTCTTTGAATTATTTGCAAAGTAGGGTACGTAATCTCTGACAACTAACTCAATGCGTTCCCCATTTGGTTTGACCATGTAAGGAGGCTCACCTTTGGATCCTCTCCATATGAAGTCGTAACCATCATCAATGCATCTCATCCCGACTGAAATGACAGGAGGTGAGCTTCGAACAAGATATGGGTCAATGGTCTTGCCTAACTTTGGAACAAATACTTTCCCTTGTTTCGATGACGAACTTTCACCATTGGCAGTAATCATGCGAATGGGATTGTTGGAGTAATATCCATAGTCATCTGGCAATTCACTATCATTGACAAGATCTTGAGCACTCCCCGTATCTGCAATCCAGTCAAGTTCGAGGTTGATCGCTCCCTTCACGTCTTCTCTACATTCCGCAGGGGTGGCTTTGATTCCCTTTGGGATACATTCGTTGCAACCAAAATCTGTGTCACATAAATAGGCACATTTGCATTCTATTCCCCGAAGACAATTGGAAACAGATCCTGCCAACATGGTACCGGTCAAAGCGGCATCATTCACAGCAAGTTGATCAACTTCAAACTGATGTCCCCATGGAAAGGTAACCTTATCCCTGGTGACTGCGTTTCCAATTGGCCTCAAGTTCCCTCGGACTTTAACATGAGATACGTCGGTGAATCATCAAAACGAATCGATGGACAAAATACTCTTGGTTGAGGGATACAAAATGCCTGAGACACGGATGCAAGCATGGATGCAACAAGACAAACTGCGGCAGGAGACGGCTTAGATGAACTGGCCCCGGATCCTTTAGACTTCGGGGATTTCGGGCTCTTGGGGCTCTTAGAGCGGCTAGAGCTTCGGGATCCCTTCCTTTTCGGGTTCTTGGGATTTCTCTTTTTATTTTTGTTTTCGCTACTGGCCGAACGGGCAGGAGTAGCTTGTCTTGGCTTTCCCACTGAACCCTCATGAAGGAATTTGCAATCAGCTCCTCTATCGCAACGTCCCTGTTTCCAAAACTTGCAAATCTTCTTACCTTTCCCCTTTGGTCTGGGAGAACCAGAACGTTCATTTGAGCGACCTCTGGTTTTGCTGGGTTTGCGACTTCTATCACGTGGCTTGGGGACTTCATGCTTGTAAGTACAGTTGTCCTTGCTACAGCCTCCCTTATTCCATGCCACACAATACCCCTTGGGAATGAAATCCTGTCTTGCCCTCGACTGCGGGAGCGGAGGGACGACCGGAACCCGAAAGACCTTTGGCAACTCGATCACGATTTGCCTCCAACCTCTCACGGTCAAGGTGGCGTCGCACGGCAGAAACAAGAAAACTGTAGTTCCGTTTTTCGGTTCCTTCATCAGCTCTATGATACTCATTCATGTCATGTTGGATGGCCTTACAATTCTTCACTTGTTTGTAGAAGAGTGTCTCCAATACACTTACTTCGGGAGTCTGGACGATACCAGCCAACACTTGATCCCAGTTTGAAATGAAAGACTTCAAATTCTCCCCGCGCAATTGGACACTGAACAAATCTTGAAGGGCATAGGTTGCTCCGTGCTTGATGTTGGTACTAAAGTGGTCATGCAACATGAACAACACTTGTCTCCCTCTTACAATCCGTCCAGCGGTGGCTTCAGTCTCCTTGAAGGTATCTACCTTGCGGGCGAAGTCACCAGTGATAATGTTGGTGAGTGCAGAAAGTAACTTTGCATCAAGTGTCGCAAACGGCGCAACCTTCCGGAGCGCTTCAAGAGTCTGATCTTCTTTCCAAGAATCACTAACCCACTTGAAAGCACTGTCGGGATCGGTTGATGCTGCTACAACTGCTTCTCTGGTCTTAATTCTCCAATTGCGATAGGTTTCTGCCAATGGGAATGCTGGGATCTTGATTGTGTCGGCTTCCTTGACCTTGGGTTTGTCATCGTGCCTTGGATCGATGTAGCCACCTAGAAACTTGATCATTCTTCGCCTGAACTTCTCATCATCATCATCATCATCGGGATCATCATCACCGTCATCACCGCCGTCAGGAGGATTGGGACCAGCCCTACCTTTTCTGGGTGCCTTACGGTTCCTATCCCCTTCAGGTTTACCAATAGGATCAGGTGGTGATGGTGGTCCACCTCCCCCGTTCCCTCCGTTGCCATCTCCTCCATCCCCTGGATCGTCCCCATCAGGCGCATCATCGCCCCCCGGTTCGAAGTGCTCCATTTCATCTGGGCCTAGTTCGGTCGGGGCATATTGATTGGTCGGTGCAGGGGAATTAACATTATCCATGGGATGATTATCTCGGCGACGATTATTGGCCTCTCCTCCCGAAGGGCGTTCCTCAACGGAAGACCTTGCAACATCCGACTCCTTCTTCACTTGGACTGGGGCTCGATATGATGGGTCATGATAAATGATTTCAATACCATCCTTTTCATAAGTCTTGGCATCAGGTGAAGTAAAGTTGATCGGCGTTCTTGCAATTGGAGGTCGGGCTACATTGGTCGGAGGTGCTGCGGGTGCAGCCTTGCGGGTCGGTGGAACAAATTCGAAATTTGGGATCTCCGTTGATTCATGGGTTCCGGCTGTCATAGTCATGGCGGCAGTTTCGACAATAGGACTTGGACGAACCTGAGCAAACTGGGAATCGAGCATACTTTGCAGTTTCAGATTGTGCTGCATCTGTACTTGTACCATGTGTTCAAGCTGTGTAATGCGCTCATTCTGAACCCTTCTCTCTTCCTCAGCTGCTCTTCTTAATTCAAGGATCTCTTGCTCCTTACTTGATAGCGATTGACGATGGTTAGCATCAATGACACGTTGGTAGGCCTGAATTTTCTCATTCATTTGAGCTTCTCGGAACCTTACATGTTCGTGCGCCTCATGCTGTAAATTCTCCCTATACTGTGCTCCCATTCTCAATACTTCTTGTTCTTTGGACATCATTGCCTCTAAGGCCCTCTGACTTTCAATGCCCTCACGGACTCGCAATGCTTCCACCAATTCCTCAGTCTTTGCCGTGTGGACGGCCTCAGCGTGAGCTTCGGCCTGGGCCAATACTTCACGATGACGGAGTTCGGCCGTTGTTTCCACAAGGCTTGTCACAGCAGGATCATGTGCATGAAGGTGCAAATTCTGCTCGACAAAATTCACTTGAGGATTGTCAACATGAACATTGTGTTGGAACGTATTATGGACATTCATCTGGTTCAATTGGCGAGTCGGTGGCCCACCCTCCCGAGCGGCTTGGGGGACAAAACCACGGTGACTGAATCCAATATGAGAAGGCACAACTGCGTTACTCAAATATGGAAAGTGGCGTCGTTCCCTTAAGCTTCGAGACTTATCGGATCCAGGTGGGGTGCTGATGTCGACTGAGAATGGCGAGTTACTGATTGGTAGTGTCCCCGGGTTAGCCATGGCAACGTCAGAGGAATCTACGCGCCCGGTGCCCTCGGTGGAAGAACCCGAGGGGGCAGACATTCTACCAAAGGAGAAGTTAGCTTACGGCTGATAACCTGTTTTACAGGTTAAACAACCCGAAATGCACAACAAGTAGACGCTTGTTTCTTGAGCCATAAGCACGATAGTAAAGAAGGTGAAATGTATGTACATGAGGTGATACCTATGAAAAACAAATTTGAACCTCTGGTTGAAATGTTAGAAGCCAAATGGATCCAAATGGCAATTCAAGGGCATCATCTGCGCAATGCTCCGCAATCACAAGCTGAAATCCAACTTTCATGTGGGTGTGGGTCATCGACAATATTAGCATGGCAAATAATGGCAAACGGTGCCTTCCTTTTGGGATCCTGCTTCAGAATGGCCAGTGCAAAAATGCGGTCGGGTATTTGTTCCTTAGTGCTGCAATGAATTGTCGGTATTTCATGCCCACCCGATGTCATGCCCAATCAAATTCCATTACCATCTGGTTATTTAACATCGCCATAGAAAATCCACCCATTTTTAAAAACGGTAAACCATCTATTTCGATTAGGGCCATCTATACCATAGCTATGTTCGTTGATCAAATTCCATTAGTTCCTATATGTGCCTAGTGGCAGTTCGTGCTCCTCCAGGACGGTCTGTACCTCACAGATCCAACCCAGGATGGCCCCAGCTGCAGCGGTTGTTAACCCATCCAACTGTAGGTATATTGCTATATCATCACATATAATTCCCAGTTAGCCTATAGGATCCTATAGGCCTATAGGATCCTATAGGGTATACGGTATAAATTTATACACCCACCCGAAAACCTTTGAAAAGGGATCCCAGGTTGAGGATTCTGTGCCTTAAATTTCGAGGGTGTTTTTTTTTTCAAAAATACTCTGTTCGACCTCAGAAATACTGAGACATATAAACATCCCTTGCCTTCACTTGCACTATATGGTTTTTCCCTAACTGGTTCCACGTGCCGTGCATATTGCACAATGATGTTTCTTGATCCTGGGTAACTTCTGTCCATGGGAGTGGTCATTCCCGAAATGCGATGAATCAAACATTGAGAATTGACCTTGGCAAGTCAAGCTAGCAGATGCAGGGTGTACACCCCCAAAGCACAAAGATAGAGATTTTGCATATCCTGGTTTTCTGAGGATCATATGGCACTTGCAAGCTCACATGTCGCCCATTCTATCATGTCCTCAGCCTCAAATTTACCCTCCGGTAATCAAACATGGCTTGCCGGAAAATTCCCCATTGAACTATATATAGATGGTTTCCGCGTTAAAACATTTCAAACCTCCATTTTTGATAGGTATTTCCCATTGCCATGTTTGATTCCAGAAGGGCACCAATGTCTTTGCATGTGGCACGCCAGACGCCCCAGCCTGCTTCACAAGCAGTCGTTCTCCCTTCTGCATGACTTTCTTCCATCCCCACTCTTTGGCCTCGTGCATGGCTCCCATCACCTGCAGCAATGGCACCCCATCTTCGCTCTTGTCATATTCTGGCAACTTTCAATAGTAGATCATCCCCCCTAAATATGGTGGAAAATCCGAACATATTTGCAACCACGAACCGGCAAAAATCCATCCCTTTCCAGCAAATTCAGCGGTGACCAATGCCGCTCCACATTAGCGACGAGGTGCATTTTGGATGACCTCCATCTCCAGTTCGCTCGCCTTTTTGTCTTTTTTGAACTCAGGAGAAAGGTCTGTCTTGTGGAGAGCTCAGACATGGACATTTTAGCACCAGGACTTCAACATGTTCACATCCCGGCAGCCCCTTCTCCCAGCTTCCAGCTTCGTTGCCGGGCCCTTCTCGGGCATCAAAAAAAGTGGTGCCAGCTAGTTACTAGTGCAGTATTTGCTGGAACATCCCCATATATAGATATAGATATAGATATAGATATAGATATAGATATAGATATAGATACAGTATAAAATAGAAAGATGATTTTCCCATTCACAACTTCATTTTTCATAGGGATTTTCCAGCCACGTTTGATGACCCGGGGGGGGTAGCCCATGACCACCGGCTTCACCAAACTGAAGATCCGTCAAGCCACCGGCGTCCTTGACGGCTTGGCCTGGGATGCTGGCGGGGATCTACCGTAAAGGTCTCCCATGTGAATACCCAGCGTCATCTCTTACACACACAGACACTATAATGATTTACATATGAGTTAAGTATATACTTGTAAGTAGACATGTTAAGACATGTTGAAACAAATAAACATATGAACGAACACATAAACACATAACCGCAAACAATCAAAAACATATATTTATAATTTATATACAGATACATGCTTTTTTAAACTATAATAAACCATGATAAACAATTTGTTGTTGAAACACCACCCATTTCTGCCGCCCTTCACCAAGCCACGCCCTGTAGCGACTCGGCCCTCTGGATCACCTTCCCCGCTTCGTCCAGGAGTCGTTTCTCGCGCGCCTCTGCGTTGTCGTGGCGCTCCTGTATCTGGTCCTGCCGGGGGATCTCTAGGGATCCGAAAATGGGACCTCAAAATGTCCTAAAAAAATGGGAAAATGGTGACCAGGTGATTCACATTGACTAAGCAACACAGGCTAAAGGGTAGCTTATTTTCAGACAAACGCATATGGGGAAATGGGGAAATCACCACAGGAAAGCCTACTCTTTTCATCATCTTCGTGTAGGAAAATCTCTCCTTGGATTGGTGGGACCACTTGCGGTTGAAAACCATTCTGTAAATGGTGGTAAGAACCCACTCCAAACCAATGACATAATAGAATATATAATGAATCTGCAGTGGATTTTACGAGTTGATGACTACCTTTTGATATTTTTTTCTAAAATTGGAACATGGAAAGTCTACGAACATCCAGCTGTAAAAATGTGAGAATCATCTGTCAATGGGTGACGGTGGATCTCCAGTTGGTGGATTTGAAAAGGATCCGCAACTCTAAGCAGCTAAAGATCAATGCTATGTAGTATGTAGCGTAATGTGCCCTCGATGTATCTAGAATGTAGATCAATGTATGTATATGTATATATATATATGTATATGCGTACATCTACATCTATAGTCTGTAATGCATATATAATCATATATATATACACATACATGCACCATCTATAAAGTTGTATCAAATTACAGAAGGGTCAAAGAAGTACAGGCTACACATAGATAATATCATATAATTTAGAGGAAATAGATAGATATGTAAATATCTATGCACATATATTATATGTATACTACGTAGATCTATCAACCATCAGCTCACAGGAGTCTGGGCATTGTTCCTATGAACAGTTGACATCTTGCAGGGCATGCAAACATGAGCAAAGTTTCAGGCCTACGGATTCTTATTCTCGTGATTCTCGTGCCCGCATAGCAACTGGATTTCACTTTTGACGCCAAGTGAACATGACTCTGACTTCTTATTGGATGTTTTTGGTATAATATGTATATCTGCGCAGGAATGTAACTACAACTATATCTTGATGATGCATCACTTGTATCACATCCTGAGATACCGCAGGTATGAAATGAATGGCCTCAATCCCTTGCATTCTGAACATCAGCTGCGTCCTTCAGTGAAGTTGGCACCTTGGTAGTGTAGGGATAGCTGGCACTGCGGCAATGAATACCTGGATTATCATATGGTTATGGGATGGGATAAACATGAGATAACTGCCCTAGAAAAAAGGAAAAGATAGAAACAGCATGAAACACCTAGATCCTTGAATGAGTCAAATGCGCAAATGACCGACTCTCGCATCTCTCGCGCGGACTTAACAACTCATATTCATGGCTATCCTGGCAGCTTCAACCAAACATGAGGAAATCCGCCATGAATGTGCTGACAGCCCTTCACATGTGCCACCTGCACTGCTCAACGAGTTTCTTCATTCGAAGGCTTCACACGGTTGAATTTTCATATCGCGATGCTATTGAATCATACTCAATGTACTATCTATATCTATTATTATCTATTTTCAATCTGTTTAAATCTGTTTTCAATCTATTCTCAATCGCCTTGGAGTGGGCTCTTCCCCCTCTGATTTCCACGTCTGACGCTACCCAGACTGCGCCTTTTCAAAAAGTTTGCTGATCTCCTCCGCTTACGGCTGAGCTGTTGAAGTGCGGGGCTACCATTTGAGTAGCAAAGATCACTATCACATTTGGGGAATGCCGGGGCGCCCATATTAAACCTATTAACCAACCAGGGTTGGTTCACGAGGGGTTGACACCAACCCATTCCCAAACTGGTCGGGTGGGTGCTACACTCTGGCTCGCAAAGGCTCTTTTTGATTGACATGAATACCCGTGAGTTTGCTGCAAAGCCATCCTTTGAAAGGGTTCAGCTCCCTGTTTTTTTGCTGCTGCTGGGCCCTTGAAAATCCACACGCAGAACTGCCAGATTCAAGTCCGTTTTCCCTGTAAAAGGAAATCATCCGATTGGGTCATTGGCGGTCACATCAGTCAGTATATGTCGCTGAGAGGGTGGGTGGGGCAGGCCTATATTGTTCACTTCCACGTCCACTTAGACTTGACACTTCTGGTTCAACTTTCGACTAAACACACGCGCGCAGAGACAGACAAACAGACAGACAGACAAACAGCCAGGCAGGCAGGCAGGCAGACAGGCAGACAGACGGAAAGAATAAAGACCATGCCAGAAACGCCGGCCCCTACCATCCATGACCTTTCCATTCCCCCATTTCTGGGTCAGCTCCTTGTCCAAGGTCTTGAACTGCTGTCTGGCCAACGGGGCGCCTCCTTTGTCCCATTTCTTTTCCAACCTCAGGGTGCCGTTGGAGGAAAACCGTCCTGGCTAGTGACTGCTAGTGCTCCCTCACCGTTCAACTGCAAACGTGCAAAGGTGTATACCATGTGAATCCAAGTGGCACCCAAAGACTGCAGGGGAAATAGCCAAAGTTCTCCAAACACCACGGGGCACCAGGTGTTGATTACTTGGAAGAACTGTTTCATGGCGGAAACAATTTCGCCACGATTCCCCACCCCTCCCTGTCCCATCAAGTTATCACGCAAGACAACAAACGACCATACACAATTGACAAATGACAAATATCAACCAACAGCCTTCAACGACACTCGCAGCAACCCCCCCACCATAGGAATCAACCATATATCACCCACTATCAACCGTGAAAAATGGAGATGTTCACCCCATGTTGGCTGGTCAAAGTCTCTGTTTTCGTTGACATACGTTGACATGTTGGCCCCACTCTATCGATTGGTAAACAGCGGTGCTTCACCAGTCCAGCCGTGACAGCCGTGACACTCGGCCACCTGTGTCAGGAGAGGCTCTTGTGCATCGGATAAGAAGCTCTTGCAGCCCCACATGTTCGCAGCACTGCGGCGGTCGATGCCAAGATATGCCAAGCATTGCCAAGCAGTAAAAATGGTGATGTTCAGATAAAAACCGACTCAAACCTAACCTTCCACTGCCAGTGGGCCAGATTTCATCAACTCAAGTAGATAAGGTCAGGTGTTGCTGGATCCTACAACTTCAAATCCAGCTCGGCCTTAATCATGGTTCCTTCCCATTGGTTGGAGGAACCCTGGCAATCAGCAACCTACCTGATCTACCTCATATCTACCTTTGGCACATCCCCAATGACCCCATCTGCCTGCACAATTGGAGCAAAACCTTCATGTCTTGCCGATGGGCTTGGATGGTGTCCTGCAAAGGTGAGGGCCCTTTGGCAGCAGCGGTCAACAGTAAAGAACGACATTGGATCAATTCAAACGAATTAAAACAGGATCGTTCTAGCAAAAAAACGATCATCTTAAGACAACGCCCAAACATTTTGCACTTTTTCACAGGAGAGCAATGAGCTTCTGATTTAATCCCACCAAGTTGTTCATAATTACATGGCGATTCCATGGAACTGATATGATCTGATTGTAGATGGTAAAAGGATTCTCGGACACCTCCTACCGTCCGACAGATCCTCCCAAACGGACACAGCATGGGCAGCAATCACTCCTTAGCCAGCGCCAGTGGACTACACTGGTGACATGCTGAACAGTCAACGTTACTGTCGGCATATGAACCCCCAAACAAAGAAGCCTTGGGATTTGTGAAGTTTTTTTTTAGTGTGTTTTTCAGCTCATCTTGTCACCATCTGCAGTGAATCCTCTGGAACTTCATCCAAGTTTCGAAGGCCATACTTGTCTGCCAAGCGGAAAATCTGTGCCACCTTTTCATGCTGACCTTGCAGTGGCAACATGAACTCTTCAAGTCCCCCCATTATTGGGCCACGATGATGCCACGATGATAGTCGTTGTGACTTCCCATGGCGATTTCCCTCGATTTGCCCATAATAAACGGCGATTTCCCTGGCTGCCAGGTTAGATCACGCCTGAAGCTTTCGCAGTGTCGATCATTTTCTTCACCTGTGCACGACCTGCCAAGGGCGGGCCAAGGGCTGAATTCATGTTCCAAATGAACATGATATCAAATCATCCACACCATCCACTTTCACAGCTGTGAATTCAGAGTGTCTATGAGCAGCACAAGTGACACCTTAACATACTTTAACCATCTTTAACCATGTTTGGACTCTTGAAACAAGCATGACAACTCCTTTTTTTTTGACCATTTTTGACCCCATAATCCTTCGCCATAGCCGTAGCAGGTCAGCAGTGCTCCCCACCTTCTTGCAGGACTTCCAGCCAAATCTGGTCCCAGTCGCGATCCCAATCACTCCGACGCAAGGCCACGTCTGACAGGACAGGACAGTCGAACTAAAGTACCCTGGCTGGAAATAGAACATCCCCCTTTTTGAGAACATCATCGAACTCAATGGGAAATTGTCCGCCATGGCTGATTACCGGAGGGCACTTGAAAAAATCATTGAAAGTCATAAAAGAGTTGATATTCCGAATCCCCAATTCCCCAATTTTTCGTGGAAGATCAACTCTTTTGACTCTCCATTTCCTGTTTCTAAATGGACAGCGGACCGTGAACCCATTTCCTGAATGAATCTACCCTCTGGTTATGTCAAAATAGCTATTGAAAATGGCCATTTATAGTGTATTTTCCCATACAAAATGGTGATTTTCCATAGCTATGTTAGTTTACCAGAGGGTAAATGGGGAATGGTCCGCTGCCACGGTTGATCCATCAAGCTGCTGATCACGGCCATCACCGAATCCAAATCCTGCCGTGACAAGGTGTGACAAACTTTCTGGAAGGATGGCTGCAACAACTGAGATAGATATACATACATACATGCATATAAAATCATATAAATAATCAATGAGAATTAATTATTATATAATAATTATATTATAATATATGCTATATAGGTCATGTCGCATATATTTCACATGTTTCAAAGCGCTTAAGATGCCTGACAACTGATTAGCTTGGATTCCCCTGGCGCTCCTTCCCATCGCCCTTGATCACGTCCAAGGACTGCTGTTGAAGTCGCTTCATCTGGCCAAACATTCCCCAGGAGAGACCCCTGGGAGCAAATTGAGAACTCCAACATGGAACATGTTTTTGGGAACAACTCTGGCAGCGCACAGCCTCAAAACATGTCAAAGCGACATTCCAAGAAACTCTTAGCTAGCCTATCTACCTCAACTATGGGATCTTGTGTGCGCGCTGTGGTAGGTCGCACGCATTCTGCTAATCGTCGATCCCCACCATGACATCATAAAGCAACAAACCACGGATCAAACATGGCCCTCCCACAAAAAAAGGTTCCTAAAATCCTAAAGTGGCTCTAGTGCTCCAGTGCCAAGCGAATTTCTCAAGTTGAAGCTGATTGAAGCTGCTTAAATCGCGATCGCACCCGCAGGTGCGCGAGTTTCTGCTTCACTGCAGCGAAGTTCTTGAAGTTGGCCGCATCGTCCCCACCCAGGCGGGAGGCCTTGGTTTTAACGCAACTCCACAGAGATTATGGCTCCACTGCTCCACATCACCAGGGAAAATCTTGACTAACTTTAGGACACTTTAAGTAAGTCCTTCTTGTCAAATAACAACCAGGTGAGGTTTGCTTGATCTACATTGGCATTGGTATTGTAGCTTCAAATCCAAGATATCCAAGTCCGCTGTTTTCGCGCAGGAAGCTTCACCCCAAACAACAGGATCGGCTTTAATTCTGCGCCAAGCAAAATTTCAAGTAACCGAAAACACATGAAACCACTGAAACGACTCAAAACACATGTCGTACAGGCGTGGGTATGCTAAGCTTGAATACAAAATCATTATATAATTGCGCTGCGTGGAGGTAAACACAAGCTCAGAAGAAACCCTGTGTAGTAGTGGATCTATTATGATTCTATGATCTATTCATCTATATATTCATTTTGGGGTCCCATTTAGGGGGTCTTTCATGTGTTAAATTCTTATGGGGCACAGGTGGCATGAGATAATTCCCTGGGGATAGAAGAGGAAAAATCACAGAAAACCCTGGTTTTACCACAACCATCCACAAACCAGAAAAATCCCACAGAAAACCATGGGTTTTTACAATTTTTCACCATGGTTTTCGAGGCCACGGCACCTCTCGTAGGGCCATGGTGAGATCCGCCTCATCCCCTGTGGCTAAAGCACGGTGCAGCCTTGGCCAAGGCCATCTTTTTTCAGCGCGTCGTCAGTCCCAGGGTTTGTTAAAATGATATTTATGGTTAGATACCCAACAACCAGATAGATTATCTGATATATTGTTAACCATGATATTATAACAAACCCAGATAGATTATATAATTGTTATGAAAATCTCGTCCCAAATCTTATAATCATTGATAATCTATATCTTGAATTGGTACTGGAGCTATCCAAAATCTGCTTTCTCACTTTCATCATCTTTCATCTTTGATCACCTCGGCCAGGTGGCTGCAACTCGCAGAGCCGCTTCATGGCCACAAGTCGTTTGGGCAGATCCGCCCCGCGACCCCGCTTGATCGCTCCCTGCCCAGGTGGAGGAAATCACACCCTGGACAAAAGGGCCCTCGAATCTTCTGGGCCAAGACCAGCACATGGCCAAATCTGTTCGAAAAAAATCTGAGTCTTGCTTCAATCTTCATGTATATATATAAATGTATAATGTATATATATATATATAGACACACACACATATATATATATATACGTATAAAAAACACGTACATATATATATATATATTCACATGTCAGTATTCATCCCCCATCTGTTTTAATCTCACTGTGGGATGATCATGGATGATCCCCATGCTAAGACCGCACCTGGATCGCCTCGCAGGTGTCGGCCTCTAATGCTCGAGCCAGATCCGCACAGAGTGCTGTGCCCAACGATGCCGCAGCCTTCTCCTGGGGACCCGGTGGCTTTCTGTTTGGGAAACCTTGGGAACCCCCATTTATGGAAACCCCCATGGAATGGCTCAACAAGATTGACCCATAATGGATGTTCATGTCATTCATCCATTGTGCACCAGTCCTATGAACAGGAACTAACATCATGATTGATTCACAACTCATATCTATTCATGAAATTCAATGAAATATAATGAAATCTACCGCGCTAGTGTTTCTGTAAAATAAATATGGCACAGAACACACATGGAACCACAATTGCGGTGAGATTTAGCCTTGAACAACTAATGGGTTTACATTGAGTTTGCCAGAATTATCTTTTGATTCCCGTGTGTTGGGGTCTATGTCTGAATGCCCCCATCCCCACAAGTTTCAGCGACCGCATGATGCCAAGCCGCCAGATTTGCCAGATCCACATCGCGGCCGATCTTTTTGCCCCGAATGATGTGGTCCACCTGAGGTCAGGGCATGGCCGGGCATGGCATCAAAAAAGCTGGCACCAAGACCACCACTAAAATCACTGCCTCAGAAATGGCATGCTTAGAGGAAAGCTGGGAAAGACACTTGAAGAAACACTTCAGGAAACCTGAAACCACGTGTAGACTGTATACCCTCTGGTAAATTAACATAACTATGGAAAATCACAATTTTCAATGGGAAAATCCACTATAAATTGGCATTTTCAATAGCTACGTTAAATTACCAGAGGGTACCACTTGTTTTCGGCATCCATGATCACCTCCCTGATCCCAAGGCAGCCTCCTGAAAGAGCCTGGCAATCTCCACCGGTGAGGGTGTGGACGCCTCGGATCATGGATCTATTGAGGACCCCATGGCTACCGCTGTTCAACATGTTCAACCCAGTAGCATCCTGGTCATGTGGGAGGATGACAGGAATCCACTCATCTTTGTAAAACTCCTGCCAAGGCATCCGGGAGTCGGATTTTGGATGATTTTGGGGGCTTGGCCATTATGGTTCTTCCATAGCTCATTCTATACACCCTGAAACAAACTTAAACGAATAATTTTCACTGTATATGCTGCTTCGTGTATTTTTCCAGTTAAGTAAACCACCAAAAATAGAAAATATTGAATGTAATTATAACTTTCTATATCTCAAGTTACTAGAATCTATCTTACCTCAGGGGTTGCTATACTTAGTGCAAAAAACAAAGCCTATGAGCCCATGAACCTACCAAACAAAGGCTGGTCCAGCTTCAACTTCATCCCTGCATGTGATTGACGAACCCCAGCTGGCAGTCCATGTCAGCATTAGCGTTGTCTTCCGCGGTCTTCACCTCACTTGACTACCAACTTCAACGACAAGCATAAAACCAAGGAGTTCCACTCGAGGATTTGAGTCTTGATTTGACTGTGATCGAAGCATATCGTATGGAGCTCCCTCTCTCTCTCTAGCCATCTTCAGGAGTTCAGCTGTCTGAGAGGACAAGAGAAAGGCAAAGACATGTGATCATAGCTATGGCCATTTTATGCCATTTGACAGAAAAATGATGCTGCACTAATGGATGGAATGGGGAAGCTTATTTCAGAGAAAACCGTATTTGGCGATATTTGGGTGATGAACTATGCATCCCTCATTTCAAGGAAAAACCTCTCACCACATTTCGCACCGGAATGCTTCACCTGTCATCTTTGCAGCTGTGCGGCCGGAGAGGCATCCTTAGTTCAATTGACCCTCCAATGATCTCCAATGGCTTGGTCATCTTTCAGGACACCCTAGTCACAGCACCACTCCATTGCCCACCAACTCCGAACAAAACCCAAGCCACCGAAGACTTCACTTCAACCTCAGAATGGCGGCTAGGCTATGCTTGGCTTGTTTTAGAGGTCGCTGGTTGGTTCGCATATATAGCCAGCGGGCTGTTGCATGGAACATCTTCCATCTACTGGGTTTGTCTGAAAATAAGGCATGCCATGGCATGCCCAATTCCAATGGATTACCAAACTTCCCCCCAGTTTGGTAAGGCCATTTCGCAGGACATCCAAACACCCACTGAGGGACGTCTTCTTTTTTCAAGCAACTTGCAGCTAGCCGCGTGATGTTCAGTAACTAGCCTACGGGATCTGAAGAGCCCCGGCTCCAGTGAATCTTCTACATCTCGCCGAGAGAACTGTTTGATCTTCGCAACTTTTTAGGGGCCCCGGCGAACACCAAAAGAGCTGGGATTTGTAGTCATGATATGACTATATATATATAATATATACATATGAATGTTCATCCCTCAAATATGATATTTCAATGTATTTCACATGTTTTCATCCCCATTTCAGTTTCTGTGCATGATCTGTTTGACAAGGGAACTTTTTCTCGTTGAGTCGACCTGCATCTATACAGGATGGGGCACCCCAGTTAAATAATCCCCATCAACTATAGTTATATCAATCATAAACCATAGAATTCAGCCACTTATAAGGCAACTGAACGCTATCTTGGGGGCCCCATCCTGTAATCTACAATGATCTTTACAAAGTCCAAAATGAAACCGGAGCAGGCCTTCTGGTGAAATGTCCGCCTGCCGGACCATTTCAGGCGACCCGACGTGGAGTTTTTCCCCCGGGTCTGGGCAAATCCAAACCTCACCGGATGATCTAGATAGATCTACCCTCTGGTAAACATTGGTAAACTAACATAGCTATTGAAACTGGCCATTTATAATTAGTTGATTTTACCCGTTAAAAATGGTGATTTTCCATCGTTTTGTTTCCTCCGGTCCAGGATTTGCTGCGCCAGTCATTCGCGCGTCACCCGCCGGCGCTTCAAACGGGCCGTCCAAGTCCGGGGTCCAAGACTTGTGACCACCTGGGCGGCTGGGAATGGATCGCTTTCATGCTTTCAATGGAGATGATTGAGCTTGGGAACCATTGGGAAGCTGAACTTCTGGCCTGAAAGGTGTCTAGCAAGTTTCTGTACGCACCAAAAAGTAAGCATAAGTCAGATGTTCCACGCTTTTCACGGGCTTGATGGGAAAGCTGACTGGAACAATTTGCTTATTATCTTCAAATATCTTCAACATATATCAACATACATATGTGGTTTTCTTAGAAGACACTTTATTTAAGAAACGATTTGAATAATCTGGACTTCCTACCATCTTACAGCACCATACAGCTGTGACATACTTCAGCCATGCCACATCCAGGCTGCCCCCTGCGGCAGGGTCTCCCCAAGCATGCAGGGAACCATCGCTGGAAATGGCGGCGAAAGCCTTCAATTGCTGGGAGCCATCGTTGGGTCTGATCGTGTTTTTTTGATTTTTTAGATAGATGTTTCCATTAAAAAAAAAAAACAGCCACAAGAAAAGGCCCCTAGATAGGTAAGTTGGTAAGTTGGTATACACTGTAACTTGGCTAACTAGGACTTATGGTGGAATTATCTAAGCTGTAGCTCGGATTAAATGGGGGTTTTGAAGCAACAAACACAACTGGCGGGGCACCTCAGTGCCCCCAGCAGCAGGATGAGACAGGAGAAATGAACCCTCACTAGAACAAATTAAAACCATCTAGAACTGTACCGATTTGACCCAATTCATCAATTTGCGGGTATAGAACCTAAGTCTAAGTATACTTGACTCACTTGACTCCCCTAAATACCCAAACCCATACATGTGGATTTGGAATTGCCTGATATTTTTTTCGGTGGTTTGTGGGTCACAAGCTCACAGAACTCGATGAACTGCTTGATTTTTTTGTAAATTTTGTACTTACCAAGTTGCCGCCCTTCAGGTGCCAAGATGCTCCACTGGATGCTCTGATCTCCTCAATGTCTTCAGGTTCCGATAGCTGGAATTTGCCCATCCTGCCGCCCGGAGCCCACGAGCCACGGCAACGGATGGGTTGCACATGGCTTCACAAATTTTTGGGCGCTACAAAGATGTACAAACTCACTGACTTCTTGGGCCATTGGGCCAACATGTTGATACCACTTTGTAGCCTCAAAGCCACAGAGGTCTCAAATGTCTCAAGATTTCCAAGCAGAAAATAGCAGAAAATAGCAGAAACAGAGTCCAAGGATTGTCCAACCTTGACCATGTGGTGACCTTTCCATGGCTGTGCAGGGCCGCAAAGGCTTCAGAGCAGGAAACCACCTGTCGAACATCCTTGGTATGGCTGGAAATTGTTCAGCGGCTGCAGGCAGGCCTAATGGGTTTGTCTGAAAATGTCGTGTACCCCTTTTTACCCAATGGTTTTGCTGATCATTATCCCGGCTAAATGGCTATAATTGGGGGTATACCTCATTTTCAGGCATACCAAAATACTGTATGTCTTGCGGGGAGGCTTGAATGGCACTTCAAAATATCACATGACACCTTGCACAGGCCCATTGGGACGCCCTTCAACTTCCCTATTGCTTCATGCGCCAGGCGCCCATGAACTTTTGCAGACCCCCAGCTTCTTGGCCAAAGCACTTTGAGACCCAACTGAAAGCATCTACCAGGCATAATCATCGGCCCTGGTCCATCGCCCCAAATGATCACATCACCTGAGCCAGAGAGGAATGGACGGGTCTTCAGCACTTTTGATGGTGATTTCACCGCCAAACATGGGATCTGAATAACCTGACATAATGATTAAATGGCATCATGGCACATCATGGCATCTGTTCAGCCCAGCATCCGTTCTCACGAATTGCAGAGAAGACTTTGCTGGAGGAACAGATTTGGCTCACAGCCCATAGTTCATCATTGACCGTGCAGCTGTCGCCACCACAACTGCTGTCCTGGGCATTTTTGGGGATGAACGGATGAACTTCATGCCACTATGCCTCTTGTAGAGAAAGGGCTGAGTCTAAGATAAACGTAACTTGCTTCCTCTGGGCATTCGATCCTCCCCATTTTCACGGCAACAAAAATGCCCTCTGGAATTCAGCATTATCTACTTAATGTATTAAACTAAACATGGTCGTTTTTCATGGCAAACTCTTCGAGTGCAAGAGGGTCATTTTCCCCCTTCAAAAGGCACCATCGAAATGATGCAAGCGACTCCCCAAGCAATCACCCGACCATCTGCCCGCAGGGCTGCGAAGGCACCCTTTGTTGCCTGGAATCATCGTGCAGCAAACCGAAGAATTCACCCAATTTTTGGATGTTTCAATGGCCCCCAAATGGTAGAAGTTGGTATGATCTCTCATTTGGCCTCCAAAATGCAATGCATTGAGCGAACACTTCTGAATAATTCTAGACACGTTGTTTTTTCCCTTCATCTAAGAGTCTGGGTTCTTGCATGAGGAAAAACCCGGTGATTTTCATGAGGTTCTCGTAGCCATGATTGGACCGCCATGACTGGAACATCCTGGAACGAATCAATTCGACATGTATTGACATCTTGGCCTGGGATCGATTTGGCCTTCCCTGCAGCGAAACCCGCCTGAATGTCTATTACATCATGCAGCCGACATTGAACCTCCAATGGCACCAAGTAATTCAACAGTCAGCAACCAGTAAATGACAGTTTTAAACTCCCTGCGGCGGACCCTGAGCAAAACATGCCATGAAAACCATGCCACTTTGTCAACATTTTCCAGCAGTTTAAGTTCCGACTTGAGAGGACATCTGCCTCTATGCCTTTCATGTTTTTTTGCTACTTCAAAAAATGCATACATAACCATTGTTACGTATATATATATATACATGCACACATACATGCACACGTAAAAGTATCTTGCTTATGATTACCCATACAGGGACGTATACGTAAATATAAGAATATATATGATCTGTATTGATTCAGAATCAGTCTATAATGATCTACATAAGCAAATGCATGGAAAGGCACTGGGCTGCTGTTGCCACCGCGTTCCGGATCTCCCCACGTAACGACGAGGCCGTCATGCCGCAGGGCTGCAAATGCTGCGTTGCAGGGTCGGATGAGCCTGGGCGGTGATGAAAACAGGACATGATTGGATTATAATAATACCCATAGGATCCATGTATGCTATATATGGTAACATTTACCATCAATATACCCCAAATGTTAGCATATATACCATATATACCATACATGGATCCTATGGGATATGTAATAAACCCTAAGAAGATAGAAAAGTGACTTAAGCCACTATTTAAATATATATTTTAATGGGATTCTACTTTTCTATATCTTCTCATGGGTTACTATAACCCAATATCATCAACCAACAGGGGTTTAGCAGTTTAGCAGCCACTGATCGGTGGGGCAAGGTTACCTTTGACATCCTCTGATATTTTGCAAACTTTCCGTGGCACCCGCCAACCTTTGCCAAGGATCTTCACACCCTTCAAGTCCTTCTGGACATCTTGGCCTGGGTGCAGGGAGCTTCTGAGGCCAGGGATCTTTCATGATCTTTCTAAGTCCAAGTTTCCTTGTGGATAAACGGATAAACCTTTCATGACTCATCAACTTGCACAAAAGTCAAGGCCCTGGCTGTCAACATGTGACATCTAGAAATACCATGGAAATATCTAGAACTCCAGTCCAGCACCTTGCCAATTCCAAACAAACCTTTGATTTCATTCCCAGCAACCTGCCAGCTTCTCACTCCCTGGCAGCCAAGACAAGTTTCTGTTGCCGCCCCGCAGCGGGTCGCCCCAAGAAACCACCGTGCCGTCGGCTTTCAGCGCAGTGAAAGCCAAATTGCTCGCGACCACGGAGATCACATCTTTTCTCAGCTGGTCCTAGGCGGAAGGGCGGGAATTTGGTGGCAATATGTGGCAATCATCATTGATGGTTTTGATGTAAAGGCATTGATGGGTTTTCCACGTTTTCCTAACTGAAAAGATCGAACACATACGGATATCACTGAGAATTCTGGTGTGGACTTGTCAACTTGCGTTTGCGTCTGTGGTGAGCCAAGATTTGAAAGTTCCACTAGGTACTAGTTACGAAAAGTCCCGCCCTCCACCAACCACTCGTCTTTCCACTGCAAGTGAAAGACATGCCAATCCCATCCCACCCTTTAAGCGCTGCCATAGGCACAGCCACAGCGCTGCTGTCGCCCCCTCGGTTGGGGGTACCCCAGGTTACTACGGCTCCATCAGCTCTGATTGCTGCGAAGGCAAAAGGAGAGCCCACAATCTCCTGCAGTTGTTGGGTACCCTCTGGTAATTTAACATAGCTATTGAAAATTGGCCATTTATAGTGGATTTACCCATTAAAACTAGTGATTTTCCATAGCTATGTTAGTTTACCAGAGGGTAAGACTCATATTGCACCACTGCTTCATGCCCACCATCCTCCACCCGGGTCACCCTGTTCATTGAAAGGCTAGCTGTAAATTATTGAGGGGAATGGACCCATGTTTCATCATGTTTCCGTGCGTTGCCAAACTATTTGCAAAAGAATGGAACAAACATCGTCGCACTGAACTTTCCAGTGCTTTGACTGATCTTCGCTGCTCACATGCCAAACAATTTCATCCTAAATGGAGACATATCATATCACTGTTTGGTGTTTCTATGTGTTTCTTGTTTGGGAATGTTTGGGTCACCATTTATTTTGAAGTTGTTTGACAAGGTCGACATCCCTTGCGAAGCTATGCCTGCGTACTTCAATTGGTCTATATTGGCTTTAAGAATCGCTGCCTTGCCATACGGCTTCGGGGTCCTTTACATCCACCAGTTCCAACTGCACTGCGCTGCTGTTGCCTCCTGCCAAAGGTTGGGGGTTCACCACCCTTTTCTCTGCAAAACACAGGGATTCCTGCTGATACTACTGGTATACCTGGATGAAGAGGCCTGATGCAACATGTCGCAACCAACATTTGCATAGGAACTTTCCTTACCAGTTTTGAAGGAGTTTGATCTGCAAGTACCTTCCTGCCGAATGAAAATGACAAGGCGCAATTTAGGTGTTGCTTCCCTTGGAAATTGGGTCGTTGACCCCTCTGAGCCCCCAGGCCGAGATATGCGAAGCCCCACGTAACAACAGAACCATCTGAGCGGATGGCTGCGAAGGCCTGAACAGCTTCTTTTGGCGCAAAAGGTGATTTTCCAGTCATCTGTCATCTGATTGGTGGTTGAGCGGTTGAGCAACCCATTCCAGACATGTACCCTCTGGTTATGACTAACATAGCCATGGTATAGATGGCCCATTTATTATAGATGGTTTACCTATTGTAAATGGTGATTTTCCATGGCTATGTCAAATAACCAGATGGTACTAGTCAGTTGGGTTGGAACCATCCTCTTCAGGATTTTCATGATGGGATAACCTTCATGAACTGATGAATCTCCATCTGGGTATGGCTCAAACATGGACAGCCATTGTTGACTCATAAAGTTGCTCACGTTTAGCATCAAATCATCCAGTTGCACGGGTATTAAAGTTCATGCCGGAACTTGCACCGAAGAAAAATATCAATGGATATTTTGTCATGATTTTCCAGCATTAAAACGTATGTACAGTACATGGTCCGTATATCACATTAATCTGGGAATGTCTAATCATTCGTCGACTTGGAGTGACGTTGCAGTGAGGTCGGTGCACTTTTGCCCACATTATATGCCCGCCCCATTGTTCTCATTGTTGATGGTTAATTCCCTCTAAACCCTATCAAATCCAAGAAAATAATTGTTGTTGGCTGAATGCAGGTTTCTTCCAGTAATAATACTCAGCAATGACCATTATTAATCACACACACACACATATATATATATATATACATACACGTGTATATATATATATATGATATATTCACATATGAGGGGTTTGTCTGAAAATAGGATACCTCCCCCTTATTTGATGGTTTCGCATCATTCTCCCCAAGTTACATTCCCATTTGGAGGTATACCCCCATTCTATCCCTAGGCCTCGTCTCCAGCGAAACCCCATGGCATGATCAAATTGGCGCTTTCTGAAGTCATGGGCATGCATCATGGGCCCCAAATAATAATAATTAATAACAATATCATCATCATCATCATCATCATCATCAAACCAAATCAAGGTGTACCATGACTTAGTTTCCGACGCTGCCCCGGCTCCATGGAAGCCCATGGGGAGATCCCATGGGATCCGCGCCTTGGAGGTAGCAGAAATCTCCTGCACCTCCACCAACTGTTCAGCCACGGCCGGGCTGGTCTCGCCACCCGCGCAACATTCCCCTGGAACTCCATGGCTTGGACATGGTTTTTTTCGCCCAAAAGGGGATTTCAAAGCCCAAAAATAGATAAACATAGGGGATGATAGGAGGTTCAAACCCCAAAGATTGGGGTTTCAACCCTAAATCTTCCCTTAAACATCTTAAACATTCTTAAACAATTCTGGGGGTGATGATAAACGAGTATATGGATGAGAAATAGATAATAGATGATAAACGGGTGAAGGATGGTGAAGGGACCTTTATTTAAACAATAGACATGAAACATAGGGTTCATGATCTTGATTTGAATGATTTTGGTTTTTAGTTCTGCAAGGAAGGCAGGTTGATGATGGTTGATGGTAAACTGATGGTAACAAATGGCAAACTCATCCTGGAGAAGTGATGCATATCATCTTTGATCAGTCTCCGTCTTATCCATCTTCATCAGCCACCAGCGAAGGATGATAAAGGGTGATAAATGATGATACCAGGAGATGATAAAAAAGGAAGATCATGGGTGATGTAGGATGATAATGGCAGATAACGATGGTAAAATCGCAGTTTGTCGTGAACAAACACACCATATTTGAAGATGTATGGATGTAACAGCAACGTCACCGGCTTATCATGTCTGTGCTTCGGGTTTTAACCTAAGCCAGTCACCAACAAGCTGAGAGCTTCAGTGAAAATCCTTAAAACATGGTCAAAAACTGAGCGTGCTGGCATGGGACTGGCATGGGACTGGACCATTTGCAAAAGAACACATCGAACGATCTCAGCCAGGGTTCCCCAGGTCACCACGCGGCCATCTGTCCGAATGGCGGCAAATGCATTTTGTGCTGCCACGATCTTTTGCACGTGAAACAGCCTTAGCAGGGAATATGGCAGTGTGTCAAAACCTTGTACCCCTGGTGAACATCAAAATAGCTGGTAAATGGATGTTCATTCCCCTAAAAATGGTATTAATAGGTATTGATCCATACCCATATCAGGGAATGCTGCAACGGTGCAGCCAGCGGGATCAGCGGGGATCGTAACTTCGTAACTCGGCTGACGAGAAACTCGGTGCGTGGGGGGAAGTCTGGGGGCCCTCCGCAGACTTCGCATAGGGCGTTGCCCCAGAACTTCACGGTGCCATTTCTTCGAATGGCTGAAAAGCAAAGGCCTTATCGCGTGGCTGTTGCTGGTCCAGCTGGAATGACTGATCCCCTGGCGCCTGTGGCTTGGATTTAGAAGACGTTAGAAGTTATGGCATGTTATGGCAGGTGAATGCTATGTTTTCTCCCGATAAACCTCCGCATACACCGGGATCTAGCGCCAGACTCGAAAATGAGATGATTGCAGAAAAACATCGTGTAATTAGTAATGGGCTTGCGGAAAAAGGAAGAGATCCACCGGTAAAAAAACCCACTGGTCGGGGTCCACAATAAATAGACTCAACAAATTTAAATAAGCAACGCAATCCACAAATGAAAAGTACACCACACTCAATCCAGCATCAAAATAGTACAAGGTGAAGTGATCCAGAGTCGCCCCCGAACGCTTTTTGTTTGTTGGGTTTATGAAACATCATTCACCATCATTAACCATAGCATACCATAGCTACCCTCTGGTAAACTAACATAACTATGGAAAATCACAATTTTTAATGGGAAAACTCACTATAAATGGCCATTTTCAATAGCTATTTTGACATAACCAGAGGGTATATATTCCCATAAACCATAGGGATCCATAGGGATCCCCAACTCCACGTCTCCATGTGGCTCAGGCACCGTCTGGATGGGAGCACAAACGATCATGCTGCTGTAATACCACCGTAAGCTCCTCGCCGTCCTCCAAACCTTCCTGCTGAGAGCAGCTCGGCTTGGTGAGATTAGAAAAAAGGCATGGTGCTAATAATGGCTATATAATATATATCTATATAAATAACGATGGACACTAATTACATCTATATAACTACTGTATATAGAAATAACATTGCAGCAAATAACAATGATTTTCAGAAACCTAAATATCCTAAATTGGAGCTACCAAATATAATTGTTTGTAAGGACTATGTAAGCTTATATGCACCCCAAACATATCAAAATCCGGCCTTATATGGCACAGTATCTCCAATTTAGGTACCTGAAATGGCCATTGATTTGATCAATGGGAACAACTGTGGCAGAAATAACCCCCACAAGCTGGCATATGTGTATATCTGTATATAACACGCTGCGGAGGTGGAGGTGTAACTAACAGTTGTGGATGACTATATCAACCCATACTGATCCAAAGAAAAATGATGCAAAATGTGACTGTAAAACAACAAAACAACCGCGTTTTAAACAGCAACAAATAGGGGGCTGAATCAACATGTACACACCTTTATGAAGAAGGACCATTATTATGAACTCGTGATTCAAAGAAAGTGTGTTTTTACAACGATTTTTTTTAAAAACAAATATACTTTAAAAAAAAATCACACGGTGATATAGCTGTGATTGTCAGCAACAAATGTCGGGATGAACAGCATGAATCACCGTTTATCATTGGTTATCATGGTTCTGATTGGCTATGCCAATGACATAGGACCTCCGAGCATTTCAGCATGTATGCCTTTGACATGTCTGTTGGTCGCCTGCACTTTTCCCCAATCCGGACCCCCATCCATGATTCCCAAAGCATTTCGGAAAACTTACGTACAGCTAAAGCATCTAGATTCTGAAATCATTTGCCTGTTTTAACATGTTTCAACCATGCAAGTGATTTTAGATGATTTTAGAATCATTTTAGAATCATGATGAATCATGATGAATCTGGGGTTAGGAGTTTAGCTGCAGACATGATGATTTCCACCTGCAGTTCCCATGATTTCCACCGCGATCCCCAAGCGGCACCCGTTGAAACGCCGAGCATCTGCAGCCACTGAGCCCAGCTCTGGCAAGGGCCGTCCGCTGCGTCGGGCGAGAGAGGCCACGGGCTTCTGAAGCTTCGACTGAGGCGCTATGAGGCGCTGGTGGTGAGCCATCATAAACCTCTATTGAATCTGTTGGGGATGGTTGAGTTTTGGACCACAATACAAGTCTTATGATGGCTTGAAAAAAAACCACGACTTTAAGATGTTCCAGGTTTAAAAAACAACGGTTTCTGAAGGGTAGCGCAACCTATAGGGATTAAAACAGGATAAAACACTTGCTGATGGCTTCAACCAGCCATCATCAGCCCGTGTGCACCGATGGACATGAGAATCAACCAATCAGTTCAGGAGCTGCTCTGGCTTAGTCCCTCTCCTCAAAATCCAACTCTTTAAGTCGATTGAGCTCTCCAACCCCCAGCCACCAGCTCCCAGCTTTGAAACTGACCGCACAAAAAATCCGCAAGCACTGCCTGCACCAAGCGCTTCAGGCGGTTCAAGGATGCATCCGAAGGAATTTGCACATCAAGGGTCTGTCCACCTCAGCTATCTCAGCTGTCTCTGGCTGGGCCAGCATCCCGTGCTGAATCTTGAAGAATGCCATCTGCTGAACTGGGTTTGCCTAAAAATTGGGTACCCCCAAAACCCAATGGAGTATGATCATTCTTCCACTTTTGAGCTGCGCAATTCGAAGGCAAATCAAATCCCCCATTTTCAGACACAGCCTTATTTCAAGCCAAGGCTCTGAATAATGAAACAGATAACGCCAGCATTTTGCTTCGGCTTGAGGTGGCAGTGGCGGCAGTTCATGGCTTTGTTCAAAAATGGCACGGGGGTACCCCTAAAAACAATGAAAGACATCTGGTCAACCGTGGGAGCTTGGCCCAGGAGCATCTCAGCTGCAGGGCGTTCCCGGCGTTCCCCGATTTAAGTGTCCGGCTTTGAGTCGCCAAGCGTACACGGCTTTCTCCGCCCGGTCCTCATTGAAGCTGCACAGCTGCAAGCCAACCAGAACGCCAGAACGCCAGAATGCCTTATTCTACATATACTCTCTCTCTCTCTCTATATATGTATAAATACACTTATTATATATATATATACTATATATATATATATCCTATATATATATATCCTATATATATACTATATATATATCCTATATATATACTATATATATATATCCTATATATATATATATCCTATATATATATATATCCTATATATATCCTATATATATATGTATGCTAATATCCTATATATATATATATCCTATATATATATATCCTATATATATATCCTATATATATATAACATATGTAAAATGTGTAACAAATGGCTATGTGATGTGTACAAACAAAAATGCAAAGTATATTTACACATATTTACCAACATTTGCCATCAAACTGCCTCAAGTCTTGGGTTTATTCCCAACACATCGCACATTGGATACACATGGAGCATTTGGTCCCACTTAGATCATTGGTAGCATCAGCCCTCCTGCTCGGAAACTTGCACAGCGGAAAGCCATTGCGGGCTGGATGGGTCACCTGTAGCAGTGGGCCGGTTTTTCGGGCTCAGGTGAGGCCCTCACAATTTGACAGCACGGGAGACCAAGAGTCAGACAAAAAACCTCGGAATGCTTTTTGAAGTGATCAAAATCATAGGAAAAGTAGGTACATAACTATTTCAATGGGATGTAATATGATGTAATGTTAAGTTCATATTGATAAGCAGCCCGAATTAACCAACACCCACGTTCCACAAAAAATCTGGCAATACTACTGTGGGTTGGTCCCTCCCTATTAATAAACAGGATGTAATTGTCTTTTAATGGTTTAATTGTTGGTTAAAGAACTAATGTGTTTTGAAGGGATGTCCCATGCCAATCTCACCACCTCACCCCATTGGGAGGGAGGTTGCCACTGAAAAGAGAAATCTCAACCCTTTGCCAGGCAGGTTGGTTGTTTTTTAATGATTTTTACTGTATGACAAGCCCTAGTTATTTTAATTAGGAGGGGGGTTATTAATACCTGGCATGAAATGTTCCATCTTTTTGGGGGTTACGGATGTGGATCAACGCCAAGAACACCCAAACGATGTCCAAATGTTGCATCCCAGCCACTCGTCCAAGCATAGCGCGTCAGGTCATCCCCACTCTTGGCTGGCAACGTCTGGTTTGGACCGAGCCAAAGTTCGACCACAGCCTGGTTTGACCGAGGGGGAACCGTGGAGTTGCGGGCCGTTTCTGGTTGGGAGACTCAGATCTTCATTCTGAAAATATCTGAAAATAATCTATATACTGGTGGATGAAATGCAAATCTCGCCAATTCTCGTCCAATTTCATCTGCAGTGGGGTTTTTTGCTGCTCCTTCTGGATTCACTCCATACAATGCCATACAAGCATGGGGAGTCATAGCCCTTGATGGAGTGGGGTGGTGTCGCCCGTGGGCCGGCCTATGAACTGTGAACCATAGAAATTTACTGAAACCGCTAGCTGCTACCAAACAAAATGGCCCAATCAGGCCTTGAATCACGCTTGGCAGACTCCAAATACAACATCAAATCAAAAGAAATTGGGGAACCACTCGCCATCAAAGATCATCATAGCCGTCCCCTGCCATGACAGGCGCGCCGTCAAGCCGAAGTCCACTGGCTGGCGATCTGCAAAGATCTCAAGGGCACTGACTGAGGCAGCCATATCCTGGGACACAGGGGCCGCTGGGCCGAGACGTGGTCGACCTTCTCAGGACGGTGAATTTACCAAGCAACTCATCAAGCATGGGAAAACCTACATGAATTTATGCTAGTTGTGTTTCCTCAACTGTGCAGCCCCAGGACTTCCCAAGAAACCATCTGGATTGAATAGTGAACGGATTCATAAATCATCCCAAACGAAACGTCCGCAGGGTTTTCCTGCCTATATATGCCTATTATATCCCATACATCCATACTGTAAATAATATCGGGTCGTTTAACATAGTCAATGCAAATCAGGCAAATCACCATTTCCAAAAACAGCAAATCTTCGAACTTTTTTTTATGGCCCATGGCTTCCTTGCAGCAACCTGTCAAAAATGATCCCGGAGATATCCGGAGGGTATATATTTCCCAATTATATCCCATAGTTCTATCCCACCACAATCATATACATCCCGAATATATCCCAGAATTGTTTGACGGCCATCTGGGGAGGATTCCCGGATTCCCGTTGCTACAGTATCCTTCCAGTGACGTCACAGTGAGGTCATTATAATTCATCCGCATATTACATCCGCGTATATATATCCCAATCATATCCGATACGTATATCCCATAGTCATATATATATATATATAGCCGCTATATATATAATATCCCATTGCGGCAATTGCATCATACCATTTCCGAATTCGTGCAGTATATTATTCTATTCCAATATTATATTCAATTTGGGATCTATATGATATTCCTATTTGGGACATGATTTTATATGATATTATTGGAATACCATATCCCTAATATTCCTATAATATCCACAATTTGGGATATCCACAACCCCATGGCCATACAGCCGAGACTCTACCAGCTGCCCCACTCGTCGTTGAAGCCCAGCGGTGTCCAGCAGCGTCTCGTCTAAGGGATTCATCAGCCTGGGCTAGCCGCGGATTGACATGGACTATATGAAGGTTTCCCCTAGTTACCCTCCAGTAAATTAACATAGACCCTGCCAGATAGGGGTTGGAAGATTAGTTTTTCCATTAAAAATTGGCGATTCTCAGGGTCTATGTTAATTTACCCAGAGGGTATCATCCATTTTATGTTTGGATTTTCCATTGTCAACCATCCAGCTATTGGAGTATTCCAGTATTCCCATGGAAAGCATCATATATGGACCCTCCAGTCCCTCCAAGGACTCCAAACCAGCATAGCTATGGAGATCCATCATTTTGAATTGGTCAATCATCTAGAAAGGGGCCACTCTTCATAGCTGTGTTAAATTGCCGGAGGGTAAATATCAAAAATAAGGATGTAAGCATGGGAAACAACCTGATTGGGCCGTCTTAGCTATCAAGCATCGGATGTAACCCGGCAAACATTTGCGTTTTGGAAATTCCATGAAATTCCATGGGGCCATGGGGACCCCATTCCCAAATTCAACATCTTTGGTTAAGGAAACATGAGGAAACCAACGGCGAATCTTGCCCGTCATCAAGGTTTATCCACCCCAGGCGATACCTTCGTTGTCGTCGTAGCATCTGCAGCTGTGTTCCAGCGGGGGCCACTTTCCTGGCTGGAAGCTGGAAGTGGATGAGCACCAGTGCTACTTTTATAGTTGTTATCTACAACCATCTGGTAACTTAACATGGATATGGAAAATATTGGAACATCAATAAAAATCAATGAACATCAACGAAAATCAATGAGAATCAATGAGATTACAATTCTGCACAATTTGTACTGTAGGTCATCAGCTAAATAAATGGGCCATTTTCCATAGCTATGTGGCATCAAAAAATATCAAACTATCATTTGATTTCAGGACCTGTTGTACGATTCTACTTTATACGTGTTGCATGACTGCAATTCGTTTCCCCACATTGAACTCCTTTCAATTGCATTTGATGTACTAGGGGAACAATGGATGAGTCATAGTCAGCATGACCAACATTTCTCCCAAATTCTCTGGGGCTGCGGGAATCTCAGACTTTGATCCATACCCTGCAATCAAACATGGCAGTGGAACACCCCCTGTTGGAATGATGTGCCTAGTGAAACTTGTCCAGGTAAAAATTACAAAAAGGAAACCAGAATCAGAACAGCAGGTCAGCTCTCCGAAACTTTGTTGGCTCAAAATACACTAGTATGATAATGTACCACGTATATCATTATCATTCATTATCCATGTATGTATATTAGTATATATATATTTAAATATTTATTAATGTGTATATATTTATGTGTATATGTATATGTATATATATATTATGTATATGTATATGTATATATATAATGTATATGTATCTGTATATGTATATATATGTATATTATGTATATTATACGTATATTATATGTATATATATATTATGTATATTATATGTAAATTATATGTAAATAATACGTATATTATATGTATATTATATGTATATTATATTGATATTATATGTATATTATATGTATTTTATATGTATATTATATGTATTTTATTTGTATATTATATGTATATTATATGTATATTATATGTATTTTATTTGTATATTATATGTATATTATATGTATATGTATATGTATATTATATGTATATTATATGTATATTATGTGTATATTATATGTATATTATATGTATATTCTATGTATATTCTATGTATATTCTATGTATATTCTATGTATGTATGTATGTATGTATGTATCTATATATATATATATATGTATAAATATGGATATGTATGTATGTATGTATATGTATGTATATCCATATATTGGTATCAGCTGCTGTTGCAGGCTAATGAACTTCACCCGTCTGCTTGCAAGACGCTGTCAATACCCCGTACTAGCTGAGAGCTTTTTTGGGATCATCGGGTTGAGAATTCAACAGAGTCGAAACCATCAGTGATAATCAACGGTTGGATTACCAAACCAAACCCAGTACAGATATGTAACAAATTGTAATGATAGCCAATGAATCAGAGCCACTAAATCAACATTACAGTAGTTATAACTAATGAATAATAGCCAATACATGCCAATACAATAGCCAGTCAATAATTATAATGAGAACTAATCATCCATTGAATGCAACTGAAATATCAATGGATCCCACCTGTCGCTTGGAGCCGGCGCCTTTCCAGTGCTGCCTGTGACATCGACCGAGGCCGCGCGGTCAGCGGCGACGATTTGCCGGCTGATGTTCTCTATCCCGATGATATGAAGCTTACATAATGATATGGGATGGAAATGGATGGAATGTTGATTATATGTTGATTATATATATATATTAAAATTAATATATATATATATTAATATATATATATATATTATATGTTTTTTCCCTTTCCCACACTCCTTTTTGCTGCGCGTCATGGTTTCATGGTTTAGGGTGGCAGCCGGCTGGGGACGGAGGGGTCATTATTATGATTATGGGATTATCAATCAAATAATCAACCTTCAATCTCAATCCACATTCATAGGCATTGGCTTCAATGCTCCATTGGCTTCAAATGTGCTTCAAGTTTACAAGCCTGCTGCTTTCTTAGGCCAAGGTAAAGCTTCTCCCACATGGTTTCTACTGTTGTCCACAAGTTGCCAGACCCCGATGCAGCGATCAAAAGCCAGTTTGGCTCAAGACTGCTTTGTCTCTTTTTGCTCTGCTGTGGCTCAACTAATGCTTTGGCCACTTGATCCAACCATACCATACCCCAGTCGTGATGCAATCAGTGCTCCTAAATACGCCACCGAATCAACGTAAGTGGCCAAATATGAAGTCACGACATCCCTCTGAAGGCTCAGATCTTATCCTGTCTTCACCCTGCCTGCCCAAATTGTGACTATCTTCTCTTCATCTTCGCCAGCAGCTGGTGATGCTTCAACTTCTGCTTGAACCTCCTGGCAATGGCACGAAATGCGCGCAGCACGGAGCGAACATCCGAACCAGTGCATAGTACACACACATATGACATCATGTATATTTATAAATATTTAAAAATAAATAAATAAACATAAATAAATAAATAAATACTTGTTTGTATGATATGCGTGTCCGTAGGTACATTATATATATATAACATTATATAACGTTAATACAGTGTGGGATATGTTAGTACATACCTGGCAGCACACAGCACATTTTTCTGCACTCCTCTGCAGGCAATTGTCTGGATCTTGGATCTAAATCTAGCCGCCACAAACAGCTCGCATGGCAAGTGAAATTGCCCAGCAAAGTCAACAGTGAACAAAAGGGAGAAGTCGCACTTGGCCCCCAAAAACCTCAACCTACAGCGTATTTAAAATACAAAAGAACAATACTCAAGAGTTCCAAGGCCAACTATCTCGTGAAATGAACATGACACAATTGCCCTCTTCCAGGGACACGTCTCTTGCCTGCTGCCCTTTGGCACCCCTTTTGGGGGTGAAGTCTGTACGAAATTTACTGCATTGAATAGCTGGTTGGTGGTTTCTAGTTTGGCGATCATCATCCCAAACAGGCTAGGAACTGAAGCAAAGAATTTCTTTGAAACCACCAACCAGATGGGATATCAACGAGCGGATCACCAAGTGCCATTGCATGGCAACACGCCATTTGGGGGGCAGGCATAAAACACACTGCCATACTAGCGCCCAAACCACCAAGATTCACCAGAATCACTAAGTCAAGAAAGCTGAGACGCCCTTTCAAACTTCGTGGGGTGAGGACGTTTTCATCTTGTTCTACAACTTCTTTAAGCATCACATCTGCACGTGTTGCAAAGAAACTAAGGCAGCTGGGGTGCTTTGGGGAGTCTTTGTTTTGGCCCGGCCCTTGAGAACAGACTTGGACCAACTGCCCTGTGCACGAGTCCATTGAAATGTGGGACTTTGAAGGGGCGACCTGCGAATCACTTGACCAACCCCCTCGGGAAGCAAATATAGGCGAAGACTGCTTCGACCAAGCAACACTGGGGATAGAATCTCTCTTTGAAAACAAACTCGTTGACTTGCTGGGAGTTGAAAGAATGTTGAGATAAATGATACATGTACTACTGTGTGCCTCGTCGGATAAGCGACGCCTTCAAAACACGGGGAAGACTCGAAGTTCTCAGTTCTCAACCACCTGATCCACTTCCACTTTGGATTTGAAGCACGGCTCTGGAGAACAGGAACTCTTTTTTTTTGTGAGTTTGTGTTCTCTGAAAGTTTTTTTTTGCTATCATCATTGCGCACTCAAGTGGCATGAGACTTTATGGAATCGGACCACTCCTGGCTAAATTCCCATAACTACTCCACTGCGCTGGTCCACTGTGTCAAATGGTCGCGGAGCATTTGAAGAATTTGCGTGGAGTCCTTGTAGTGCTCTTCTGGGATTTCATCCTGACTGCCCAAATTGAAATTGAAAGGAACACCCCAGAAAAGACATAGAATAACATAGAATAACATAGAATAACTTTATATTGTCTAGAGAAGTATTAAATCAAATCGTCTGCGACTGCGAACCTCCTAAAATCAGTTATCAGAGATGACACCATGTACTTGCCACTGCAACACTGCTAGGTACTCACTCTCGCGTGAGCTTGCCTTACCTTCCTTGTCTCAAGACTCAACCTGCAAACCGAAGACTTTCGTGTGTCCCCTGCCCAGCATCTAATTCTTTCAGGCCATCATCAAAAGCCTTCCGCGGAAAACACAACATCATGTGCTTCATCAAAAGGACAACCATTGAGCCGTTGCATCAAGAGTGGCACACAAACTACAATGCCTCAATAGATCGGCATGCAGTCCTGGTATTTCATATGCAGATTCAACAAGTTGCCATCTACCACAGAGTCTGGCGCCGTGCCTTGCGAGCTATGTTGCAGGCTTCTGGCTTTAAATTCAGGATCTCATAACCTCGGATCTGGAAAGAAAACATACCAACAAACCGACCAATAGGTTGCCACATTTGCCACCTGGGGCAAGGTGACCTAGACCTTCCCCATAAGCCTTGGGGATCCTTGGGGTGCTGTGCTGAGTGGCTGAAAACAGCTCGGCTCAAGGCCATACCCAGGCGAATCGGATGAGTTGTTGCAAGGTGCTCCTGACGCTGCGGCTAAGGCGACAGTGACAGCTACAAGTGACTCAGAGTAGCGAAACACATGATAAAACCATGAATATCATGAATGTGTATGTATGTCTGCCTACATTACATTACATTGCATTACCTTACACGAAAAATTGCATTGCATTGTATAACATCAGTACATCACACTACATAACATACATACTCATGTGTAAAATGATTTGCCGGTGCTTTGACCACTTATAAAACAATATAAAGGCTATATTCACAGATTCTCAGTATGACTGTCTGTCATGTTGCAATATCGTCTGGCAGCCTCCGGTAAGTTGTATACATCATGTGTATATACTGTAAATACTGTATATATATATATATATATATGTGTGTGTGTGTATGTATGTATGCATGCATGTATGTTTGTATGCATGCGTCTGTCTGTCTGTCTGTCTGTCTGTCTGTCTGTCTGTCTCTGCCTGCCTGCCTGCCTCTCTGCCTCTCTGCCTCTCTGCCTCTCTGTCTCTCTGTCTCTCTGTCTCTCTGTCTCTCTGTCTCTCTGTCTCTCTGTCTCTCTGTCTCTCTGTCTCCCTGTCTTTGTATGTATGTATGTATGTATGTATGTATGTATGTATGTATGTATGTATGTATGTATGTATGTATGTTGTCTGTCTGTACTGTACTGTACTGTACTGTACTGTAATGTAATGTAGTGTAATGTAATGTAATGTAGTGTAATGTAATGTAGTGTAATGTAATGTAATGTAGTGTAATGTAATGTAATGTAGTGTAATGTAATGTAATGTAGTGTAATGTAATGTAATGTAGTGTAATGTAATGTAATGTAGTGTAATGTAATGTAGTGTAATGTAATGTAATGTAGTGTAATGTAATGTAATGTAGTGTAATGTAATGTAGTGTAGTGTAATGTAATGTAGTGTAATGTAATGTAATGTAGTGTAATGTAATGTAATGTAGTGTAATGTAATGTAATGTAGTGTAATGTAATGTAATGTAATGTAGTGTAATGTAATGTAATGTAGTGTAATGTAATGTAATGTAGCGTAATGTAATGTAATGTAATGTAGTGTAATGTAATGTAATGTAGTGTAATGTAATGTAATGTAACGTAATGTAGTGTAATGTAATGTAATGTAGTGTAATGTAATGTAATGTAATGTAGTGTAATGTAATGTAATGTAATGTAGTGTAATGTAGTGTAATGTATGTATCTATGTATCTATGTATGGAAACCCACCATTTGTAGATCATTTTCCGAGGGTTTTACCATGGGTTTCCCATATCATATATCTATAGTTAACTTACAGGAGGAATTGTAATATTGTATATACGTAGTTATACTTAGTATACGTTCTAGCCAATGATAAACAAACCCATTCAATCCCAAAATGGATGGCAAACATCATCCCCAAATGGTTCCCGCAGGGTCTCCACCTGTCCTGCACTGCATCTATCGCTTCCTGGTAGACCTCGCTGGCCCGCGCAACGGCAGCTCGGTCAGTCCCGCGGAACTCGGCGGTGTAGCGATAGTAATCCTCAGCCAATGAGTCAAATCCTAGAATCATAATCTGACATAGGATCGAAAATAAGCAATATTCCATGTACATACTAATGATATTATTTAATATATATATATATGTATAGTAAAAATATGTAAATATCTATCTATCTATCTATCTATCTGTCTGTCTGTCTGTCTATGTGTGTAGTATCTCTCCATCGCCTTCTCAAGGAGTTCAGCAGAGCTAAAGGCGAGTAATAATTATATAGTATATAATTATAAGATATATATATATATGTATAGAAATATCATGAAATACTTGAAACCGCCCAGTGGGATTGAGTGCGCTATGATGCTGTGGGATATCAGAAAATAAACCCAAAATCTTGGGCTGTAGGATATGGTGCGCTGTACCCGGGCTTGTATCTTGAGCTGGTCATGTTGAAGCTCAAACTTCTGTGCCATTTTCACCATGCACAAGCAGTTCTCTTGAGCTCCTCTGTCCAAAGTGTTGGAAGCAAATCTTGACGCAAAGGAATGAAGCATCATCGCCCACAACTACGACCTGAAAACTCTCATCTCAAAACCATCTTCCTTCTAGCCCTTTTTGGTGCCCGCACCCCCAATCCTTGGGACAGGCGGCCGCCCGATTCTTCAGAAAGAAGACCTTCATTTCAGGATCCAAGGCATTGGGCAGCAAGAGATCTTCCAGCAGAGCAATGAGGTCCTCCTTGGCTTCCGTTTTGGGGACATGATGGGACGTGGCATGGCATTGTTTTCTTTGGACACCAAGATCTTCCATAATTCGCCCTGCTGAAATTGAAGGAATGCATCTGTCATCAAACACATTTTGCCAAGTGTCACAGGAGCGAATTCCTTCTTCTTGCGCCTGCAATCATGGCACCCTGCAGCCTTCACTGGCTTAGTACTGGGCTCATCATCGGAGCCACATGGACAAACTCATCTTGACAAATCATCCAGAAGGGATGCTGCCCTCCTAACCGCTGAACACATTGCAACCATGTTGAGGCAAGACGTATTTTATACCTAGAGGATTTGTACGACACCTGACTCCAAGGAGCCCGCAACCAGTGTTTGTTTCTGGTAGCATGTCACATTTTTGCCCAGCATCATCCCACCAACCAAATCATATGTGAAAGCACATCCCTATTGGTTGTATCCCCATGTTTACCCGTCTTTACTGGATCATTCAACGAAACTGCCACCAAGCAGTACCCCTTCTGGCAATCAAACACCGGCATAAATCTAGCCATGAACATAAAATAACATAAACTGCATGTAGCTCTTGAACATGCATTTTATCACTTTATTTTCGTTGCCAAGTCAGAATTTTTAAATTGGAGAGTCACTTTCTCCTTGTTGTTTTATTGTTGGTTTGATTTTAAACATGATTGACTTTTGAACCATTCTGGAATGGTTATTTAGGGGGAACTTCACTGGAAAGCCTATCTTTGCTATAAGCAGTTCCCGTCAAAACCCGAGCCGCTCGAGCCGCTGAAACTTGTCTATCGGCGATTCTGCCGGTCACCCGCCGTTTTATAGGCATACTATGGCATACCAACCAGCACAATGAGATGGGAAAAACGTAATAACACCGTTCCTCGCACCCCTGTGTTTCTCACTTCAACTTGCAAAAAACGCCTCACGAATGATGTGTTTGGATAATTTGATGACAAATAGTTAAACCTGCACGTTTTCCATCCTTTTTTCATGTTGTCGGTCAGTTGTCACTTTGCCAAAATTTGCCTGAACAATCCATTGGTAGATTCTGTCCCAGAAAAGACATCATGACATAGCATCAAGTGTGTGTGTGTGCGTGCAAGATTGTGCAATTGCAAAAGAAAATATCATAACGTAGCATCCTGTCCGTGTGCAAGTGCAAGAGAAGATCTCACAACGTAAGAGCAAGTGGAGTGGTGTGTGTGTGTGTGCAAGGGCAAGAGAAGATATCATAATGTAGCCTATCCTTTGTGCGCAAGTAAAATAAACGTTGCCCCACCCCACCCATGTAGCATGATAACAAAAATGAGAACAGCTCCGGGAGTGTTATGGATCAGTGTGTCACCAAAAACATGGATCAGTTTCCGCTGATCCAAACCATGCATGGCTCACCCGGCCTTCTGAAGATATTCTTCGGCATATTGAGCCTCGTCGCTAGAGGCAGTCTTTGCTACACCCTGGCTGGCACGGAAGGCGCTTCGGAGCATGCCAACCTGGCGCCACTGGCCATATCTGACAGCTGGGGGTGAGGAAATGATGTTTATTTTTTCTCAATTCTTAATCACCAAGTGGTTGTCTATAAATAAACATTGATCAAACAAGGGACATTATCGTGCATATTAAATAATCAAATTGATTTTGGACCTCTACAGTCCTCTACTTAAGAAGTCTTCCCTGTTTTTTTCGACAATGGGGAAAACACTGGTTCTTGAGATTCTCAAGGAAACCTGTGAGCGCAACTTCCCCTCAAACGAGGCTGGGCAGCAAGATTGGGAGGCACGCTGCAAGATATCACATCATATTTTGGAACAGTGTGATTTAAAATATCATTGACCTACCCTATTTTCAGCCAATGAGTGGGGAACACCATGAAAAAAACAATGCCAAAAAAGACTGCAAAAAAAGTATCTGCAGCCTTGTTCTTGTAGGCCACGGAGAGCAGGTTGCGCTCTTCAACGCTCAGCTGGGGTCCAGTTTGAATGACTTGCTTCATGTGTTCGATCACCTCCTCAGCCGATCCTCCCTACCAGTGGCTACGGAACCCGGGGACCCCCAAAAGAGATGCGTCAGGGATGTCACTATTTTGTGGACACAAAGTGTATGTGGATATTTGCGGAAAGTATATTTTATATATATGCGTGTGTTTGTGTATATGCATATGTATATATAATTATAATTAATTATATATATATATATATACACTGATATGTGTGTGTGTGTGTGGGGGTGCTGGTGAGCCATTGCTGGTTCAAAAACTTACTCGCAAACTATCCATGTTGAGGGTTGTTAAACACTGTCTGGCCTCATATGCTGAGGGTCCATCTTTTTGAAAGCTCAAAAAACTTCCAAAAAGCCAAGGCTCATCATAGCGCTCAGCCAGCGCAGCCAAGTGGGCAAGGTATCTCTCCTTGTCCTCGGCTATGTAACTGGATTGCATGGGATGATTGGGCCATCCACGAAGATATCAATCAGTTGATTTTAAGTACACATTGATCATCCCCAATGATGAAAAAGTGTACCACTATGATTCAGTGTGATGGTATAATACGTGAAACTATTAAAACAGCCCAGTCATACTAATTAGAGACAATCTCTTGATATTTGTTGCAAGATCTTCCAGCGCTTTCCCAAGCTGCTAGAGGTACCAAGTGTCTCGATGGGCCAACATCTGAAACGCACGGAAGATCAAGGCACACGGGGCCCGGGCGATGGTCCGAAACCCGGCACAGCACTCAGCAAGGTGCTGGGCTTGTCCCGCTTAAAAATCCGCATCATGCATCATCAAAGCCTATGTTCGCTGGGCGGGTGCGAATCACCTGTGCAAACAAGACTTATCATGGCATTCTTAATTGGACCACTCAAAGCAACCTTTTTTTTCGAAGCGCAGGCCTTTCGTTACTGTTCGAAGTACGCGCATGAAACGCGCGAATTCACGGGTGCATCCCCAGAGTGAGCCTTGATTCCAAAGGCAACTGCACTGCAAGAGATTACCCTCCAGTAATTTATCATAGCCATGGAAATTGGCTTATTTAGTTCCATGATTTACAATGATTTTTACACCTATATAGTAGGACTGGTGATTGTCATTGATGTTCCGTAGCAAACTGTTAGATCAAAGGATACCTATAATACCTATACTGTCCACAGTTCGATCTCCATTCCAGGGATATGCCTGACTGGCAGCTCCAACCATGAGGATAAGCACCCAGAATCCACCTGTGCGTACTTGGAAGCCCTTGGAAGGTCGCCAATGCCTTTCCCACCTTTCCAAAACGGACTCCATCGCGGATAAATCGTGTTTACCCATACTTTGTGATGGGGGGCACGAAATTGAGCCAAAGTCTTGTGCTTTGTCGCTTCCATGAAGCACTGACAAGCATACGAACAAAAAAACAACACAAAACATGTTGATATCCTTGGATCGTGACAAATCAGAACAGGAAGAACATCACCTGAAGGCCGAGTCGAGAATCAAACGCCTGACTTCAAATTTCACTTATCAGCATATAGCATATTCTCTTTCCAGTTTAGCATGAGCAGCCATGACTGCCAGCATCTGCCAGCGCACTCAGCTCTGCTGGGGGATGTTGGTGACAGGCCCAAAGTCATACACAACCTCGCGGTGTGAGGACCAACCTTGGCATCCAAACATCTCCAAGAGAAATGCCCAAGAAATGCCCAAGGGGGGGCATCCTTGGGCCCCTTTTTTGCCCATGTCCAGTAAAAGAAAGGCTCATAGCTATGGAAAATCAACATCTTTCAAAATAAATCAGTCAATTTATATACGATAATAATCTATAATATATATTAATATATTATATATTATATACATATGTTACATGAGCTCATTTTCCATAGCTTTGTTAAGTCGCTGGAGGATACATTTGGACACAGGGATGGTGTCCACGCAACAAACTTGCCCGAGGGCATGGTCTGAAGCCCATCTACGGGGTTTTGAAGATTAGGGCTTAAATATACCCCAAAATGCGCGTATAGATGTGCATATTGCATTACCTTGTTTTGCAATAATAAACTGCATGCATTACATAAATACATTTAATTACCATAGGCATGCGCATGTTTATGTATATATGTACGCATACATTGCAGTACATACCTACTGTATGTTGCATGTACTCTCTCAACCTCTCTCAATTATATATAGATACAGAGGCATAAATAGATAATAATAGATACATACTTCCCTCTATGCTACCTGCGTCAAATTTTAAAATCTCACCATGTCTTCCGTTCTCTCTTCGCCAAGTGGCACAGCTGAATGGCATGCTTCGTATGGATGCCTGGAGCGAACTCGGAAAATACGCAGTGGCAAAAGCACTGTCAACTGGGAAAAAAAATATTGAATAATATGGACATGAGAAACATCAGAAGATATCAGAAGCATATATGACCGCCTCCCCCGGAACAGTAAAAATCTACCAGCAAAAACGGTTACAGATTTCCTGCAAATATGTAGCCTCCAGCTCGTACATCACCGCTGGGGCCAAACCAGTGCTGCACAGGAGCGCCAGTGGTGCGCGCACGCGCCTCGGTCATGTGTCATGGGAATTGTTGCAGGTATGGAATGCATGCATTGAGTTATGCAAAGCTACTAATTTGTATGTGTATATATATATAATTATGTGACTGTACGACACACACAAACACATGCTATGCATGTATGTGTGTATTTGTGTGTATTTGTGTGTATATGTGTGTATGTGTATACGTGTGTATACGTGTGTACGTAGGTAGGTAGGGTAGGGTAGGGTAGGGTAGGGTAGGGTAGGGTAGGGTAGGGTAGGGTAGGTAGATAGATATGTAGGATGGATGGATGGATGGATGGATGGATGGATGGAGGTATCTGTCAGATCTAGATAAATGCACATGCTGTGGCTTGTGGATTGTGCACTGGCACCGTCGATGGGACAATCTCCACAATCCCAGTGGCTCCAGCATAGGTGGTGCCAGTGATGGAGTTGCCCAGCACCTTCCAAGCCAAGAGCCGTACCCAGTAACTCAGCTGTTTTCCCGGGGGAAATCCCATGGTGATTTTCCCACTTTTCCATTGAAGCTCAGCATGTTCCCGCCTCATTGATGAAGATGGGATTGTTGGAAACAATTCCAGCGGTGAGGTGGTTCGGCATCCGGTTGATTGCCTCGATGACTTTTCCTTGCTGTCCATCCTTGTAGTCCACTAAAACCTGTGGGATGGCGGCCAATCATTGAGGGCTTCTGGAAGGTTGGAGATCCCGAATTTCCACTCCGAGAATTTTATCCCATCTTTGTCCCTGAACCTATCGGATATTTTTCCACTCGAACAATGGGTCTGCCTGGAAATAGATGCCCAAAATCCGGTGATGAATCATCATGTTCGCCTTTTGTAAATGCATTAAACTGCATTTTTTTGGGGTTGGTTGTCCTCCTTACACCCAAATCATTTGTTCATTTGTTCATTGGTCAAATCCCCAATGGCTTGATGCTTAAATGGCAAATGTCCATCAATTTCCACCATTTTTTCCGCCTGGAACGGTCCAAAGAGTTCCACGGTGGCCACTTCGAAGCTGGGCGGATCCTCTAAGGCCTCGATCGGAAGCCGCACCGCCGTTGGTTCCACTGCCCCGTACCTGGGCCCATGGGTACCGGGTATGGACCATGAGGAGGTCACAGTTTCAGACCCACAATGACCCACATAAACCACAGATTTTATATGATTTTATTCTGTTCTTGATGTTCTTGGTGTTCACATGTCACCATCAAAGTCTTGGGGTGAAAAAAATTGACTATACCCTAATATATCCTATATAATATGATTAATATGGAGGTTTCCTAAGATATAGGTGCCCTAAATCAATCGGAAACGTAGGTTTTCCCATTGATAATAAGCGATGACTTGGATCATTTGGGGGTACCCCCATTTTGGGAAACCTCCATATACCCTCAGGGAATATCATACCATGGCCTGCTGGAAGCCCCCGCCCCTGTGAGTTCCATGATTTTCCCACTCAAAGCTGCATTTAGTTCAGAAAGTTCCAATTGCCACGGTTGACGACCGGAGTTTATCCTGAACAAAGATCCTGGATGTTTAGCTCGTGAGTCCTCTTGGCCAATAAAGAATTGTCCCCAAATTATCCTTCTACTCGAACCAACCAAGGTTTGCAAAACAGCCTCAATAGGGGAAGCAAGCCCACCGGACCAAGCCCTGCTCTCCACAGATCATCTTTGTTCGGCTCCACTGGTTGCGGCTTCACTGGTTGCGGCTTAAACAGCTCTACCGCCCAGAACTGGAGTGTTTGACATCAATAAATCATCAGTCTTTCGGGTCTTTCCAATTCTTTACACCTCACATCATATATTAAAAATCATGAAAGGGGGCCCTCTACCTATCTCAACCTCATGTTCGAATCTTTTCGAGCCATACCCTCCAGGAATTTATAACATAGCTAACAGCTATGGAAAATTGATGAACATGGCCCATTTATCATATTTATCAGTGGGTTTTACCGTGATTTACAGTACTCTGTAGCTAAAGATGCTGATTTTCCATAGCTCTGACGCCATCTACGTGATTTTCTGGCGCTTCTGCGCCCTTGCTGCTGGACTCAGCGCAATCTCCACGGAGTTGGCCGCAGGGCGATAGCGCACCTGGACACATGTTGATTTTCTGATTCAACTTGTAACTGAAAGATATTCAAGGGATGTTTTTAACATGATATATATATATACTATATAAAATACCGAGAATACCCAATTTCTTCATCTATTCTTGGGCGCCCGCCCAAAGAGTAGTTCCCAGATGTTCCCAGGTTTTTGCCGAAAAAAACCGTATATCGCTTGGCTGTTTTGGTGGTTCCTATTTTTTCGGATGAATTTTTGTGTGAATTTGTGGGCTATTTGGCCATTTGTGGTGAGGTGAGGTCGCGGTGAGGTTGGTACAATTCTGGATCAATCCAACCAAAAAATGTCGATTTGTGGTGGCAGTGGATGGTTACCGCACATCAATCAATGAATGATCCAAACAATCCATAACAACACATTCAAACCAAATCCATCACAAGGATCCCATGGTGTGCAGATTGATCTCTCCGTTTGTGTCTATCACTTGATCTGATTTCCACAGGCCTTGGAAAAACAAACATCTATAGGAAGATCCAGGAAGCCCACGGATCCCATTTCAGCAAACATTTCAGCAAGCGTTTCAGGCACCTCATAGCCTGTGTGTGGAAACCAAGGATGTTTCGCCAGCTTCGCGGCAAAGTCTTGCTTCTTGGCTCGGTCCAGGCCAAGGCCTTTGTTCACCTCCGACAAATATCTCTTGATGCTTGCCACCAGCTCCTGGGGCACTGAGATCAACCTAGATCAACACATGCCGGCCAGTGTCATCCATATTTCCCATAGCTATTATTAAAAAAAAATACCTAGTAGAGGGTAGCTGAGGTTTGTAGTAAAAAGCGCTTTCAACACCTCAACAACAATGGTGGATCGATTTTCCCATAAACATGGCGTCACTACAGTGTTCACATGGGAAAAAAACAAACACAGTAGGTGCCAACAACTTCACTGGCCATGGCGTCATGAAAGCCACAATATGCCACAATGTCTTTGATGGACATCCAGTGTAATCACGAGATGGCCATCCACCAACTGACATCCGTTCCCAGCTTTGTTGGCCCAAGGAGACTTTGCTGGTTTGAGAACATCCCAAGGATCCAAGGTTTAGTGGCTAAAACCAACTTTTTGTCTTCTAGTCGGTTGAGGGGCCATGAAAAATCAAAGAAATTCTCAAGTGGATTCCCCAGGAATGGTGGATCTACCCATGGAAAAAGTTTCCAAATCGTCCATGATCTCCAGCAAATCCATGGATCCCCCATCCAAACGTCTTTATATGCCTGATCTACTGGCTACAACCATTTTGACCAACTGTCTAAAACATTCTAAAGCCCACTTTTCGTTGCTCGCCATCCTCCAGATTAGCATGTCTGGCATGTCGACCGTTGAAAGATGACTTTCCGCTAAAACGGTGTTCTTTTCAGGGTCTACCTTCATTTGGGGAAGGATAACCCTCAGCCGTTGTGGTGTGAACGTCAGCGACTCGTCACCTGCTCCGAGAGGTCGGCGCTCAGCACATTCTCGAAGCGCCTCAAGTCCTCCACAGGAATTTCCTGCCTTGGAGCGTGGTCGTGGTGGTGGTGATGAGATCTATTGTTACATATTGGCATTGCTACCAGTGTTATTATACTATTGTAATCGTTATCATCATTACCATTCTTACTGTCATTTTTACGGTTTGACACATGATGTATTTGTGATTTGAATCATCAATTCAATTCGAAATCATACGACAAATCTCTTTATCAACCTCAACCAGTCGTATGACATACAATCAAGGAACTGTGACATCGGGGCAAAGGAACCGAATTACGCATTCTGGCAACATGTCATTTCCCCTGCTGAGCATCATTCATAGGGAGTCGAGGTCATTGTGACATCGGTAAATTTACCGAGCGATATCTGGCTATATAGTGACGTAGTGGTTTCAACTTAACTTGAAAAATGATAAGAACCTATTGGAATCCTCATCCTAAATATGGTTGAAAATAACTGGTCGAGACAAAAACAGTCTGAAACCACCAACCAAATGGGTAGTTGCTGTAACCTGAAATAAATAGACGTTAGGCGTTCAACGAGCATGAGGATACACCATTCTATACAGTACTCTAATCTGGGGCCATGAAAAAGAACATTTACAACTAGACGAACAACTTTCGACAACAGCTAAATAGTCCATAACTTCTATGCCTCCATGGATGAGTGCATCTGAAACAGGTGTATCCCCGAAAAATCCCCGAACAAACATTAATTCCAACGGGAAACTTGATGCTTTACAGTCTTTACATGGGGATTCATATCCGATTTTCAAGCATTCCATGCATTCTCATATAATACCCATCAATTCTGCTACTTGCACCACTTCCTCTTTATCCGAGCCTCGGTAGATTCATCGGCTCCGACACAGACATTGCAGTTGCCTGGCTCTCAGGAACTGGCTGGTGATTTGAAATTCCTTTGAAACATATTATTCAGCTGGGCTTATCATCCAAAAGGGGATTGAAAATAGAATGTGTTTGAAACACTTTGAAACACTTTGAAACCACTAACGATAGATATATTGAAGGCTTACGACGCGATGCTAGTTCCAGGATAAATTGAATGGTGGCTACCCTTGATATTTCCCGAGGATATCCAACCCTTAGCAGGCATAATATCTTATAACTTATACTGGTTACATCATTATATCTCAGGAATTCAAAGAGGAATATTAGAGAAGTACTTCCTTTCAATCCATGATGGAGAGGCTCCATCCGCGGAAGTGGAACTTCCTGGAACGCATGCAGCAAATAGCAGAAAGCAGCAAAGGTACAACCAGCAGAATGCGTTGCAATTCGGTATTGGAACACGTCTAGAGTTTCTGTTCACAAACAATATGTACACACACACACATAATCACACACACATATATACATTAAATCCGCCGACCCCTGCCGACAGCAGGGGGAGCGCGTCAGAGAAGAGATTCCAAGCAGTGGGGGCCGTGGCCCGCAGGCCCGGTCCGTATTTCAGGGGCGCAGGCGCCGTTTTGGGTCACACAGCTAATTTTCTTGTAAGTTCAGAGAGCAACGTTAGGCAGTGGGGGCCGTGGCCCGCAGGCCCGGTCCGTCCCTCAGGGCCCTGCTGTTTGGCTGTGGCGCAGGCGCCGTTTTGGGTCAGACAGCTATAGTTTTCTTATAGGTTCAGAAAGTGACGTTAGGCACTGGGGGCCGTGGCCCGCAGGCCCGGTCCGTCCCTGCTGCTTTGGTGTGGCGGAGGCGCCGTTTGTGAAGCTTTTGGCGGCTGGAAGACTGCTCAGACAGCTTGTTTTCTTGTAGGTTCAGAAAGTGACGTTAGGCACTGGGGGCCGTGGCCCGCAGGCCCGGTCCGTCCTTCAGGGCCCTGCTGTTTCGGTGTGGCGAAGGCGCCGTTTGTGAGCCTTCGGGGCTGGAAGACAAACAGCTCAGAGAGCTAGTTTTCTTATGTTTTCTTGTCGGTTCAGAAAGCAACGTTAGGCACTGGGGGCCGTGGCCCGCAGGCCCGGTCCGTCCTTCAGGGCCCTGCTGTTTCAGTGTGGCGAAGGCGCCGTTTGTGAGCCTTCGCGGCTGGAAGACAGACAGCTCAGAGAGCTAGTTTTCTTGTCGGTTCAGAAAGCAACGTGTGGCGAAGGCGCCGTTTGTGAGCCTTTGCGGCTGGAAGACAGACAGCTCAGAGAGCTAGTTTTCTTGTCGGTTCAGAAAGCAACGTTAGGCACTGGGGGCCGTGGCCCGCAGGCCCGGTCCGTCCTTCAGGGCCCTGCCGTTTCGGTGTGGTGAAGGCGCCGTTTGTGAGCCTTCGCGGCTGGAAGACAGACAGCTCAGAGAGCTAGTTTTCTTGTCGGTTCAGAAAGCAACGTTAGGCACTGGGGGGACGGACCGGGCCCTGCTGTTTCGGTGTGGCGAAGGCGCCGTTTGTGAAGCTTTTGGCGGCTGGAAGACAGCTCAGAGAGCTAGTTTTCTTGTCGGTTCAGAAAGCAACGTTAGGCACTGGGGGCCGTGGCCCGCAGGCCCGGTCCGTCCTTCAGGGCCCTGCTGTTTCTGTGTGGCGAAGGCGCCGTTTGTGAGCCTTCGCGGCTGGAAGACAGCTCAGAGAGCTAGTTTTCTTGTCGGTTCAGAAAGCAACGTTAGGCACTGGGGGCCGTGGCCCGCAGGCCCGGTCCGTCCTTCAGGGCCCTGCTGTTTCGGTGTGGCGAAGGCGCCGTTTGTGAGCCACCGCGGCTGGAAGACAGACAGCTCAGAGAGCTAGTTTTCTTGTCGGTTCAGAAAGCAACGTTAGGCACTGGGGGCCGTGGCCCGCAGGCCTGGTCCGTCCTTCAGGGCCCTGCTGTTTCGGTGTGGCGAAGGAGCCGTTTGTGAGCCTTCGGGGCTGGAAGACAGACAGCTCAGAGAGCTAGTTTTTTTCTTGTCGGTTCAGAAAGCAACGTTAGGCTGGAAGACAGACAGCTCAGAGAGCTAGTTTTCTTGTCGGTTCAGAAAGCAACGTTAGGCACTGGGGGCCGTGGCCCGCAGGCCTGGTCCATCCTTCAGGGCCCTGCTGTTTCGGTGTGGCGAAGGCACCGTTTGTGAGCCTTCGCGGCTGGAAGACAGACAGCTCAGAGAGCTAGTTTTCTTGTCGGTTCAGAAAGATACCCCTTGGTTGCTCCTAGGGGGGGTCCAGCCCCTGAAATAGTAGACCCCAGTGGCTGTTTTCCAGAGGGGCCTGACCCCCCCATACCCCTTTTGAGCATTTCTGAATGGATAAAATCTAGGGGCCCAAGTCTAGCATTCGTAAACCAAACATTTTTGCTAACACTCAACTTGGACAAAGGAACCAATACTTTGGAGCATTTTGGACGTTCAAAAATGATCAAAGGTCAGGCCCCTCAAAATATTTTGGGCATGTTGTGAATATTTAGGACATACATGTTTTATCTGTGAATCTTATGAAACCATGGACCTCCTGGATTTTAGCCATCGATTTTTTCTGCATGCCTCAGATAAGCTGGCCACTTTGAAAGGTTTTCAACGGAGATAAAGTTGATAAACATGTCATAACTATCTTCCCAAGAACACAATTTCTGCGCACCTTTAACGCCAGTTTTCTTAGAGAGATTCATCTATCAAGGTTAGCGGGTACAGATGTTATTTTCAGGCTTCCCCTCCAAGTTTCAAGAGCAAAGATTGGACAAGGCGAGGTGTTGGTTTCCAGGATTTGGTAGCCTTTTTTGGAATCAATTTCAGTGCGTCCTTGATGTGCAGGAGACTTTGTTCTGGATTTACTTTTAACAAATATGATAAAGGTAAACATTTCAGAACTGTCCCAAGTAAATAAACTTAGTGCAAGTTTTTTGACGCCAATTTTGCAGAGAGGTTGATATCTCAAGGTTGGGCACACAGGTTTTATTTGCTGGAACTGAAGATGGACAGGGTGAGATGCTGGTATCCAGGATTTGGTTGCGTGCTTTTTGAGATCAATTTCAATATTTGTCCTTGATGTGAAAGTTCAACAAAGAATGACGTTCAAAAGAGATAATATTGACAGGGTTTCCGTGGCGCGAAAGCTGATAAACATGCCACACGTTTCCCAAGAAAAAAATGTGCACCTTTGGTTGATGCCTGTTTTGCAGAGGGGTTCATCTATCAAGGTTGGGGACATGGATTTTACTTCTTCTTGGTTTTTTCCTTCAAGCTTCGCCCCGCTAGGTCGAAGCAGCTATCCGGGAACAGAAGAAGCACAGGATTTGGCAGCCTTTTTGTTTGGGTCAAATTCAATATTTTCATCTCAAAGTTCAAAAACAATAAAGTTTCAAGGTGAGGAAATATGTAACGGTGAGTTTGATAAACATGCCAGCAATGCTCAACACAATAAATTTAATACACCTTTGTTACAGTTTGATGCCAGTTTTGCAGTGGAATTCATCAATCAAGGTTGTTTTTTTTCCCTTTCCAATCCAAGGTGTAGGTTGGACCTAAACTGAAGGGGGCTGGCATCTGAAAATAAAATAGATACCAAGCCTCAAGTAAGATAAAAATAAAATTCAAAGGCCCAACCTTCATAACATCAAAAGGCCTAACCTCAAGTTGGGATCAAATAAAATCCAAGGGTCTCGCCCCTCTTGAATCTTGAGAATGCCCTTGAGGGGCCCTGGGGGGGCCTGGGGGGGTCGGAGCCCTTGGAATTTATCTCACACATAGGGCCACGATAAAATCTAGCAAGTGTGCTGCTAAAATCTGGGGCCCAATCTTCAAATTTACTCAAAAAACTAAAACATATATTCTGCACCTCAGGGCTGGAGCTCCTAAATCTTGTTGGAACTGCAATCAAAGTAGGTTGGAGCTAAAATCAAGGGGCTGAACCTTTGAAAATATAAGATAGGTACCAAATCTCAAGTAGGATGAAAATAAAATTCAATGAGCCCAACCTTCCAAAGATAAAATCAAGGTGCCTGACCTGAAATTGGAGTGAGATAAAATCCAAGGGGCTGGACCCCCCCCATGGGTCCTCCTTGGAAGCGAGTACCCTTGAGGGGACCTAGGGGGGTCCAGCCTCTTAGAATTTATCTCACACTTATGATCGAGATAAAATCTAGCATGTCTGCAGATAAAATCAAGGGACCTATCGTCATTTTTACTAAGGCTTAAAAAAAATAGCCATGCACCCCAGGGGCTGGAGCTCCTAGATCTCAGCTGGGAGCTAGCAACGGGTATCAGAAGGAAAGCACAGTTAGGCATGGGGGCCGTGGCCCGCAGGGAACGGTCCGTCCTTCAGGGCACGGCTGTTCTTCGCGGCTGGAAGACAGACAGCTCAGAGAGCTAGTTTTCTTCTCGGTTCAGAAAGCAACGTTAGGCACTGGGGGCCGTGGCCCGCAGGCCCGGTCCGTCCTTCAGGGCCCTGCTGTTTCGGTGTGGCGAAGGCGCCGTTTGTGAGCCTTCGCGGCTGGAAGACAACTAAGACAGCTAGTTTTCTTGTAGGTTCTGAAAGCAACGCTTATAGGCACTGGGGGCCGTGGCCTGCAGTCCCGGTCCGTCCCTCGGAGTTCCGCTGTTTGGTGAAGCCTCCATTTGTGATCAGTTCTGCACGGCCCATCGGTCGGTGCGACACTGCTTTCCGTTGGGCGTACGATGCGTGATTTGAATTTGGCCGGAAACTTTTGTTGAATGCACCACCGTGCCGCATGTTGGACATGTGTGCGCATGTGTGCGACCTGCAAGCACACCATTCGCAACGCGAAATAGTTTGCCGCAGCCGTCACCACGGCGGTGATCGATTTGCCCTGTCGTCACAGTGCTTTGCACAGATTTGGCGCAGTGCGGGCAGAGGTATGTGTACACGTGCGGCGTCGGTGTGTTGGGCCCCACAGCAAGCTGCTGGGTCGATGAATGGGCAACACCTGTTCTGGTTTCTTCTGTTCCCGTCGACGTTTGTCTAGCTTCGTGCATTTTCTGAATCTCCTTGCGAACGTCTGCTAGGATTGCTTCGTGTCGCTGGCTCGTTTCGCGTTGGCCGACGAACTGCTGACAGGGGGGTAAAGAGGTTTGGTGGGTGGGGTGTGTATGTGTGTGTATGTGGGGTTCTTGCTATTTCTTAAGTCTATATCAAATATATATTTATCAAATATATTTATTCAATTAAAATATCTATCAAATAAATGTCATAAAAATCTATGTATCAAAAAAAACGAGGCGAAGGCCTGAAAGTGCGAAGCACTGAACAATACTTATATCAATCTTGTTTGATTAATTGTGACCTTGGTGATCCACCGTAGTGGAGGTGTGCGTCAGCGCCTTTGGTCGCCTGACATCCTGACAACAGGGGGGTGCATAAAGAAAAATTGTATGAAACACTAAGTACCAAGCCATATCTTCAATCCGTATAAAATCCACCCAGACACGGGGGCAGCATGGTTTCTCTCCAAGGTTTGCGGTGATTTTTCGTGTTCCAAGATTTGAGATTTGATATTTAAAAAATGCTAAAGAAACAAAAACGGCGCTCCTGGTGGTTGATTCCGGGGTCGGCGGCAGGGGCGGCAGCCCTTAATTATATATATATGTGTTATACCCAGTAGCTCTGACATTTGCATTTGGTTAATGACAACCTGTCATGAAATTATGAAAAGATGAAATTACCGGGCACAAACCTCAACATTATTATTCTAAGATGAAGCCAAGCCAGGGCGTCCGTCTGCTCGGTAGACTGGCTGGTAGGCTGGCCGCGGTCCGCTACGATTGGTGATGTGGCAGCCTAAGCAGCAACATGCAGAAAGACATTTACCTTGGAGATGCCCAGGGAGCTAATACGCGCGTTCCGCAAACCAACCAGCAAAACAAGCATTCGAAACATAATACCGAACACGTGAACTGATGAACTAGAGTAGCAGAGATGAGAAATACAACAAGGGTAGTTTAAACCTGAATGTCTTCGGGTAAAACACCTGCTCTGAATGAGGGGAACCATTGCAACTACTCGGTTCACGGCTAATATGTCTCCGTGAGTCAAAGCGACATTCTGATGATGTCGATGTTGCGGTCAAATCAATGCAATTCCATGGGGTTCTATTCTTCATCGGTGGTCGATGTCTGCAAAATTGCCTTGTTTCCTTCTCTGAAAAATGCGAGCCAACTAGTCGCATCATCACCAAATTTTGGTCAAGTGGCGCAAGAAAGCGACAGCGTTCAAATTTCCCAGTTGTTTTTTTCCCGCAACTTCAAGAGGACGTTGCACTTCAAGGAGATGTTACAATGTAGAAGCAACTTCAAAACGACGTTACCCCGTAGAAGCAACTTCAAGAAAACGTTACAAGTTTACACTTCGAGAAGGTGCAACTTCAAGAATATGCTACAACGTAGAAGCAACTTCAAGAGAAAGTTATATACACTTCAAGAAGATGTTACAACGTAGAAGCAACTTCAAGAAGAGGTACAAGGTAGCAGCAACTTCAAGAGGAGGCCACTACGTAGCAGTAACTTCAAGAGTCAAGAGGATGTTACACTGAAGATGTTACAACGCAACAGCAACTTCAAGAGGACCGTAAAAGTAGAAGCAAGCTCAAGAGGACGCTACACAGTATGACGTAGGTGTAGCAACTGAAGAGAGACATGTGTAACATGACGTAGATATGAGAGCGTAAGATGACGCGTCTGTGGGGATGCAAGAGAAGGACCTTATTAGCCCCACCCCACCCCACCTCACCCCATCAGAAACCAAAAAATGTGAAAACAATGAAAAATAATGAACATTACATATATGTATATAATTATATATATATTATCACGGCGAATTGTGGGCCGTGGTCCAACTATTCAGCTTCTAGCTGCTGGTCCGACAATCATGTTGGAGACCTCCGCCAACCAAACAGAGCTTTGAATATTCAATCCTCCTGGATACGATAGGAAAACTCATATGTCAACCCTACATTTTCTTTGGGTTGTATAAACAACCCCTCCCCCAAAAAAAAGTGTGCTAGCAAAGGTAGTCTACCATGGTGTTCGTCTGCCAGCCCTTGGCATCCTGCCAGCCAGTTGCATTCGCACCTGTCTGCCAGGCAGAGGCATGCTGGTTTGCATCACTGCGCCAACCACTGGCATCCGGGGTTGAATTTCTCTCCCAGCCACTTGCATGCGTTGTATCCCTGTGCCACTCATCTGCCTGCCAGCCACTTGCATTCTGCGTAGTGTTCCTGTTCCACCCAGAGCCATCCGTCTTCCAGCCAGCTGCATCTGTGTTCCAGCCAGATGCTGTATCCCTGTGCCAATCAGTGGCATCTGGTGTTGCGCCTGTCTGCCAGCCAGTGGTACCAAGTGCAGTGGCATCCAGGAATGTATCCGTCTGCAAGCCAGTGGTACCAAGTGCAGTGGCATCCAGGAATGTATCCGTCTGCAAGCCAGTGGTACCAAGTGCAGTGGCATCCAGGAATGTATCCGTCTGCAAGCCAGTGGTACCAAGTGCAGTGGCATCTAGCATCATATCCGTCTCCAAACCACCGATACCAAGTGCAGTGGCATCTAGCATCATATCCGTCTCCAAACCACCGATACCAAGTGCAGTGGCATCTAGCATCATATCCGTCTCCAAACCACCGATACCTAGCGCTGTGGCATCCAGGAATGTATCCGTCTGCAAGCCAGTGGTGGCATCGAGGAATGTATCCGTCTGCAAGCCAGTGGTACCAAGTGCAGTGGCATCCAGGAATGTATCCGTCTGCAAGCCAGTGGTACCAAGTGCAGTGGCATCTAGCATCATATCCGTCTGCAAGCCAGTGGTACCAAGTGCAGTGGCATCCAGGAATGTATCCGTCTGCAAGCCAGTGGTACCAAGTGCAGTGGCATCTAGCATCATATCCGTCTCCAAACCACCGATACCCAGCGCTGTGGCATCTAGCAGCATATCCGTCTCCTCCATGTTTTGGCAGTGGAAGGCGGGAAAGAACACAAGCAGAAAGCTGATGGGGAAGCAAAATCATGTCACCACCCCCGCCACCAACACCACAGGCAAAACCGCTGTAAAAACGACTACGCACGTTATTTGACATTTCCTTTACATTCCTTTGCCAGGGCTAGAAGGACATGTGAACTGTGAGCCTGGTGCCATATAAAATCTAGCAGGAACCTTTGGAGCTTGATTGACCTAGTGGCCACAGCAATCTTCATGTTCAAAGGGCAGCTGCCATCATGGTGCTGGCCTGTCTACAAATGAGGAGGTACACCCTTAAAATGGCAACCAAATAATTAGGTAGTAGAATAATTATGGCACACCCAGGGATGTAGTGGTACCCAATTTCAGACAAATCCAGATGCCTTGTCGCTCTTTGATGCATGCTCCTCCACAAAGTTCCGTCTCACTTCCAATGGTTTCTGAGCGAAGGATTGAAACTGTACAGGTAAGTTCGCCTGAAGCACAGGACTGAATCAAGTCAACAATGCTGAAACAATCCTCGGTAACAAAAGGTGCATTCAAAATATTCAAATAGGGTAGACTTTTCAAATAAGACTAAGTTTGAAGTTCTTTTCTTCTGCCAAACTTCAGCTGGAAGAATTGCCTGCCACATGTCAGAGCGATCTCCTTTTAAGATCCAACGAAAGCCGCCCTGATGTCTGACCCTCGGACCATCAAATTCCCGGGGTCTGGCCCAATGCCTGAAACGCTGCAGGCAGCAAGGGGATGTTGGGTGCCACGGCCTTTTGAAGCTCTTCATCCTGACGAAAGAAGTGACACATATATGAACCGATATGAACCGACTCATCAATCAAGTGTTAACAAGAACGTGGCCGTGGTTTCACGAAGAGAACCATCCATGGTGCAACAGGAAAATCAGGGACTTCGATGCTTGCTGGACAGTGGATATTCGCGAGGAGGTCCGACCTTTTCTTCTGGCCATTCTTCCCGAGGAGGTCTTTTGGTGTCGCACGTCTTGCAAATCTTGTTGCGGCCAAAGTTGTGATATCCACCTCGGCCAAGATTGGGGCCCCAGTGATCCCAGTGATCCCAGTGGCCCAATATCCCACCCCAGCCATGGCTCCACGTTTAGAAAGAAACTGCAACCAGGCTGCAACCTTTGCAAGTCCAATCGGGTGGAGGCCCGGCACGCCAGTTGTCAATCCATTTTTGCTTCTTCAGCAGCTTGCTGGGGCTCAAGTATTTTGAGAACTCCCGCAGTTTCTGCTCCCCCTTCTGAGTCTCCGCAGCGTGGATAAACTCCCTGGGACGGCCATATCGGCCATTTCTTGCGAACAGAGGATTCAAAAAAGAAGAATGCACTCTCGCTGGCAATACAAACTCATCCCCAAATTGTAGGGGTTATTCTTGGGTTTACCGGATTTACCACATTGTTCCTTTGAATCTCCTGAAGACTGTAATCTGACAAGCAGCATATTTCGGGCTCGAGACTGGGACTTCTCTCCTCGACTGTCATCCCTGTAGACTTCAAACTCCACTACATCGCCGCGTTGGAATTTCACATCCTTCATCTTGGGATTTTCGTCCAAATGCCAAAACACCTGAAGCACAACGGAATAGCCAGTGCATGAATGTAAATGTGAGCAATTAAAAAAATCATCATCAAAATTTATCGGCAAAAAAACATGGAATATACATACATTCATTCCATTCTATTTCTAGAGTACTGTATATAGCATATGAATATATATGCATCAATGAAACTTGCATCTTCGTCAAGCCTGGACACCAACTGAAGAATCTGAGAATCTGAAGAAACAAATCTGCCAGGAGACATTTCCCGCAAAGAGATCATTGCAAGAAACGAATCCCCACTTCTTTTCCTGGGCGGATTTTGTTCCATTAAAACAGGGTCAAAACAAGCAATACATCAATATGAATCTGATTTTCACATTTCTTTCTGGCTGAAATGATTTGACATGATTAAAACCTTATCCGAACTGCACAAAATGAAACCAGCCAAATTGGAGTGGAACTATCATTATCATTACAGTATTGCTATCATCATTATCATACCTGACCCGAGCTGCACATTTTTTCAGCCAAGTTTCCTTCACCAGCTGCCACTGGCTGCGCAAATTCCCTTGAATTCGTTGACCTTCGAACTGCTCAATGTCAGCTTCAGCCTTGCACTCCTTGCCACTGACCGCCAGAGGGTGACATGTGGGATCCACCTAACAACTACAATTTTGGGATACCCTCTGGTCCATTTATAGATGGTTTAGCTATTAAGAATTGTGATTTTCCATGGCTATGTTAAATAACCAGAGGGTAGCTTATATGATCCATTTCTGAATTGGGGATGGGATGCTTGGAGGGCATTTTTTGTCCCCTCCATGTGCAGAAAAGGACTTACCAAATGACTCCAAACCAGTTCTGTTCGCTGCACCAAGTCACCGACCCCAGCTGGGTCTCCATCATGCTGGGCAGTAACATCTTGACAGCCTCATACCTCCCATTGATTTCCATCACCTCGAAGAACACCACATCATCTCCTCGGAAAAAACCATGGGTGAATTTTGAGGAATGGCTCCCACCAATCCACGTGAACCAAGGGGGTTCATCATGAAAGATTCTTTTTTCAGGTGGCAAAAAAAAAACATGAACAGTCTCCCTGGGGTTCTGGGACCTCATTTTTCCTCACTGATGTTGAGCCTGCTGAGCCCCTGGGCCCGAAAAGTGGCAGTAACGTCATGTCTTTCATCATTCTTCAATCAATATCCCAATTACGGTCCATTAAATGAAAATCAATAATCCCAATTAGGATATGCATTGATCGTGATATGGAATAAAATATTTAATGGCTTTCATATTTTCACTTGTTTTTCAATCAATTCATATATTGAAGCCTTTAAATGTCCTATTGGATCCTGCTTCAGAGCTTGCCAAGCATCGCGCCCATTCAACTCCCCGCAACGCTGGACTTCTTTGAAGGTGAAAGAACAAAGTGCCTTCCAGGTTGTCGAAGAGCCATTTGGCCCAGCTGTTCATAAAGTTGGTACCTCCCTTTTAAGTCTAAGCTACTCTATAGCAAACTGTAGTAACGGATGGTATCTTGTAAACTATAGTAAAACCACTGTAAACTATTACAAAAGTATTTTCAAACTGTTGGTCTATGAATCCAGACTTCTCCCACTGGTACCCCTGCTCTGAATCTGTGGCCTTGGAAATAGGTAGACACCAAGTGGCCCCAGCCCCGTCTCTCAGACCTCAGGAGTCATCCCAAGGGATCAACGGTGACCGAGCCGAGATCACCATGGTGAGCCGAGACACTCCAGCGAGGAATTGTTGAAAAACCCCTCCAGCTGTCCGGCGCCAACGCATGTCTCACCTGGGGCCCATGGGTAAATCCCAAATGGTCTGGAAATTGGTAGATGAATGTAGATTAGTGTAGTTTAAAGATGATTTTGGATGATAATTTCATATCGTTTCCCCATTCAAAAGTGCGGGGGTTGTCCTTTGCGGCAGCTGAGAGCTGGACATTCCACACTTTTTGAGCGACGCTGGTCACTTTCTAGTTCTACCACACTTGCAAATGGGCAAATCCAAGTGCGGTGCTTGGTAAGCCCTGAAAATCAGCACAGAAGTTGAATGCCTGACCGTATGGAACATGTTTTTTCTGTTGAAATGGTGGGTTCCCATTTCGACAGCTGTTATTTAAAAAACAATAGAGCATCTTCCAGGAAATTTTGATATATCCATCCCTCATTATGTCTCATTATTATAGTGCTTGGATTTGCTTAAGGGTCCCCCAAACATAAAAACGATTCGCTATAAATTCCCCAGTGGATTTCCTGTTGGGAAAGCCAAATCATCGCAGCAAATCCTAGAGTATCCCATGATGAAGAAATCCGCTGACCCTGTAGGGGACCCCCTAGGCTTGATGCAAGTTGCAGCCTTCATCATCATTCCGGCCACGCATGGCGGGGGAAACTCGTGGAATCATGGCGAGTGAAAAAGCGGGAGCTCGGTAGCCGCTAAGTTGAAACCACCAGAGGGGAAATTCCGCCAAATGTCATCCAAGTTTTAAAGTGTTCTTGGGGTGATCCAGGATTTGCCACATGTTCTGGAACATGACCTTGTGAGAGGTCACTTAGAGGATTGCTTCAAACAGGACAGCTAGCTGCCCATTTGAAGTGGATCTTCGGCCTAGCTTCCAGGGGCTTGGGTCTTTTAAGGCTCGGTCGCTCTGTAGATGTGGGATGATAGTGGTCAAAACTGAGGGGCTCAACGGCTCAACCATTTGAAAGGAAGCATCCATCATCTGTGGGCTTGTTCGGTCCCCAATTGACACCTGCATGAGAGTTCTTGCAGTGGTTGGGTCACATACTATAGGCTTGCTCTGAGCCAAACACACAGCTGTACAAACAGAACGAGGCTCCCCTGTGTCACGGCCAGTCACGGCATACTGTTCAGTGCCCAAAGTGCCGGGTTCCTTTGACCCAAGCTGGTTCAGCACATCTTGACCAATGGATTCTCAATGGGCAAGTGCTACCAACCATTGCTTAAGCATGTTCAACAAAGCATTCCAGTCTTGCACACAAATCTTCATCAACACTTCAAATCAATTAAGCACCAGCATGTGTGCTACCTGACCAGAACAAGCACCATTCTGGCCAGTGTGGGTCAAACCAGTCAGGTCACCACACTTACAACATCTTACTACGTCTAAGTTGCTTTTCCATGCTTTCCCATCCCGGGAGAAAAAAAACAAGTCCGTTGGGATCCCTGGGCAGTGCAAGGCGCTGAGTAGGAAGCATTTTTTTCATCCGCAATTCATGTCCCACCGACGCCTCTCAAAAACCAAGAAACTTCAACCTTGGTTGCTACCGCTTCCAATGACATCACAGGGCTGACAAAACCAAGCTGAATAATGTACGGCCAAAGGTTCGCGAAAAAAAGGCTTCACTATGCTTCACTTTCTCCCAATTGTTGCTTGCAGCATCTTGTAATCAACATCAGCAACTCATCTTGGAATCGTTCAAACCTTGGTGACCTTGCAGCATCCCATTTCAAGATCATTTCAACAACATCAGCATCTATTTAGTATCACATCTATAGTGGCTCTCCTATATGCTGGGCCATTGAACATTTTTGTCACTACCGAGCTGCCAACTGCAAGCCGCTTCCAGCTGCAGCCCATCACTCCATCTCCTGAGTCAGGCTGCGTGTCTCAGTTCAAGCGATGCAGCCTCACATCCCAAACACATGATCGGTATTTGGGGCATCATCCCAGTAAGTATATTTTGACGCACTTAATAAATCTTAATAACATTTGAGAACCATATGGCTTTTAAGTCCAGTAAGTGGGACTTCCTCATATCACATCTGTTTTTTGCAGCAGCTATGCTATGGTTACTAACCAGATACGATTCCTCCACAGTTCTTCCGAGTCTCACTTTGGAGCTTCCAGCCGCCCCGCTTCTGACGCAGGATCATCTTGCCTCGATCCACACAGCTTTCATCAGAGGTAACCTCTCTGGTAATGTGACGTACATCGAACTATTTGGGCCACACAGTAGTTGCCATAACTATCCGAAGAATTACTTAAGGGCCGAAGGCTAACGGCTAACTCGGTACGTGCCATCTATAGTAGTTGCAGTTGGGCGAGTTGCCGCACCTTCTGAAGTGCACAACATTCCAGACTTTTGCCGAATGCATGTGCCACATATAGAGTTGTAGCTCACCAGCAGTGTTACTCCTCTTTCATTCTAACCATACCTGGCAATCTTTGGATACCTTCGTGGATGTTCCTCTTCCAGGTTTCAGGAGCAGTTTCCCCACCCGAGAAACTTCGCGCCTTTGCTTTCCTCTGGGATCTCCCTGATGGGGTCGCCATTGTCATACTGGGAATAGACGATGCCCTCGGAATAGTGATCATAACCTCAGTTAAAATATCAGTGCCCAGCACTGTGAAATCACCCTTCGGGCACTTCGGGCGGAGTGGTGGACCATGGTGGTGCTCAAAAGTGTCATGGAAGGAAGATTCTTACTGTCCCAAATTAGAGAAGGATGAAATTAACTCACAGAAACACCTTCATCTCACAAAATGCGAAAGCATTGGGGAGTGCTGCTTGCTGCTGGCTTGACCCCAAAGCAATGTTCTGGTCATTGGTATTTCGACATGCCCTTTTCAGACTAGTGGCTCAACGTATCCAAAGCTACAGCATCCGTGAGTCAAGTGACTTCCGTTTAATCAAGTGAGTTCCGTGACTTCCGTCATCCCACCTCCAGCTTTGATGGGAAATCCACTTTGAATGGAGGTTTATAGCTGGGAAAATCAGCTGTAAATGGATGATTCTCCATGGTTTTCCATCTCCATGTTTCATTACCAGAGGGTAGCTCTCCAACATTCCAAGCCTGGCCCAGGGGTCCCAGGGGTCCCAGGGGTCCCACGGGGTCCCACGGGGTCCCACGGGGTCCCACGGGGTCCCACGGGGTCCCAGGGGCGGAGTGTGTTTGCACGAGCCCACCATGCGGGAGAGGCGACCCCTGGAATGAGCTCCCAGTGGTACCTGTGAGGCACGGGGCCACCCGGCAGAGAGGGTGGAAGCACCGGCTGGGAACCCCAAGTATCAATGGGATTCTCAATGTTCAATGGATAAACCCTGGGATAACTGACTGGGTTGCTCCAAGTATTTTCGATGTTCAATGGATTCTTCAAGAGATAATGGGATTTAACCATCCAAAACTGAAGATTTAACTGATTGAACCAACAACACAAGATTTCAAAATGGTTATTAAACCAACCAAACCAGACCAAAACCGGGGATTCAATGGATTGGAATGAGGGGAAGTCAGGAAGTCCACGAAACCACCTTTTTTTGGGGGGGGTACACCTGACATCCTTGTGACAACATGCGCTTAAATTGCACATGTCTAAATCACTATAATTTAGGTACAGTACCTGAAGTATTCCCTGAAAGCGTCGGGTAACATGATCAAACAAACTGGAGATCATACACGCGTGTGTATATATATATATGGATCTGATTATGTGCGAAACAAATTGTTAGCATTATTATGTTAATATGAATTGGTGAAATGTGAGAAATCAATTCAACAGGATGGTGGCATCCGATAAAATATGGAAGCACACTTAACACACATCAGAACTAAACATTATTAGTAGTATGACACGCCCTTCATGTTTCTATTTTCTTCCCCACAAAATAGTAGTTTTTCCCCTAAACATATATCCTACTCTTTTGCCTCTCCCTCAGATTCAATCATTATGTAATGAATAGACATGAATATAAAGAAATAGCTGAAGATTTACATAGATTTACTCAACAAGCACATGTTTTTCTTGACCAAAATGAAGTTGGAGGAAGCCACTGGGCTTTGTGGTGCTAGGCAACACCGATGGCTACGGCAGGGATATGAAGGGATCAATGGAACAGCCGAAAAAATGAGCAAAGCGTGCCCCGCCAAAAAAAACAGGGAAGTGACACAAAAGAAAAGGAACTTGGGCAAACTGAAATTTCTGACTCTGGCTATGGCTCAAAAACAAGTCCCCATTGATTGACCCCCGAATCTTCCATATTTTTCTATTGGCCCATCCAAATTCAACGATCCGATAAGTTTTGAGCGGCAGCCATCTTGTTTTCTCCAACTCCATCGTTTTTGGAATAGGGTGATTCTCGCAAATGGCACATTATTTACACATGTATGTGCGTATGGTGTATATATATATATACATATATATATATATTATATGCATATATATATATACACATAAAGACGGAAGTCATGCTCCACCCTCAAATTGGTGGCTTTCCCACAGGTTTCAAGCATCTTCAAACATGGTGTGTTTAACGCGTAGAACAGGACAAAAAACACGAAATGCAAAGTGATGAAACCAGTTCAATGCCCCATGTTTGATGATGAAATCATGTAAACCAGCCATTTTTATCGTTTTTCCATAGGGGAAACCATCCATTTTTGTCCAATTTTTATCGCATCTGATTCACGGTCCGGGGTGCATCACTGGGATGACCTTAGAGGCGACATACAAAGTCGCAAGGCCGCCAAGCACAGGCGCAACCTTGTCCATGGCAGGAAGCTGCGGCAGCTGCTTGAAACAGAATGGCTGCTGCTGCGAAGGCGCTTCGACCAATTCAAACGGATCAATTTAGATGGATTTCACCAACCAGAATGGATTGAAGGCTAGAATAGGCTAGATCTACATGCAACCATGGTTTTTCTCATCAAATATCGGCGGATGTTCCGCAAACAAACCCTGAAACATCCTGCTGGGATGAATGGGATGTTCCGCAATGGATACACAGATTACACCGGTGATGATGAACGAAGTTCAATCAAATTCATATTCGAAAACGTGGCGTATGGATGCGTATGGTGGGATGGATTTTGATATGAATTTGGGTTTCCATAGTCATGGGGGTACCCCAGTCATGGTTGGTTTATAATGGAAAAACAATCCAAAACCATTATATATGATTAGAATTGATTAGAAACCACTATAAATCATTAAAACCATTATAAACCATATTTCAGGATCCTAAAATGGAGGTACTGTACCATATAAGGCCATATTTTGTGGGGATATTCCCTTACATAGGCCTTACATAGGCCTTATATATGGTAGGTACCTCCAATTTAGGTTCCTAAAATGGCCATTGATATAATCAAATAATGGATGATTTGGGGTACCCATATTGGAAACCCCCATATTTTCGGCCCAGTTGCTGTGGAGGGATCTGGTGTCCAGTCAGTGGCTTGCCACCGAAGGCCAGCTTCGCGCCAGGGATGCCTGAGATGCATTTGACATGCAAACTTCAAAGGGGGGCTGTTGTGTACAACCTATAGTATCCTATGGTCATTCTCATTGGTTTCTTATGGTTCCTTCAACCACGTAAACTTTTTGCTGCAAACTGAGTCTATCAAGATCATATATCATCCCATGTACAGCGGACAATCTAACATCAAATAACATATCCAAAAGACACATTTCTATGAACATAGATGTACGTTAGATGTTATCCTCAAATAACATATCCAAATATCAATCAAATAACATACCCTCTGGTAAACTAACATAGCTATGGAAAATTACAATCAAAAAAATGGGTAAATCAACATAAATCAACTATTTCTATGGTCATTTTCAATAGCTATGTTATGCTACGTTAGTCATTACCAGAGGGTACCCATCTTTGAACACATCAACATCGGATCATCTCCATGAGGTCTCATCCATGAGGTCTCAGCTGCTCAAGCATCTGTTCATATGCTCCAAGAACTTCTCCTTGGCACGGTTTTTTCTCTGGTCCAAAAAGGACCAAAGACACATAAATGGAACAAAAAATAGCACGAGAAAAAGCACGATAAAAACATACGAATAATGAACATCAGCTGGTTTTTTCTCTGGTCCAAAAAGGAACCGTGACACAGTGACACATCAGAACAAACAAGCACGAGAAAAAGCACGATAAAAACATACGAATAATGAACATCAGCTGGTTTTTTCTCTGGTCCAAAAAGGAACCGTGACACAGTGACACATCAGAACAAACAAGCACGAGAAAAAGCACGATAAAAACATACGAATAATGAACATCAGCTGGTTTTTTCTCTGGTCCAAAAAGGACCAAAGACACATAAATGAACAAAAAATAGCACGAGAAAAAGCACGATAAAAACATACGAATAATGAACATCAGCTGGTTTTTTCTCTGGTCCAAAAAGGAACCGTGACACAGTGACACATCAGAACAAACAAGCACGAAAAAAGCACGATAAAAACATACGAATAATGAACATCAGCTGGTTTTTTCTCTGGTCCAAAAAGGAACCGTGACACAGTGACACATCAGAACAAACAAGCACGAAAAAAAGCACGATAAAAACATACGAATAATGAACATCAGCTGGTTTTTTCTCTGGTCCAAAAAGGAACCGTGACACAGTGACACATCAGAACAAACAAGCACGAAAAAAAGCACGATAAAAACATACGAATAATGAACATCAGCTGGTTTTTTCTCTGGTCCAAAAAGGAACCGTGACACAGTGACACATCAGAACAAACAAGCACGAAAAAAAGCACGATAAAAACATACGAATAATGAACATCAGCTGGTTTTTTCTCGGACCTTTTACTGTCAGCAGGTCAAAATTCCTGAAATTCCTGACCCAAGCCCAGTTTCAAAACCACAAATCCGCTCAATCTGGTACTAGTTTCAATCATCTTCAATCATCAAATTACAGATCTAATTGTCCCAATTGTTCCTACAATTCGGCAACGTTACGACTCTTCTGCTGAGATTTCATTGAAAAAAAGCCGGGCGTCTGTGGGCCACGTCAGTACTGGGCAGTTGGTCAAGTTTTCCAGGCTGCGTTGCCCTGCTAAGGTGGCCAAGCGCCCCACGATATCCACCTGCACAGAAAATCTGATGGACTGCAAGGAATGAAAAATGACCAGTTGGAACTCCAACCTCAGAGATGTTGCAAAAATTGAGACATGTTACCCTCTGGTAATTTAACATAGCTATAGAAAATCACCATTTTTAATGGGAAAATCCACTATAAATGGCCATTTCCAATAGCTATGTTAGTTTACCAGAGGGTACATCATGTTCCAACTCCAAACTAATCATTTGATCCATAGTCCTCAGCAAAGTTACAGCATGCGAGTGGCCTCCGGCTTGGTCCAGTTCCTGTGCCGCGCCCCATCGGTTTTGGCAACTGGATCAGTGGTGACGTGGCAGTCAGTCACATTTATATCTGGTTGGTGGTTGAGCCACCCCTCTGAAAAAATATTAGTCAGTTGGGATCATTATTCCCAATATATGGAAAAATAATGAAAAATACAAAATGTTCCAAACCACCAACCAGATATGGTTTTATATAGGGATAATATGAGGAACAAATGGGATAATCCTAGGATATTAATAGACTCATAACGTGGCCAAGTCATGCCAAGTATCTCGTGCATGAAGAGCATTGACTGCGCGCTGCACTTCCTGAGCCAGGTCTTGAAGGGATATGTAGGGCCGCCGGGCCCCACAGCACATCCATCCCTTAAGAAAAGTTGAAGCAAGTTTCTGCCCAGAAAAGCCATAGGCATCATGGTCTGCCTGCCAGGCCACATAGTCCACATCCATCACATCCTCGGGGTCAACACATGTCAACACTAAACCCAGGAACCACAGCAATCGGAAGATTGCCGAGCTGCTGGTCCCAAAATCTTCCAGTCAAAACCAGCATCTTCCAGCTTCACCTCTGAAGGGTGCAGCGATTTTTGGACACGGACTGCCACCATTTTTGGCCTGCATTTAATGAGGAGCATTTGAGGTGACTGATCAGCGTCCTACTATGTCCTACTAATCAAAATAGATCCCCAAGGCCCAAGGCCCAATGTGTTGTGCCAGCCTTGCCCTTCAGATCCACCGCCAACTTGTCAGCCACTCGCTGCGATCCTGTGAAGAGGGTCATCTTGGCATCTCCACCTGAGAACTAGGTATGACCTGGAGAGACATCTCTCATCACCCAACTGCCCCTACATCCACAGCTAGAATCTTGGGAAGTAGCTTGGCAGATCCTGGGAGGTTGTTGCAAGCTGGAGTTGTTCGGGCTTAACTTTCCAGCGAATGACTCAGCCTCTTGAACACAAGGCATTAAAGTCAGCACTTCTTCCGGAGCACTTTGGCCAAGCAGCGCAACAGAATTTCGTTCATAACAGGGCCGTCACAATAGATATAGTCTACCTCAGGTGTACGTCTGTTCCTGGCATGATGCAGCATACAACATTCTTACCTAATACAACATAATACAACACACACACACATCACATATATATATATATATGCATTACACATGTATACGCGTATACATTTGAAACATTTATAGGTGTTACAATATATATAGTGCGCGCGCTTTCTCTCTCTCTCTCTATATGTATAATATATATATATACTATATATATACTATCATAATCTATTGTACACATGCAAGTGATACGCCTGCGTCGGTCCACATGCAGTCCGACATCCCTTCATGATCAGCTTTCGGCATCAACTTTTCCTGCCAGGTTGCATCAGTCTTGGGCAAGCCACAGGCGTGCAACATCCGCAAGAACTGCTCCATGACAATGGCCACCTTCCAGTCCACCTTCCTGGCCCGATGGTGAATGGAAGACATATCCAGGTCGCTATTCCAGCTTTTTGAGGGGCTAATCGCTTAATGTTGATAATTAGTAGAGGAAAGTAAAGGTATGAGCTTTCTTAAGTACGAATTGTGATAATCAATGAAGGTATGAAGCAGGACTCCAGCTCTGACATGCTATGACCAATGCATCCACATGCAAGAAATTCAATGGCATTCATCCACCCCTGCCAAAGAGTGGATATGTTCCACTGCCCAGCCACGTGGTGCACTGGTTTCCCATAAAGACCTGAAAGGTGCGGCTGCCCGGGGCGTCTGGGAGGTGCTTCAGCCATCAATGCCAAATGGTCAATCCTGGGGAATCATACCAAGTGGTGTGAGAAGCGAGGTATCTTGGTGTTGCTCCTCACATCGTCAAACAGTTCAGGACAATTTCAGGTATGTCCTGTCTGAAGAACATCCTTCATGGATCTTCATGGTACATTAACATACATTAACTAGCATGTTGAGTGCCCATGGACTTCCTGACAAAACCTTGCACCAGCCATGGCGTCCACCAAGAAGCCGCGGAGAGCGTCTGCAAACTGCAAATCTCCAGAGGGAAGTTGAAGGGCGTAATGACCTCGGAACGTACAGCAGCTTTTTTGCAAGTTTCATCACCACAACCCCAGGGAATGATGTTGAGCCAAGATCTCATGTAGAAAAATCTCATGTTCCTAAGTTGTTTCAAGGTCAACAGTCAATAGCTATATATATATAGAATATATATATATGTAAAGAATATATATATATATATAATTATATACATGCTAGCACCTATATCTGGAACAACTGGATCATGCACTGCCCACCATGGCCCATCCCGCTGGGCCAAGTGTCACTGACCCCACCGAACCTCGGGATGTTAGTTCTGTCAGTTCTATGGCGTCATGGTGGCTTCGCAACTTCGCAACGTTCCACACAGCTTTCCACACGGCTTCCCATTCCTCCCATTCCTCCCATTCCTCCCGTGCAGGGAACGGCATTCTGTAGCCCACAGTGGTTTGGCCCACATGATCGCCGGGCAGTCCAGTGGATTCTGCCAGCATTCCTCGGCGCCAGATCTATCCGCATCCCTTTGTAGCTGCGGGGGGACCTGAAAATTTTTGGACATGTCAGTCTTCAAAAGGACCTTGAAGCTTGGGAGCTTGTCTATCTCGAGTAAAACAAATCAAATTCAAAAAACATGTCTAAGTGATTGACAACAGCCAAATCAGCCAAGGGACTTACGCTGTTGCCACTATAGTCTTGAAGCCAAGTTCTCACTGCCTGGCCAACAAATCTGGCACACCAGCTGATGCAACCCTGCACCAAACTGGATACAAAGATGCCAGGCTCATCCAGTGTCAAGCCGCACAAATCTCTGGAAAATGGGGGGGTTCCACTATGAGTCGACTATGAGCCATTGACAACATCCACTCTAACAGATTGTGAGGGCTTCGCTGCGGGTTGTTGTTTTTGTCGTTGTGTTCTGCAAGGAGCCCGAGCGAAAGCACCAGAGTTGGAAAAAAACTGGTGTTCAAGACATCCAAACAACACCAAAACAAACTGGCTAATAACTGGTTAATGTGGCAACCTCAATAAAAAAACAATAAACCTACATGTTTTTGGATGGTTTACAGTATACTATCTATACACCCCATTTATGGTGATTTTTGGGATGTTTTATATTTTATTAGCTTCACCACACTATCCATCTTACAATACCTCAGTAGGTTTCCCATCATTGTCATTAATGTCAACCCCGGATTAATAAACCATGGTTTATTAATTAGGGGGTATTCCCCCAATAGTCATGATTTGATATATATAAATGGTACCTTCCCAATTAAATGGCCGTTTGGGGTTTATTAATCCCATCATTGCCATTTTTCAACTGAGATGGCCTTGATCTCACCCCCAGCTTGGGCATAGCTCTTCGGCGCCACCCTTTGGATGAGCCGACAGAAGAAGTCCGAGACCTGGGATGATCGGACGGTGGATGAGTGGATGGTGGGATCATCATGGGTACCCTCTGGTTATGTCAAAATAGCTATTGAAAATGGCCATTTATAGTGGATTTTCCCATTAAAAATGGTGATTTTCCATAGTTATGTTAGTTACCAGAGGGTAAATATGGGTCATATAATTGTATTATGGGAATATATGGGATATGATGGGGTTAGGTTCAAGGGATACCTTTCAGAACTGCTGTTTCAAACGAAGTTGAGAAAACCACGTGGCCTCCGGCTTGAACATCTCTCGTGCAGCAGCACCACAGACTTCTCCAAGCATGACGTACCTTCAATTCGGGCCATGGCAACGTCACACCCATGAATCATCACTGCTCACAAAACCCACAACCATTGAATCTTTTTCAGCAAAAGTGTGGCCTTCACCAGCCAAGTGACTAGCAATGTGGCATGTGGCCTTCAGTGCCCAGTGTCAACCATGTCATCCCCAAAATCTCCATGTGGGCTTCCATTTGTATCTTTAAAAAAAATCTCCAACCATCCCCAAATGGCACCTCTCAGGATTCTTGAAAGGGTTGTGAAGTCCCGAGCGCGGCACGGAAGCCATGCGCTGTACAAATGCCTCGATTTCGTCGAAACCGGTGTTGGGCACCTGGGAGCTGAAGAGATTTTCTCCAAATTTGGCAAGTTCTCAACGGAAAATCCATGGAAATCCCCTATTTGAATAGGAAAATATAGGAACATCGACTATAAAACCTATAAATGTGGGGGACTTCATGGAGTTTCAATTGCCACCTGCCATGATTGATCGCAAAGCGGTGCTACTGGTTGAATTCTTCAACAAAACGTTAGACTTTTTGTGCGACATCATCCACACAAAAAAGCAACAGGTTCTTGAAACCTCAGCTTCCATTGATCCGAGAAAAATTGTTTTTGTTGGATACATCAATGGATTGGTTTAAGGGAAAATCTACAGGAAACCATGGTTTTTACCATTAAATATGGTGGTTTCCTGTAAATTTTCCCTTAAACCAACCCAGTGAATACAGCTTCCCTATGCTGCTGATCAGCCGGGCCTTCAAGAATGCATCTCCATTCATTGGCTCCACTATCTCCTGAAATCGGACGAGATGGTGGCAGGGCAGGTGAAACTAACACTATGAATATCTGGTTGGTGGTTGAGCCACCCCTCTGAAAAATATTAGTCAGTTGGGATGATTATTCCCAATATATGGAAAAATCAAAAATGTTCCAAACCACCAACCAGGAATATATACAAATAGTCCTACGGTGTCAGACTCGCAATTGAGTTGTACCACATACATACATTGCGGGAAGCACGCGGCTTTCGCAGAATTTATATAAGGGGCCTGAAACTTAGACTTACCCTTGGGTAATCAAACGTGGCAATGGGAAGTGCCTAAACTTCCTAAAAATGGAGGCGTTCATCGGAAAATTATCTAAATTGGTGTTTTCCAGTACCATCTGGTTATGACTAACATAGCCATGGAAAATCACCTGCTATAAAAAACGGTAAACCATCTATTTCTATGGGCCATCTATACCATGGCTATGTTAGTCATAACCAGAGGGTAAGCCATGTTTTTTTTTTTACCTCAGGGTACCCTCTGGTAATTTAACATAGCTATTGAACATGGCCATTAATAGTGGATTTTCCCATTAAAAATGGTGATTTTCCATAGCTATGTTAGTTTACCAGAGGGTACCTCAGGGTAACTCACGCATCAGCCGTCCTGGGAATATTTCGACGTGGTCCAGGAACCGCCACCTTTGATTCGCAAACCCCGGGTTTCCCCCCATGTGGCCAAAATCTCGGGACATGGGGACGGGGATGGCCCATTATCATATTGATATATATATATGATTATACATTGCTATATGTGACCTATATAATTATACATTATAAGTATTATCATACATTTATTATATTGTCCTTATTTATCCTTCTTATTTACTACTAAAAGCTATTCATGGTTGGGTTTGCACATTGCATGCAAAGATCCGTGTCTTCTCTTAAGATCCAGCTATCTCGAAAAACACGTTTTGAATAATCTCCTGCACTTGGGGGACTCCAAGATGTGTTCCAACCACCGGAGACGCTTTCCTATTCTTATCCTAAATAAGGTGGTAAAAACTAAGATACTAAGCCATAAACCACCCCCCAAGTGCACTAGAAATGGATCAGCAAAAACAATCCCTATTCTTGCTTAGAGCTTACCGCACTAGGTATGACATGGTATGACTTCCATGATTTGCAGCAAAGGAACCAGCCCCATGAGACTCTTATGGAAGAATCTGAGACTCCCGACAAAGGTTCATACCCTCTGCTGGCTTCCCCGCAGACATGGTCTCAGGGTCAACCTGGGTTGCTAAATCCAAACTTTGAAGATCTCAGCATCAATGACCATCAATGACCATCAATGACCATCAATGACCATCAATGAGCATCAATGACCATCAATGACCATTAATGACGTCAATGTCTTGGTCTTTCATTTCCTTCCACAGTTTACTACAAGTTTTGTTCCAAGCCCCAAGAGTTGTACACAGTTTGTCTAGGCACCCAGTGAAGAGTTGGGATCCAACCCTTTGGGTGCCAGCAAGAATGAGCCACACCATCCGCAAAAAGACACCACAGCGAAGTGCATAAATAGACTACAGTAAATCATGGTCCTACCAACTCTTCACTTCAACTTCCTTCAGCCATTCATCATCTCATGTCAGCGCAGTTCCACTAATAAGTGGCATCTATAGTTACCCTCTGGTAAACTAACAGTTTGCTCTGGAAAATTACCATTTTTTTGGGCAAATCAACTATTTCTATGGGCCATGTTCAATAGCCAACGAACAAATTACCACAGGGCAACCATTTTTTTGGGGGGGGTTTTAGGGGGGCCCCACATCCCATGGAGTCGAGGCACTGTCGCCCAGCTCGGCGCGGCAAAGGATCGCGAGCGGAGCCGCGCGGCGCAGAGCAGGGCGCGGCGCGCCGCGGGGCCCTGAGCCTTGCCGGGACAAGACTGAAGCAACCGAGAGCAACCAACACAAAAATGAAAGGTAAAGTCCTATGGTCCTATACAGGCAAACTAGGTTCAATATGGTTCAATACATTTCTATATATGTCATTATATCTCTTTCTTCTTGGGCTGCTACAGCAATAACTCCAAATTTTCCAATTGCAGACATTTCCAAACTACGTCTGTCGAATCTGTGATCCAAACGATTCGAATTGATGTTGGCTGACAAAGGTCACACAGCCCCATGCCTTGATTGCGCTGCTCCATGTTGCGAGCATGGCTCACACTGGCGTGGCGTGGCGTGGTGTGTTTTTTCTGGGCTGTTCGATGCTTTTCGGCTTCCAGATTTTCACCATGGATCCCGTGGCAGCCGTGGCATCTGGGATGATGGATGATCTGGGTCTGGGTCGAGGAAGCTTTGATGCTACGCTGCTACACACTTTGGGCAACCTTTTGAATTGGACAAGCCAAGCTGAGGGGAGCGAGCATTTTTTATGCCCCTTTCGCAGAATATGTGCGCACACTGGATGCAATGGTGAAACAAATTCCAAGAATGTTCCGTGATTTTACCAGCTTTAGAAGCGGTGGGGTGGAGCCTCTGAGAGGCATGCAAGATCAGTTGCACTGGAGTCTACCTTCAAACGGCACATGGAACGGCATGAAGATGGCAAAATTGCCTCCCCAAAACCAACTTCCTCGCTTGTCACAATAAAGACCATTTGACAGGTGACCAGAGCCGGAAGCAATCGGAAGGGTCAATTAGCCTAACCATAGGAACCCCCAAAACCATGAAAAAGTATATCTATATATCATACTCTCAGCTACTTGGGGGGGGCCTTGGTGGTTACATTGTAGACCCCAAAACGGTGGTCTAAAATGAACTACCCCTTCTAAATCTAGGATTCTCAGAGGCACTTTAGACCAGGGAGGCTATGCTGAAGCTCAAGGTCTAACATTGAGTTCCTGTGAAGCAACATATATATTTATATATATATATATATATAACAGCATAGATGCTTGAGGAAATACAATAAAATACATGCACAACAATATGAAGGCTTTTTATTTATATGGCGAGACAAAAAGAGCATCCAAATCCAGCTAGTTACCACATACTGTAACAATACGTGATTGGGTACAAAACCGTTTGCAATAATCAGAAATAAATAAAGAAATTGGCCAGGATCAAGCTTGGTCTTTGAGCAAGAAGGTGGTGTTTCATGTTTTGTTCACCCTACTGGCTGGTTGTGATTTATTTTTTTGACCAACGTATATAATGTATTTTTGGATGGGTATCAGCGTGGTATAGTGCTTTTGGGGAGGTCTGGAGTGGTTTGCCTCTAGTCCAATTGAGATATATCACGGCTCTGTATGGGGGAAATCACCTTAGACCCTCTACCCATTGATCACGAAATCAATTGTTTTTTGTTGGGTGGATATGCTGGTTGACTTCATTTCCTGTAAAAGTAGCTGGGTCACGCCAAAACATGTCAACATTTGGTCTTTGAGCAAAAAGGTTGTGTTTCATTTTTTCTTCACCCTACTGGCTGCTTGTTTTATTTTTGACCAACGTATATAATTTATTCTTGGATGATCTTGGATGGGTATCAGCCTGGTATTGTGCTTTTGGGGAGGTCTGGAGTGGTTCGCCCCTGGTTCCATTGAGGTTTATCACGGCTCTGTATGAGGGAAATTACCTTAGACCCCCTGCCCATTGATCACCAAGTCAGTTCATGTTGGTTGGTTGACTTCATTTCTTATAGCTTGGTCGCACCGAAACATGTCAAAGCTTGGTCTTTGAGCTAAAAGGTTGTGTTTCATTTTTTCTTCCCCCTACTGGCTGATTGTTATATTATTTTTTTGTCCAATGTGTGTATAATATATATATATATTAATGTATTCTTGGATGGGTATCAGCCTGGTATTGTGCTTTAGGGGGGGTCTGGAATGATTTGCCCCTGGTTCCATTGAGGTTTATCACGGCTCTGTATGGAGGAAATCACTTTGGACCCCACGCCCATTGATCACGAAATCAATTGTTTTTTGTTGGGTGGATATGCTGGTTGACTTCATTTCCTGTAACAGTAGCTGGGTCACGCCAAAACATGTCAACGTTTGGTCTTTGAGCAAAAAGGTTGTGTTTCATTTTTTCTTCCCCCTACTGGCTGATTGTTATATTATTCTTTTTGTCCGATGTGTGTATAATATATATATATATATTAATGTATTCTTGGATGGGTATCAACCTGGTATTGTGCTTTAGGGGGGTCTGGAATGCTTTGCCCCTGGTTCCATTGAGGTTTATCACGGCTCTGTATGGAGGAAATCACTTTGGACCCCACGCCCATTGATCACCAAGTCAGTTCATGTTGGTTGGTTGACTCCATTTCTTACGGCTTGGTCGCACCGAAACATGTCTGAAACTTGGTCTTTGGCTACTAGTTATGTTTCCTTTATTCCGGTGCTGCATGTTTCGTTTTCTCTTCCGACCAATGCGTTTTTGGATGGTATCGGAACAATGTGGTGGAAATTTCAAAGCTACTACAAGATTTTATTGGGTTAGGAGTGAGGGGGTGGATAGGTTTGTGGTTGATTGATGTTGAGTAGGTGGATTTGCTGGTTTTAGCTCGTTTCCTGAAACTTGGCTGCGCCTGCTCTGTCCCCGGCTTACTTGCTAGAATGCCAACAGAATCAAGAACCTTGACAACTCATCATCATGCCCCATCTGCATCTGTGAAATGTTGGGTCAGTTATTGTGAGACTTTTTTGTAAGAGGGCATGCTGCGGACATGCAGGATCAAAACCGAAATAGAATGAAATCATGCAAGTGGGGTTCTGGAAGGGTTCAGTACTCATGCAATCATCTGAAATATATATATATCCTTTTTGCCATCCAAGAATATGAGTGGTTTATATATAATAATTAATATGTAATATTTTCTGATGTTCCTGGCTATTCTAATTATACTATATTATACTACACTTACAGGGGTCTATAATGCTAGCTGAACAAAGGTCTACAATGCATCATGAAGCATCTCAGACCCTTGGCTCGGCATACCTCAAGGTACGCCGATTTCAGACCTTATGTAGTTGATGGTATTATATATCTATATCTATATATATATATGAATGCTACTATATAAACAATCCCAAAGGGGATTGTTGGCATAGTGAAAGATTCCATCACCAGCTTCCATGTGTCCTTGACATCGAATCCAGACGCATCCACAGCATACGGCGTAAGGCCTCAAATTCGCAGGGAAGCCGCCACCATTGAAACCACTCACAAATACGGACTCATCTGCTACGACATATCGTGGAACGCAATGGCCAGAGGACCATTGATAACTATTGATATCAGATGACAATGACATTTGTATGCCTTCCTTTAGAGATTGGTGGCAGCCATTTCCTCTACGCTAGCACTTTTTTTTTGGCTGGCCAAAACACGCAACATCCCGACATCAACACGATACCTTCACCACTGAGATCGCAAAAATCACTCGAGATGTCAAGCTGGTGGAACGTGGTGGAACCACAAAACCACTGCTTTTCCCAGTAAAAACCACCGTAGATGAACCCTTGGGGTCCCCCATGGCCGCCATGGCCCTCCCATCATTTCGAGAAATCCCCATGTGCTGCGGTGGGGCCTCCTTTGCAAAAGCAATAGGCCAGAAGTCTCTCCTCAGCACAGGCCCAGTCGACTTTTTCTGGGTGAAGCTATGGCTGCCATGCCCCACAGATTGGATGCGCATGAGCAATACTAAAATAGATAATATATGACAATATGATGCCAAATGATAAACAATAAATAAATAAATATATTATAATATATATATATATATATTATTGCAAGTAATATGATATAATATGATACACATATCATAGATTATACCATATTATACCAATATGGAAACCACTAAAAAGCAATGGTCCTTTTTTTTGGCTCCATACCAATGCCATACTCTTGCGAAGAAATGGGACCTGCAAACATGTTACATGCATCTTGAAATTGCATCAAATTGCCACAAGACATGACAGCAACTGTCAATCCAGGTCGTTTGAGTTTGAGCGCATCTAGCAGTCGCAAATACATGGGGGTGGGAAGACCAAGGCCTCCAGCTACAGCTCCTACGCTCCTACGAGGTGGTGCCTACCATAAAGCCCAGCTATTGGAGTTGCAGTACCAACCAACTTAGCAAGTTCTGGGGCACCACTGGGCACCACTGGGCACCAGCGAAACTTCCCTTTTTCGCCAGTGCGAACTTCCGCCCCGCGATCCCGCGATTTTTTTGTTTCCTTCGACTCGCTAGGAGGCTGCTTCCATGTGCAGCTCCAGCCAAGCTGGAGGCAGCTTGGAGCTCATGGGGTCCCCACCCAGCAAGGTCTGCAGATCTGCTGAATACATCGCCAGGGATGGTGATGGATTGATCTCCAGCAGCCTCAAGAACATCTTGAAAGGTGACATAAAAGTCCAAGGTCCAAATATTTGGAGATCTGTGGAAATCAGGATTCTGTCAATCAACATTATTCAGACCTTTAACACCCTTTCTTGAGTGCTGTTATGGGCCATGCATCCTCACAAGGCAAACAAAACTAGAAAAATGATGTCGGCGGGACTTCATCGGTGGGGTGGATCGGGCATTCTGTGAATGAAAATAAACCTGCCGTTCAAAAACAAAAGAGTGCCAAAAAATGCATGTCCTGCTGGGGCCTCACGACAGGCCGTCAGTGGGCGCAAGGGCGACGAAAACATCAGCAGAGAACGCGGGGTTGTTACCCTCAGGTAATCAAGCATGGCTTGCTGGAAGCCCCAATTTAGTTGGATGATCTTCCCCTTAAACATTCCGAAACATTCAATTTATGGGGGACTCATGGGGATTCCGCGTATTTTTTCATATTATTTTCCTGTAACACCTGAAATTCTGATTTCCGAGGCGCATAGCCCGTGCGGTTCCAGCTTCCACCAGAAAATCCGCACCAAAGAGCTCCCAGCAGTTGGGTAAGGTGAAGAAATGGCGACGTCCCGCAGCTTGAAGCGCAGTGAGGGTCTTTGCCAAGACATCTGAAAGCCTTGGGTCATGAGGGGGCCATGGGGTGATAAGGGCTGACCAGTGGTGGGAAATGCCGCAGATTTGTGGCAAAGGGTTGGCCACAAAGAGGGGGTGAAGAAAACAGATGGCTGTCAATTGGATATACAGCACAACCTGGTACCTCCTTCCCATAATTTATGGGACACACAGCAGCTTAAGCCCTCTGCAGAATGATGTTCTTAAATAGCGGTAAGTGGTAAGGTGTCAATATCAGAACTACATAGCTACCATGGCTTGATAAGCACATGATGGCAATGAAAGTGACAAACCATCACACATTCGAGAATTCGAGGAACTCGCCAAAGATCTTTGTGGCAAGCTCTTCCTAAGCTCAGGTGAGGAAAGGTGATTCTCACGCCAAGCATGCTTTAGATTCTTTAGATAATCTTAGGTTACTGTGTGCCTTCAACTCTGCCATGCCAACAGAAACGGAAACAAACAACTTCTTAGTTCAACGCCAGTCTGCTCCAAGCTCTTGTAGTGCAATGTTCTGCTCTGTCTCAGAATAGTCTGAAACAGCCTTGTTCACGCCCATGTTGGTGACATGTACATCCAGCCGGTCACTATCACCACATCCATCGGTGTAGCGACCAGAAGCCAGTAGAACGCGGACATCTCTATTGACGTAAGCTGTCCTGAGCAGTCACTGATATTCAGAAAAAGGACCCCGTTGCCCGCACTTGTCTAATGATTAATATTAATATATAATGTGTCTTCAGTAATTTTAACAGTGGGAGCAGAGATAAACAGCTTGCAAAAGAATGAAACTATGCCATCATTGTGTTGAGCAAAGAAGGTGATGGTGCATTGTGCCAGTTGCAGTTTAATCGTGCTTACCTGGTAGAGCAATCCTCGTTGGAAACTGAACGTATTCCCAAGATCGCTCCACCCTTGGCCTGCTCAAGTTTTGCGCAAGTTGTTTCCTGTGTTCTTTCTTAAGCTCGAACACTATCTACCTGCATGCTCAAGCACGCACCAAGAAGCGCACACCCAAACGCGTACTTTAGATTATTCACATGCATAATAAAGTCCAAGAAGGGAGTAGTTTCCGTATCATTTGACTTGATCTTGACAGGGTCTGCAAAGTCTCGTGGTTTATCATCATTTGCCGATGAAAATTGCTACATTTTAGGATACATTCACTGGTCAAATCCCCATTCTGAATGATGCTCAAATATCAATGTTTCACCATTTTTGATAGTGGAAGATCCCCACTGTTTGATGATGAACTGTTATCATTTTCACCATTTGATGTGAAAAATCCAACATTTCACCATCTTTGGTGGTGACAATTCCCAAAATTGAACATTCCCAACAATTTCCCTTGACAAAGGCCGAGCTTCAGATCTCCCACACAAAGTAGCAGCACTCGCAGGTGAAACTTCCGGCCAGAGTGGAGCCAGGGCTGGACGTTCCTTTGCAGCACCTGAGATCTGTCAGGTCTGTCAGGTCAGTTTTCATCGTTGCTAAATCTTAAACCCGAAACGTGGAAAAACAGGAAATCCTCCTATAAAAATAGAGTGGTAAATTAAACAGTTCTATCTCTTTGGGGGTCACTGTGGATGAATTGAAGAGCCTTTTGGGCCATGGCTATGAAATTTGAAAGCAGTCCCTGCAGTGAGAAAGTCCCAATGTCATCAAAGTCCCTTTGCCGATGGATACCCAAACACTACGAAGTTACTATGCTTCTGGTTCCCGGGGAATTCCTGAATGGAACTTGACGCACAACCAAAGCAAAAAGAAAAACATCCTTGGCAAATTCTGGAAGTCATACAAGGCTGAGCTTTCTGGACTAGCCAGCTCATGCTTGGCCCACTCAACTGGCCAACAGCATTTCGAACTGAATCTCCAAGCAGTGGCCTCAATTGGTGACAGGATCAAGATAGAGGATTCTAGATCTGATTCATGATTTTGGTATCTTAACATGATCCAAAATACAGGTGAAAACTGATGATTCTAGACCTCAGTCCTGGCAATTGAAAATCCTACATGTTTTTGGCGTTCTCTTGCGAATGTCATCGAACTAAATGATGGCTTTTCTGGCAAGCTATTTTTGATTACCAAATAGTATCCACAATCCCAATGTTGGTGAGTTAAATCCCCATGTTCGATGGTTAGATTCTGGCTGAATAATAAGAATTCCCCAACCCTAAAATAGCTGAAACTTGCGGCCGTTTGGGAATGTTTCCCCCTACTATGATTCCAGTGAGGTCACACAGTGAGGTCACTATAATTCCTCCAGTTAAGTAGCCATGTTGTGACTTAAATCGCAATCATTTCATTCATTTGGAGCTTTCCGACATATTCCGAAATCATGGGGGTCCCCCCAAGATTTACCCAAATCATCCCAAATCCGTCATGGATGACCATGACTGCCATGACGTCTGGTATCGAAATGTATCCATGGTGACGACTGTGGATCCCATGGATCTCGACCCAGGCACCGCCAGCATCGGTGCCAGGATGGCGACACTCCGCGTCCAGCGGCGCCAGCGGCTCGCCAGCGCCGGTGCGGCGACCAGGATCCAGACGAAGGACCTGAAGAATGGTGCAAACAAATAACCCTATGGTAATTTAACACAGCTATGGAAAATCACCATTTTTAATGGGTAAATCCACTATAAATGACCATTTTCAATAGCTATGTTAGTTTACCAGAGGGAACATGCTATCTAAATGGTATCTAAATAATAATATCTAAATCTAACCATCAAAAAATTGATTTGGGTGTGCCTGAAATTGAGGTATCAGGTATCCCCCAAAAATGGTCAGTTTAGTAGGAGAAATGGATTGAGCCGTACCCCACTTTCAGACAAACCCATATGAATCTGTGGTGAAACATGGATACACCAATGATACACCCAAGCAATCTGTTGTTATTTCAATATTTTGAGCAGCTATATGGGTATGGATCAATACCTATATATTAATACTATTTTTAGGGGGATGAACATCCATTTACCAGCTATTTTGATGTTCACCAGGGGTACAAGGTTTTGACACACTACCATTTGAGCAGCTATATAACATTATATAACACAACAATTCTGATACTAGTTGTGCTATTTGAGGGTCTACCTGTACGGTTCCCACCAAAAAATGTACCCTACTGCAAACAAACAGTTTGATGTGGAAAACCCAGAATTGTGGGATCATTTTCCTATGGTTTCCCCAAGGATTTTCATGGATTTTCCACATATTTTGTATGTTTGCTGTAGGATATCTTAAAAAACTTCCTCCGCCAATCCAAGAGCACCAGTTGGCCCGCCGCCTTCGCTCGTGGATCTGCAGCAGCTGGGCTGCTTCGGCATCGGTAAGGAAGCGGATGCCGTGGGCATTGGACGACTGCGCCTTCTTCAGGACCTGTTGGGCTACTGGAAACTCCGCCCCACAGCTGGGAAGGGCAACAAATCCGGGAAGGGATGAACAAAAAAACGGGTGCCTTGGGAATATGCTGATACCAGTAGCGTCCAAAAGATGAAATCCGTGGGTTTGGGTGTCCTAAAGACTTGATCCATATAACAACCTCAGAAATCCGCAGACCCTAAAAAGAGACGAAATGCGACCGGGGGTCATACTTCACAACAGCTTTCTTTGATGCAACTTCCAGCTGAGAACTCCCCAGTTGCGCAAGCCCTTGCAGTAGCTCAGTGAAATTGCGCACCACCACCGTAGCTGGATGAAATCCCGAGGGCACAAAGGAACAAAGGCGATCCTTGCGGACTAAACCACTTCGGACAAAGTATCTCCTCACAAGGAAGCAATCTACCCCAGGGGCAGTGGCCTAGGAAAAAAAAACGGCGCACCTCTTTAAAAAAACAAAATGAAGATTGGATGTCGGATATTTCTTTGGCGGTTGACCCAGCTTTTTTTTTTTAAAAAAATAACAACATAGTATTAAAACATGTATACTGTATATAAATGCCAGTTGGTCATTCAGCCAGCTAGGCTGCTGGCCCAAAATTGTACCTCCCAAAGCGAAAATCTGCCAAGCAAATTTGGATGTCTGCGCCACCTTTTGACCTGCCAAGACTGCCTCCCAATCATAATCATGCCATCGGCGCATTGCAACGTCTGGCTTTTTGTCCATGAGGGCCAAAGAAGCAAAAAAAAAGGCCGATTGTGGACCCGCAGTGTCTATCTTGATCTTCTGTAGCATCATATTGTGTAGAGCTGAGGACTCACAAAGCCTATGCCAGGCAGTTGCAAATACCTAGACCCATTATTGTGTGTGGCACTGGCTGTGCGAAGCCAGTTGACAGCACATTGATGATGATTTTTAATGATTTTTACTTATGTTGTGTGATTCATTCCATCTTTCTGCACTTCATGAACAAATTACCGAGCGAGCACTTTAAGATTGCGTCAAGCTTACAGGCGTCAAATCAAAGCCTTCCTGAACTTTCGCTATTCACTTCCACTGACGTGGCGAGCCAATGGCAACTGGAAAATTCCGAATGCACCAGCAAGAGGGGCTGGAAGTGCATTGGCACTTGTGATGTCTTCATCTTTTTGGCCGCTGATGTTTGACATAATATGTAAGCAAAGCGAACACGAATGCACCACATGCCCCAACTTGACTTAGCATAGGCAGTGCCAAATGAACCGCACCGAATTAATACATCCAAAAAAATGAAATAAACTATAGTAGAGTGAGTCCTCCAGCATTCCCTCCAAAGACCGAGCCTGCCTGAACCCCATTGATTTGACAAGCTTCGGTCAAGGGCCACACTTTGCGATCAAACTGTGGCGTTCGCCACACCAGGATTTCCGTACATGTTGCAATGAAGAGCCTTGGAGTAGCCAGCTGCCAGGCCAGATCTGTGAGTCTCAGTGAGGCAACACTTCATTTTCCAATCAACTAATTTAATCTGATTCATTGATACATCTGGGTAAATTATAAATTTCACTTACCTGAAATAAGGCCATTTTGGAATGATTCCCCTTATTAACCATGATTCCAGTGAGGTCGCAGTGAGGTCGTTATAATTTACCCAGATACATGGGGTTGATAGAAGGGGTTCATAAGATCAGTTGAGCAGGGTTCCACCCACACCCGAAAAAAGGGTCGCAGCTGGAATCCAAGGGACGGAATAGCTGCAAAGGCCTCCAGCCAAACCAAACGAGGCAACTGTCAACTGGATCATGAGACCCCTCAGCATCCTTTGAATCATGGTATCTAAGGCTGTGTTTTAAACATGTATCTTTACATATCTTTCGATTCTAGTTTCATTTTCAGTATCATTTTGATTTTCCTGGATCTTCTTTAGAGTTCTTAATGAATCGAAAGTTACAACCGGTCACAGTCACATATGGCAGGCGCAACCGCAACTGCCGGCCTCTGTGGGCAACCTTGCGTGCATCAGCAACTTCCGGGCCCCGACTGGAAGATTTGGGACACCCCAAGGGGACACCTTATGGGACCCTTGGGACCTTGGGATTCAGCAATGTACCCTCTGGTTATGACTAACATAGCCATGGTATAGATGGCCCATTTATAGATGGTTTGCCTATAAAAAATGGTGATATGGCTACGTTAAATAACCAAATTGGTACTATGATGTATCAGCAATGTATCATGTATCCTTCAGATTTTTGTAGTCGGCAGGCCAATGGGAGAACCTTGGTACATCTGGGTGCAGGCTGGAAGCAAACAGCAGTAGTCGATCCAGAAGAACAACTCGACTCTCATCCGTTGCTCTTGTGCTCTTGCCTCGTCAAGCTACAGCAGTGGTTTTGAGCATTGCCACTTGCCAACTCAACGCCAAACCAAGTGGGATCTGATAAAGTGATAAAAATAAAATTATTAACACTATGGTGGCAGGACATGTTCTCATCATTAGCATGACATAAAAGACCCTGGGGATCCATTGGGGCCTCTTTCTTTCTCCTTTTTGTCTTGTTGAATCACATCGTAACGCGATTGCTGTCTGCTGTGGTGTCAAACATTGAGGCAGGTCGCCCAGCTCAATACCGGTAATTACCATGTTTATTTCATGTTAATTTCTGCCATTGTGTGAAGGCCCTTGCTTGTTTGAACTCAGGTGACATCAGCAAGTCAACCAACATGGAAAGCCGTTGATTGGTACATACCAACATATCACAATCATGATGGGCAAAAAAAAAGTTGTCCATCAACCTATTCAAGCCAGGGTTGATCCGGCTTCGATCGGATACCGCCCAAGGGGCCTGAAACCACTTGGTGAATTCCAACAAACCTTGCACTTTGCCAGGGGAACGATTGTCCTGGCCAAACAACTTCTTCAAAGGGACAGCTAGAGAATGTTTCTCCTGGGGGATCCTGTTAGTCAGAGGCCGGTTGGGAGAATGGACTCCATGTGACTAGTTCTGGAGCCACGAACTGCGGCAAATTCCTCTGAAGATCTTCTGCCACCAGTGCATCATAGGGCACCATAGGGCACACTATAAGCACTTTGCAGCGAACCAAAAGCCCCCTGCCAAAACCCATCCCCGTCGATGTCCTCTCCGGTGTGGGAAACGTACACCTGAGCGCAGCATAGCGCAGCTAGGTGCTTCCAACAGAATGAAACTACTTAGGTGTCCGATCAAATGGGCCTGGCCCCAACAGCACAGTTTCTGCTCCATAGTTTCCATCACTTCTCCATGACTCCATGTCCGACAAAGAAACACCGAGCTCCAAATGGGCTAAGCTGCCAATATCAGCTTTGCCCCATTCTGAGCCGCAGAATTGAGTGCGGAGGTGCAGTCCTCGGCTCGTGGCGTTTGACAATTCAAACAGGGAAAGTCGGGAAAGTGTAAAAAACAAACGCATCAAATGTAAAATACAATCAGTCACTCAATATCTAACGTGTATATATATATATATATATCAGTCACTCAATATTTAATGTGTATGTATATATATATATACACACTATATGTTAAATTAAGTGACTATATTAATCAAATCAACATCAACTTTCGCAGTTATTTAGTCAGTCATTTTTTTGTATCAGCCTCCCAAAAAATATCGTGTGGCCGAGCAGCTACTGTCATCTCCACCTCATCCTGGCAATGAAAACAGCAGCATGCCGTGGATGGACAAAATCCTGCACCAGTTGGTAGAAGTTTATCCCAGTACTATCATATTATTTCCAGGGTTTCCCAGTTACCACCAGTTGCCAACTGGGACAGGAGTCTGTCCAGCCAAAAATCATATGTATGTGCTTACTGATGCAACGTGCGTCGAAATAACACAAAGTTTTGCATAGCGAATTTAGGTTAACAGTGCGCCTAGTATGATATGGTGATATGATACATACACATGCACACCATATTGTACACAAAATAGTGGTATAGATACAGTACCAATATGTTCACTACACTTGTTATTAGTATTCATTGCTATTGTTATTGTCACCCATCATTATTAGCATCATTATCATGATTGGATATGAGCAACATCTTTCTCATTGTTAGCAACATTATGGTTATAGTCATTGATATTTTACTAGATCAGATAAAATATCACTATATAGTAATTGGGGTTATTGGGATTATATATATAATTATATATATATATTTTATACATTTAATGGGGATTGTAAACCAACAAACATAACTGGGGAGTACCACCCTGTAACATATCATGATTAAAAAACATGTCATGGAATGATTCTCGCCTTGGGTTCCGGCTCCGTGTCGCTGATGCCATCTGCCTGGTTCGAACATGCCCAGTGGGCAAATGGAAGGACAAGAAAAAACCGATACCCTCTGGTAATTTAACATAGCGATGGAACATCACCATTTTTAATGGGAAAATCCACTATAAATGGCAATTTTCAATAGCTATGTTGGTTTACCAGAGGGTAACATGGAGAAATCATCTCATCTAATCGTAAAATTCCATCACAAGGTCACCAGAATAAACGATCCAACACCTTTTTTGTTTTTTCGTATCTAATGTGAGCGGGAAGGGGGCTGTTTTCAAGGAAAATGGCACCTTATCTCTGTACCACGGCTGCAATTGGATGTCATTGAATACTGACTCACTGACCGATGATCATCATCGTTTGACCCATCACCTGGTCTACTTCCAAGAGGCTTGGGCGAGTCCGGCTTCAAACCAATTCAATTCGCACAAGATCCCACACAGGATGATGAATTGTTTTTGGCTGCCTCAAACCTCCTCAGTTTCACCTGATTTTTCCGAATCGAACTGGTTTACCCCACTCATTTTCCAAGTATCTCAAAATTCTTCAGCCATGTTCTGGATCTAGCAGTTTCCAGCCATTTCCCTGGCAATTTGTGCTATTTTTTTTGGTGAGTTCGCTCTAAAATTTTCATCAATTCATCCCAGCCATCTGCTGGATCTGCAGAAATGGAATCTGCAGTGGGGATCTGCACCTTGACTCTTGGCAGCTTCTTCATGGAGTGAAGGGCTGTGGCCGGCAGCAACCGCAACTTGGCCTGCAGTGGGAGTGGCGATTTGGTGGGATCTGGGATGTTGTTCTGGAATATGCTTCGGGGTATCGTATGGGATTATCCTCTATAAATGGAACATGTATGATATGCGTATGATATGATTATATATGATTTGTTTATTTATTGATATTGATATTTATATATGCGAGAATGATCTCTAATCCCATCTGATAATCATATTGAACACACCCATGACTGGGCCCCGCACATGAATAGATCAAATACTAAACCAGCGAGTTTAAAGGGTTGTTTAAAATATTACGGGAGTGTTGACGATCACTTTGTGGAAACCTCTTCAACATTGTTTTTTCCTTTGTAATATTCGAATTAGTTTTTCTTTCAAGAAAACATGATTTTCATCTCCTGTATCTTTCGACTTCAAATACGTTTGCGTTTTCTCCTGCAAACACTTCTTTGCATGCATCTGTCATCAGTTGTCGTCACTTTACATTTCTTTACATCACATAACATCAATCAAGTATCATGTGGTTGGATGTGATTGGGAAACTCTCAGTGTGTCCAACTGGCTCCGAATCGCTCCCACCCAACCACTGGAGAGTCAAATGCTGACCCCTTGTGGCCCGCACGCCAGTGGCATCTTGGATGGCGGCAGCCTTGGCCTCAGTGAGAGGGTAATAAGCGTGTCGTAACCTAGTTCTCGATGGAATACTCCCAGCTATATCTATATCTATATCTACCTCTATCTCTAAATCTATCTATCTCTATCTATCTCTATCTATCTCTATCTATCTCTATCTATCTCTATCTATCTCTATCTATCTCTATCTATCTCTATCTATCTCTATCTATCTCTATCTATCTATCTCTATCTATCTCTATCTCTATCTCTATCTATCTATCTATCTATCTATCTATCTATCTATCTAATCTATCTAATCTGTCTGATCTATCTAATCTAATCTAATCTAATCTAATCTATCTATCTATCTATCTCTCTCTATATATATATATATATCAATACTTTAGATATATAAATATGTGGATATATATATATTATATCATTACTATATATACATAGATAATCACTACTGTATATATCATTATATATAGCTATATATATATATCATTATTATTATTGTTATTGTTATTATTATTGTTATTATTCTTATTCTTCTTCTTATTTTTCTTATTCTTATTCTTCTTCTTATTATTATTATTAATATTATTAATATATTTCTTCTTCTTCTTATTATTATAATATATATATAACACTATGTTCGATATGGTTCAATATGGTTCTATATAGGTTCTGTACGGTGATACATGCGTTATAAACCAATTCATAAACCAATTCCCCTGCGGTATAAACCCATCGCCCAGCAAAAAAAACATGGGAGAGTGGTAAAGTGAATGGCCCCACACCAAGAGAAGATGAATTTTGGGGCGCTTGATGTTTTATTGTTGGGCTCTTCTGTTCCCAATTGTCACCCACGGTCTCGCAAGCCATTTTCTTAATTGTGTGGGTTTGACTTTAGGAGCAATTTCTGACCTTTGGGGATGATCCTCCAAATTTAATCAACCCACGGGTTTCTTCATCCGTTTCTGAATCGCTGCCAGATGGTTGAAGCAAGGCTCATGGAGGCTCTTCTTGCGGAAGGAGCGGTCCGCCAGCAAGGACTGGGTGAAGCGGAAGGGATAGGCAGCCACAGGCATCTTGGATTTGCTTAAGAAAGGAATAAAGCATGGAACATAGATGACAAATCTGACTATAGTCCATAATAGGCATACTACTGTGGTACTTATTGTATCTGCCATAGTATTGTGATGGGATGGGATAGATGATAGGGGCAGTTTGAATGGCTCATTGCTGGTACGATGAGGATCCTTCTCCCAGGTTTGGGCTCCCAACCAAAGCTTTGGTCCTGCATTCCAGACGCACCAGGGTGGCCTCTAACATCTTCTCAAGTTCCTGCAAGAAATGTCAAGAAACATAAGGTACCACCCAAGCATGTGTTTTTTTTCGCGACCAAACTATTACAAAATGATTTACAGTATGATTTGATGCAACTTTCGGGATCAACATTTTTTTTTGGGATATCTACTGGTTTTCAGGCACAAACATGAGGTTCAAGAGGTTGGAATGTGTGTAGCATGTGGGAATGCTGGCTGTGCTGTCCTTGAAATCTGGATTATCAGGATCCTTCAGCAACTTGGCCACCTGGATCCATGCTGTTTTGAAGAAGAGTTCTGAGTTCCACCGCACCAGGACGTGTCTTAGAACGGACATGAAGATACTTGAAAACTATACCATGTGTTGATGTGAACTACTTTCATGCCTTCCAACTTCAAAGTGTTCAAACATATTCAAACATGGTGCTTCTGAGTGGCAATGTGCCTGCCAAAGGGACCCAATTGCATTCACACCTCACATTCCGTGTCCCGCCATGAAAAGTGCCTGCTTCAGTTCACTTCTGATAGCCACGGCTGAGGCAACGAAGTGGCCCTGCAGGGCATCGGCATGGTCAAAATCCAAATGCAACCACTGGAATCCGGCCGTGCGAACCTTGGAACCTCCACTGTTTCCTCGCGCCGATAAATAGGCTTTCTGATCCAGACCTGGTGGTGGCAGGTTGCACAAGTTCCTGCAATTGGAACATCTCCATTGCTTCAGACACGTGTAAATGATGGACTTTCCCATTGGCTTGTACGAGTAGTACAACTCAATGTCTTGTTCCTGTATGTGCCAAGGAAAGATTTGTCAACCTCAAGTTGGATGATGGATGTTGTGTAAGCCTTCCCCCTGGTGTGATCGCTGCGCGTTGTGCTAAGTGCTTGGCTGGCCAGCTTGCTATCAATGGAACCATCGCCGTGCCTTGGGTTTCATGGACTCGTGGCAACGGCGGGAGCTCCAACCAATTCTCTAGGGATAGCAGTCCCACCCTCAGTGATGCCGATGATCACCATGGAGTATATACAAAACGTGGTGATGCGCTTGCAAGATTTTGGTCCACAGCCAGCTATGATCCCCGCCAAAATCACCCCCAAGGAATGTGGCTAGTTCCAAACTCGCATCGTCCCTTGCAACAGGGCCGACCTACTGTACCAAGCTGCAATTTTCGCAGCGCGGGCAACCAGTCATCTTCATCATCTTCCGATTTCAAGCGAGATTCTTGGGGCTTCAACCGATCCTGTGGCAGCTGAGCTTGGGAAACTGTGGACCATCCCAAAGATGCAACGTGGAGCCTTGGTCTTGGTATTGACAACGGTCGTTTGCCCTGAAATGCCCTTCAAGAATCTTCAAGGTACTGCAATGGCAATGTGAATTGATATCATGCGTGCCTGAAACTTGTAGCTTGATTTCTTCAGCCTTCGAGTTGACACGATGCCCAGTGCTCGCCTGAAAACAGGGGAGCACTAAGCCAAGTTGGGTTTGACACAAAATGTTGTTGCCTTATTCCCTTAAAAATGAAGGCTTCAAACCGCTCAACATCACTTCAATCGGGCTGAGCTGCGGCATTTGCCCTCCACCTGTCGTTCAACCGAGGCATGGCAAAGCCTGTAGAGGAGGAGGATCAGTAAAGTAACCACCGCCGAGAGAATCACAGCTACTCCTCCAGTCATACATCAGTCGCTGGTCGTCGCTGCGACCAATCATTTCACCCAAATCCTCCTAGTACAGTATCTAGCAATAAACTGCCCAAAAAGCATCAACATTGATCAACATTCATCAAAATGGATGGTGGTTTCAACCCATTTCAACCACACTAAACGCTAAAAATATATTAAGATATGCCAAAGTCAATTCTGGATACCCTCTGGTAATTTAACATACCTATTGAAAATGACCATAGAAATAGTGGATTTTCCCATTAAAAATGGTGGATCTTTCCATAGTTATGTAAACGTTTACCAGAGGGTAATTTAGGATCAGCTCCCTGTCCTGAGGTGAAGAAAATCTCCTGGCAGATCTGGCAGATCTGGCTGTTTTTCTCTACTACCGGCCTAGGTAAAAGTAGGGAAAACTGAATATATATATATATATATATATGGGGATGGGTCAAAACCCTGGTACCTAGTGAACCCCAAAATAGCTGGTAAATGGATGTTCATCCCACTAAAAATGTATCTATAGGTATTGACCCATACCCATATATATATATATTATAATGTCAAGACAGGATATATGAGATAGGATACATCTTTATAATGATAAAATTACTTCATCATTACTTGTCTATAATTGTCAATCTGTATATAGCTATGACTACATCAGGCATCCTAGATTATATAGCCACAATTATATATATATATATATATTTATATAATTATATAATATCTATATCTATATATATATATAGGTATGATAATTCCGAATCATATAGCAGGCACGGATGTATAAATATACCATACGTGGATGCCTGCAAAATAACTTATGGGTCACGGCATTTCTGTAGTCCTTTTTACTGCTCATGTCTTGTTCATGCCCCTGTTCGGAGCAGGATTCAGCTGTTGCGAAAATGCCAACTGCGGATCAAATGTGAAGTGCTTGGCATCATCAGTGGGCCACTATTCAGCACATTCAGTACCCAAACAACGTTGGTTGGATTCAGTATGATTGTGCTATAAGATGGCCGAAGAAAAAATGAAGGTTCGGTTTGGGCTGGCCCATCCTAGCAGATTTCATTTTCTTGGTGGAGCTTGCCGCAAATCTCATTCTCCATACGTCTGGTACTCCCTTTGTCCTTTCTGATGGTCTTAGTGACCTCTAAGTCTTCGTAAGGACGATTTTGGTAGCCCTCCTCGCTTGAAGAAAAGTAGATACCGTCGCCAGAAGGAGGGTTCAGGGGAAGGAACCACAGCAAGATCTGGTCGCCCAAAGACGCTTTGATGTTCCTGTAGAAACCGAGGTTGTACAATCCCGGAGTTACCTTGTGCTCGACATCTGAGTTTGGATCATTTTGTTCCCAGAACTCGATGTTGCTCATGGCATTGGTTAGGAGGTAAGTATGGTAACCGAAACCCAGCGAGACTATGAAGGCCAACACGACGGCCAGAGTCTCTGCGAAGAAAAGGATGCATCGAGTGAGAAAGGGAGTAGGGATGTCGATCACTCTTTCAACGGTCTCTGCCATGGTAACGATGATAAAGAGGAGAGTGAGCAGGCTATAGAGAAGCAGCAGGTAGAAATACTTGTAGTTGAAGAAGCCAACACAATTGTACATCCATGGGCAGTGATGGTCCATCTTTAGAATGCACCGCTTGCAAGTTCTGCAATGGTGAGTGCGGTCAGGCTTGTATTTGCTGCACCACTTGCAGTATCGCCTGTCTCCACTCCTCTTCTTCTCTTTGATGAAGCTGGGAAAAGCTGGCAAATAACTTAACAAGTCCTCAGTCTGATAGTCCCAGTTCCGATCTTTGGGGATTGTCCCGGGGCTTGTGCACATTGCACGTGCATAGCAAAGGACCAACATGGCAGTGATGCAATTCACCACGACCGTCTCCCACTGACCACGGGCCCGAACACTGGAGTTTACCAGATCGGGCCCAACTTCCAGTTGCATGCGTGGTATGCAGTGCTGAAAGACATAGGTCAGGTAGAGAAACAAAATGGTGCCCCACATGTAGAGAACTGGCAGCCACTTCCAAAAATCATTGCGGGACATCAACTCTTCCGTCCCAGTGATAAAGAACTTCTGTTGACGCCACAGCACTCACGAAAACTGCTTCATCAAACGGAGATCAGTGGCTCCGTCTACGCCCTTAAAGGCTTGAGCCACACTGATGGGTTCGTTGCCAAAAGACTTTCATGACCGAATCGTGGCAAGGGATGACACTGTCTCACTTAGATTTCTTGCATTACCTTGCATCACACAGTGTGACATTAAGTAACATGATGTATCCGGATCTAATTCAGGATCTAGCGCGAGACTCTCACTAAAAACCAGCAACACCCAAGGTTGCCGAAAGCATGGACTGCATGGAATGGATGCAGGTCGTTCACAGCTGATCATCGATGCAGGTCATGTCCTGAACGACGTGACTTGGGACTGCAAACTGCCAGGGATAGAGGAACCTGCAGGCGAGTTGCGGGTTGCAGTGCGGCAAGAAGAAGTACAAACTCGAAAAGGGGTTGACTCTTAGAGTTTGACATCAATAGCACTGAGTAGGAACAAGCTTTCTGTCACACATATTTGTACCAAACATTCCAAATTGAGGCACCCTCTTCCAGCATTTGTTCCATCAAATTCACCTCTCCATTTCCCAACCGGTCCCAACCGCACCTGGACAGGTAGTGTGGTTCTCCCTCTTCTGCTGGAGCACATGACCCGAACCATGGAAATGCAGAAACCTGAGAAACGGTGCATCAACTTGGCCCAAATGATACCTTTTTTTTCCGGATGGTAATGGATGGTACAGGTGAAATAGGATGAAATAGGACCAGTTGAAAAATCAGATCATACCATCTGGCAAACTCGAGTTGCAATGGCAGAAAGTGCACACAGAATATCACCATTTCGGTGACGAGTAATACGAGTAGTCCAATGGCACAATGGAAAGGGATGAACAGCAGGCAGCAACTGCCGACAAATAGCCTTGGTTCTGATGCTACCGCGCAGATTTATCTTTCCCCCACCCTGATGCTCTTCTGGGTGGTTCTATCATGTTGTTTCAACTCATCCCGGCTGTCGCAGCTGTCCTTTTCCATCTGCACGGGGCGCCCGTGACCGAAATCTATGGCGTTCACAGCATTTGGCCCACGATGGTCGTCTCCATACCTTGACACATTTGGCCCTGTGGCTTCGACATCGGGGGCAGCTCATCCCCAATTTTCATGGGGAAAATTGGGAAATGATGAGAGTCACATCCCGGAGATTTTGGGAACCTTCGAAAGACGTCCGTTTTTCGAGAAACCAACTTCTTCGAGAAAGTCATCTGGAGGTTTTCCTGAAATCGAGGACTCCCCAAGTTAACCATGGCTTTCAATACTAAACTGGTCATCCATGGATGAAACACGGGGTACCCCCATAGGAAACCTCCTGTGACCTGGGTCAACTCTACATGTCGCCGTCGTCGCCGTTGCCGCGGCGCGTGTGTTGGCAAAGAGGTGAAGCTCCTGCAGCTGCGTCAAGACTCCATCCTTGAGGATTTTCTGGATCATCGCCTCCCGGGACAGTTGGTGAAAATATGACCCAATACATATAACCTATGGACAATATACATATATATATATATATGTGTTTATGAATGTGTGTGTGTGTAAGTATGTATGTATGTATGTACATGTATATGTATATGTATATGTATATGTATATGTATATGTGTGTTTATTTGTGTGTAAGTAGGGTAGGGTCCCTCTCTCTTCAATATACTTTAATATATACTAACCTACTAGATGGTATGTGTGAATATTTATGCTGTATGTGCAGTGTATCACATCTATACAAATCAAATTACAAACACACCTGAACAGGAATCCTTACACACACACACACATATATATATATATATTAATATATATATATAACTATCCATATCCCACAGACACACACACACACATATATATATATATATATATTATAAATATATCATATAGCATATATCATTATATAGCCTATAGTATATTGTTGTATATATCGAAATATATCGAAGTATTCAAGTATCGCAACGGTCAACATCATGTGCCGTGTGCTAGTATCGGACATGCCGGTGAGCAGATCCAGTCTGGAATAAATGACAGGTCACGCGCTTCCTTGCTTGGAACTCAGACTTTGATTTGCAGGTGTTCCTGAGCATGGCGAGCAGCCCAACAAAGCTCAATGAATAAAATAGATGAGTCTGAAAATGGGCTATACTACCAAATATCCCCCAAATTGGGAAACTGATGATGATCCAAGCAGCTTGAAGGTGACCACCGCCAAACCTTCACAGCAAGATCCAAAATATCCAAAGATCTTTGATTTCCAGGAACTGCAGATATGTCAACGGGAAAGTGAAACACATGGATTTATCATGATTTATCAACTTCCATTTCAACTGGTTTACCAAGTGGATTTGTAAATAAACCAAGTGGGTTTGCAAATTCACTAGCTTCCAACTACAATATGTACGTTTTCCAAGGCACAGGGTGGCTCGTAGAGCTTCTCATTGAAAACTCGATAGAGCAATTCGCAGGAGGATTCCAGGTCATCGTTCCTTGGAGCTCAGCCCATGCAGTCATCATGGTCTGGGTCAAAGTCTAGGTCCACCACACCAGTCTGAAAGTGAACACATAACAATACTACAAAGGACCCGTTGAGTCTGGTACCTTAAGTCTTCAATTTCGACATATCCCCATTGAAATCCATTGAATCCAGATGGCCCATCAACTTCGTCAGCCACGGTGCATGTCACATACAAAAAGGGACAACTTCAACTCTTCCGCTTTCAGCTTCTGCAAGCCGTCATGCCCCCGCATTCGCCAGTGGCAAATTTGGCCACCTGAAAATCTGAAAGGACTGCTGGAGAAAGCCATTGGGGAATTCTCTGCCAGTGGTGAAACACCATTCCTGGAGCCCCCGGCCCCATGAATCTCCATGAATTCCAGGGATGAAAATGGTTCCAGGGATGTTCCAGGGATGTCAATTCTTTGCCGTGTGGCATTGGATGAAAATAACTGATGTGGACTTCTGCAGTGATGTGTGTTCTTTGGAATTTTCTGAATGGGACGTTTATGGTGTCCAAACCCTGCTGATCCCAAGATTCATCTGTGCCCATTGTGATGCTATGCAAAGTGACCCAGTGGTGTGCCAAACAATGCCCAACATATCATTGCAAATCTAGAACGGTTTGTGGTTGAGCCACCCCACTGAAAATGATACAAACCAATTGGAATCACACACCCACATGAAACAACCATCCAATTCACTTACCCAACATATTGACGATGTTCACACCTGTGCTGAACATACTTCAGACATCTTCAGACAAGGATATAATATGAGCTTGGTAAATCGGTCACAAGATGTCACAAGCAGTATTCCGCGACAACAGAGCTCCGAAAACATAAACAGTCATAAATAGTCATAAACAAATAAAAATACCCCTCCAAGTGCCTGCAAGCCCTCCATCCATGGAATCTGTCGGGCACCAGAACCATCCTGATCCCGGGAACGCCCCATGGCCAAGGCGCATTGCTTGGCTTCACTCCTCCAGGTTTCCGAGGTCTCGTTCAAATGCCTGGCCAGGGGCCCAGGGGCGCAGAAGCAGCTGCCCTGCTGCCCTGCCACTGCCATCCCAGGTGCTTCAAATGTTTCGCATCTTCCTTGACCTCCTCCGATGTGAAATCCTTCAGGAACTCTTCGCGAACTGCTTCAACCTGGAGATTTCGAACCACCGGATGCCTGAAAAGCGGACTGGACGTGGCCCAGGCTGGGGGATTGGGGGCCTGGGCTGGGCTCAACTTGATCTACTGGGTGGCTCCAACATCAACACACGTGTCAAACCTTTCCAAAAATATGTGCAATTTGTTACAATAATATATATATAATCATATATATATATATAAAAATACAATGATGAAATAGATAAACAGAATTGAAACAGTTTGAAACCACAAGCTGTCACAAGCCAGTCGCATCCAGTCGCTCAAGTTCTGGGGGAGCTTACGTCTGAACAAGGCTTCCAAATCCATTGAGTTGCCGCAACACGTCTCCAACTTTGTTATTTTCGTTTCATCTCAGATCCAATATTTTCGCATCCCTAAAAATAAGCCTTAATACTACCAGTGTATCCCTCAAAAACCTCAGCCAAATCTTCTGAAAATCCACATCTTCTCTCTCAAACACTTCCTGAATTTATGAGCTGGAAATTATTGCTGGTTCACCAGCACAGTGGTTCATGACATTGCTTGATTTCCCCCTCCGAACATCAACCAGCCTTTTGTGGCCAAGAAACCATCACAAACAAAACCGGGTCTCGGGAAATGGTTTCCTATCTTGTACAGGAAACCAAGTTCCAATGTTTCTACATTCTTGTACATTTCTGTGTCCCACGGCCCGAAACCAATTTCCCAGCAACCAGAAATGGAAACATTGATGCAAACATATTGGGATACAAAAAATAGTGCAACACCATCTCCAAAACATTTTCAATTGCCGGTGAAATCCCAACTAGACTTTGGCGTTCAATCCGAACTTTTAGCTGGTTCAATCCTGCCGCTTAAAAACTACAATTTTCTCCTCAACTACGAATTGTTTCCACTTGAATCACCATGTTCCCAGTTGAATCAAGTTGAACCCCCATAGTTTCCCCATGGAATCCTAAGAATCCATAAGAATTCATATGTTTTTCCCCAATCAAATCCTACCATCTTCCCTTACAGCACCAGTCACATGTAGGCCGCAGGGTCGCAGGCGATGACTCTTTTTGTCTTCAGCTCCTTGGCCAGGCAGTATGACCAGCCACCGGGCGACGCACCGATATCCAGAGCCAAAGAACGCTGGCTGTAGAGATCCTGGGCACCGGTAATCAATGGTGGTTTAATGGGTTTACTATGGTTTACTATGGTTTACTATGGTTTAATTGGGATGAACCTGGGATAATGATGGGATAATAATATACCCTCTGGTAAACGAACGTGGCGAACTGGAAAATCCTCCATTTTGGATAGGTATATAAATCAACTATTTCTACAGCCATTTTGAATAGCTATGGCATGCTATGGCTATGTTAAATTACCAGAGGGTAAGGCGTGGCTGGCTGGGGTTGGTGGGGTCTGTTGGCGTGGGTTTTTGATGGTTTTGAGATAGATGTGATAAATGGTATATCTTAAGAAAGCAAAAGTGTGCAAACTTTTTTTACGCATGCTTTTTCTGAACAATTACGGCTTTAAGATCCACCAGGACCAAAATTTTACAACGTTGGAATTTTGAATGGATGGATGGATGGATAGATGGATAGATAGATAGTTTGGAATAGAATGGAATAGCAAAGAATAGCATAGAATAGAATGGAAATTGCATAGCATAGAATGGACTAGCATAGCATAGAATTCTCCATGGAATAGAAAACTAGAATAAAAATAGAAATAGAATAGAATGGAATAGAATAGAACAAGAGAACAGAACAGAATCGACTAGACTAGATAGGCATAGTAAGGCCTAACAAAACTGGACGAGTGAATTATACGTACAATATTATACAATATATACGGGTATATATACACCATTATACACCAGTATTTGAAGATAGAACAATTATAGAAGCAATGAAGTACTTGTTCATGATTTTGGTTGTTCTTTTTGGGGATCTGTTTTGCTATAAGCCAGGCTTCATGGCTGGGAGTGAAGTGAGCCAGGCTGAAACCTTTGAAGACGCATATGTTTTTTTCCTGAATATAGGGGTGCCCCAAAAATGATCCCTTTATATATTGGACAAATGATGACATGATGATAAAGAATAGGATTTTGGGGTAGCCTATCCTGCTGATCTGGAAGAGTCAATGGCTTAAAATGAGCCCTGTAAAGACATGTCCTCCATCTGCCATGACGCATCTTGTCACTTCCAAATCAAAATGACTATATAAAGCAACTGCTCTTCCAGGACATCATGATTCATCAGTGATCATGATTCATAAGATGGAATCAGGGTCCGAGTCAACCCCTGCAAAAGGAGAGGAACTGCTAAAGGGGATGCATCCAACTTCGGAGAAGGATACACAGGCTGTCACAGGCCTGAAGCTCACCCTCTTACCTGCCTTGACGTGATGCCAAGATTCCAGCAGCTCTTTGTTGCCTCCCTTGTGAGATTGTTTGTCATTGTCCAAGTCTTCATCAACCTCAACCACGTCAAAAATAAGAACAACAACTACAGTATAATGTCAAACCGGACAATTTAACCCCGACTAACTATTAATTAATTGGGGGAGGTGCTCCCAAAATAGTGATCAATGGGATTTCTATGGACATTTGCTACTACCCGTTACCACCCCCTTATGTTTTTTAATAAACTGGGGCAGCAATCAACGACAAGTGACGGCAACAACTCCATCTCGAGAATCTCGAGGGCTGTAGCGATCGATGATTTCCAACAGCTTCCAATATGCTCCACTTGGCACCATCCTGCTGTCCCTGGAGGGAATGATGGTGCGCGGCGAGTCTGTCGTCCACCAAAACCTCAGTGGAAAGCTATGGGATCCATGTTCCCGGATGCTTCGGTTGCACCGAAGTTTTACTTTAAACAAGCAATGCACACATGCATACACACATATAACATAGCTTGAAGTGGCATAACATAAGGTTACCATACATTGTGGTAAGTTGGCTTAAGTTGCATTAGATGGTTCTACATTACAATATAATACTATATTAATATATATGCACACGAAAACAAGTGTAATTGTCACATAGAATAAACATAAACTTGGACTTGGAGATCTTGAAGTTTAGCCCTGATGTGTTTGAATTACACTTCCATGATCTTCCATATGTATCCATATGTCAGATTGAACTGAAAAGACAACCCCATGCGAACTAAATCAAGTGCTTGGAAGCAAGCCATCAGCGTAGACGATGGTATCACACCTATCCTTCGGCAGGATCAAGGCATCAAATTTGTCTCCAGAGCTGACGCTGTAGCCGTTGTCAGTTGGCCTTGTGCCAAATTCCATAGCCCATGGAGTTCCATCAATGAGAGGTTTCCTGAGGAATTGGCCGGTCACACGGACTGAGGTGTCAGGAATGTTTGGAGGTGTCAGGATACCAGGAATGTTTGGCCAGTCACCCCAGGATACCAGGAATGTTTGAAAACAATGGAGCCCAACAAACAACTCTGTGTGAGTAGTGTCTGCGGTAGAGCCGGTAGAGCACCTGCCAAATATTTTCTGCCAATGGAAGATTTGATGGGCCCATGTCCATCCTAGAGTAAGCCACATATCCATCTTGTATCAAGCGCGCACGCAATCAAAGTGAGACAATTTATAGAAATGTTGGCTTGTCTGAATACAGTGCAGCCCAACATAGCATGCTTGATTCTTTCATCACTAAAACGGCCGAAATCGATCCACTTAGGTATAGGATACCAGATTTTGATACATTTTGGCTCTACCACCTATCACCTGATTCTGGCTGCCAGTTCTCAAGGTCTCTTCCAGCTCACGTGGAAAGGACATGAAGTTGCGAGCCCTTCGGAGAAACTCCCACAGCGATGTTTTCGGAGTGCCAAATTCGCAGGAAGCGAAGTGGCGTGGCCCGCAGGGTCCCAGAATCTGCGTCAAGTAGTCTCTGGAGGAATCTCCTAGATCGCAATGTTTTTCGGATCACCCGGCAACAAAGGACACGTCAAAGCCAACCAAAAGCGCTCTGAAACTTTATCCCAATTTTTGGCTCCAATGCCTCTGAAACTTGTCCAGTTCCACCCAATCCCTTCACCAAGTTTCTGAGGCTGGTGGCCTTTTGTCGCGTGTTCAACAGGTAGATCCTTTGGACAATGGAATGCAAATGCCCTTCTTTCAACCGTCCACTGATCTCCTCACTCTCCCCAGCTTCTTGGTACAACATCACCAGCCTCCCAGCGGAGCGCAGTGGACATCTGTGGGTTTGCTGCTCTGAGATGGACAGCCCAGACTGCAACTTTCCCCATGAGTTACTTTCAAAGCAATGGAGTGACAATGCAAGTGGAGATCTCTGGCTCAACTGGGCAGGCATGTCAGGTGGATTTTGATGGATTTTGCGTGCGTAGACTGCACAACTGACCCGACAAGGCAAGCAGAAGTTCGTGGCCTGTCTCTTGTGCAGGGCGACAATATTCTCCTCGCGTAAACTGGAACGAGCACTGGGAAGGGCAACAAACTATGCGTGAACACGTTTCGCCCAACAACAACAACAACAACAACAACAACAGCAGAAGCACGATCGGGGCGATACTGAAGATGATAAGGAGGACCATGATTGGGAATGGTGCTGCTGCTGCTGATGATGATGATGATGATGCTGATGGTGGTGGTGGTGGTGGTGGTGGTGGTACACAGCCAAGCAGTTCTGACATCAGTTCCATGGTGGGCTGCAATTCCAAGTTCCATCAGTTCATATGTCGGCCGAGTTTCCCATCCAAATACTTCGCGAGTCGTTCTGCTTGAGGCAAGTGACACTGCACCACTGCACATGGATGGCGTAGTGAGGAGATCCACCGGTCATGGGAAGCAGCCTGTGGGAAGCAGTGGGTGGTCCGTGGTTCATTGGACCCTATGGGATCCAGCTACAATCCATTGTTGATGTCCCCGGGTGAGGCATGGATTTCAACTTTGAAAGCCTCCAAAGTCTTAACCATTCCTGTGCCAATTTGCAACTAGGGACTGGTGGTAGTGGGAAGCATGCGGGACCGGAGTCACACAAAAACGCACAAAAATCTTGCAAATGCCGCCAACGCCATTGCAAAGTATCTTCAGTTGACAACAGTACGGCCTGAGAACAGTGGCTGTGCATTTCTCTGTTTGGTGAAGTCGTGCTCAAAAGTCTGAAGGCGCCTACCTAGATAATCTGAAATATGCCAACTGCAGAACAGGGACTCGCCAAAGCAAAGCGGCAAGAGCCAGCAGTGCTTCGGAATCACAGGTATTTCGCTAATTTCATGTTATTTCATGTTATCTTGGCTTTCCCATACTTTCCCTTCAGACACAAAATGACGATATGACGCAGGCCTCAGAGGTTTTCTTCGCTTCACATTCCGGCCTTGGCAGGTGAAAAAGTGACACCTCTGTTTTAATGGATTGGATCAAAACATGTTTCTGGTTGGTGGTTTGAACCCATCTGAAAAATATGAAAGTCAGTTGGGATGATTATTCCCAATATATGGAAAATAAAAATAAATGTTCCAAGCCAAACATTAAAACAGCTGGTTAAAACAGCAATTTTTATTCTCATCGCTGGATTCGATACACATTTTTCACCATCCAACCGGGGTTGGGCGTGCATTGCTCATGTTGATTCATCCTGCAGGTTTTTTGATGCGCCTGATGTCACACCAGCTTCACTTTGGTGTCGGTGTATCATCGCGCATCCTTTACTTGAAATGACAAATTTCAAATGGTCAGTGGGTATCCGTATGGGCTGTTTTCGGATGTTGTCGGTAGACCGCCGTGCCCAAAACAACTTTGCATGATTCTTACCTTTTCTCCTTTTAACCTTCTGCCTATCTGTCTTTATCTCTGGTTCTCTGTCACCATTCTGCCATGCTTGCCATAAAGACTAACGTCGCGATGAAATGGCATCCATGCACCCAAGAAACGTGCAAATTATTTCGGGAACCGCTTCCAATCCTGCGCAAAAGAGTGCGTCAAACTGGCCGTGGTCTGGCTCTCTCTCCACCGACTATATGTGCCATGGTCAAATCATGATATATGTGGCGTGGTCATCCATGCAATAACGGTATTCCTGATAGTGGTTTATAAATCCCTATGAATGGATTGATGGCCATCCTCTCTTCCGGGAAAACGCGCCAGGTTTTAATCATGGCACATATGTTTCCCATCTCTACTCATGTCTATCAGCAAGAACCGTCAAACCGTCAGCAGCCAACCTTGAGCTTTCATCTTCTCATCTCGCATCAGTTGTCGCTTCTCATCACGCTTCTGCAGCTGTTTCGCATCCATCTGGTCGAACCAAGACTGATTTACCGAGTCGTGGAAGACCGGCCGGTGGAATCCATACTTTGCTGGCATCCAGTCTGGCTTGGCAACACTTCCTGGTGGCGCTTGTCACATGACTGCGGTGAAAGGTGCACAAGAGGGGTACTCATACCCTTTGGTACTCTATGGAAAAATCGCCATTTTAATGTTTTTCTTTTCATCTATAAATGGGTCATGTTCCATAGCTGTGTTAGTTTGCTGGATGGTAGTTTAAGATACCTATAGCATCCTATAGCAACACTATCATGCTTCTGTGGTGTCTATGCCTTTGAGAGCTCATGGCATTTGTTCCTTCAGCACTCACAGGCACCTCCTTATCCACCATGCAGGAGCAATAGTGAATCTCCCAATCTTGCAAACTCCATCTGATGAAGGGTTTAGCGTCAACATATGTAAATCATATGCTGTGGAACCTAACGTGCTCATACGCAATCGAAGCAATACCCTCTGGTAATTAAACATAGCTATTGAACATGGCCATAGAAATAGTGGATTTTCCCATTGAACATGCTGGATCTTTCCATAGTTATGTGGCTGTTTACCAGATGGTACAATAATATGACTATCAAACTATCGTTGCCGCATCGGGCTGCATCATCCATTAAACGAACCCACCGCGGGATCGAAATCCCCATGGCTCAGGCTTGATACAGCCGCCAATAGCCCGGGAATTGTTGACGAGATAGGTGCTTAATATCAGCAAGACACTGAGAAAATCATCTAATTAAGGCAGTTCCCCTCCAGTAAAATCAGTAAACTAACATAGATGTGGAACATCCACCCCTTGTAGATCATTTTCGCAGGGAAACCATGGACAATCTACCGCATGATAATCATGAACTTTGAACATTTCAGCAGTTGCATAAAGGGATTTGAGAAAACTTGAGGATCTGGCTGGCGGTTGAGCCACCATACAGTCAGTTGAGAACACCATCCCATGAATGTAAACTGAAGCTGAAACACACTTGAAGCCACTAGCCAAATATTGAGATGTCAAACAGCAAAAAAATCAGGCTTTAACCAACAAATACGAGATGCAACCAACATACCGGATAACAAATGTTTTTGACATGACATTCCCTCTGCGACTGTTGCCGGCGGTTAGAAAACTCCAAGCCCGGGCCATTTCACTCCACCCTTTACCAGGGGCCTCCAAAGGTACTGGGATAAGCATACGGGTTGTGACTACAGCAATTAGTTCATGTACGAGTACCCTCTGGTAAACTAATTGAGAATGGCCATTTATAGTGGATTTACCCATTGAAAATGGTGATTTTCCATATAGTTATGTTAGTTTACCGGAGGGTATATTGTGAATACAACTATCCATCCATCCCTCCTTCCATCCATCCGTCCAATCTACCTATCTATCTAAAATGACATTTATAAACCAACTTCCAGCTGGAGGTTTCCTAAAATGAGGTTACCCCAAATCATCCAAGCCATTAGACCAAATTAGTGTACTAAATAAAAGCCCTGGCGACTTGGGGATCCCGCATGCCTTTAGAACCCCCCATATGTTCCATCGAAAGTTGAGTTCCCCCGCCATGTTTTCCCATATTGATCCATATATAGATCCATATATTTTCCGAGAGTTTCCCATAGTTTCCCACTTACATCCAACCCCATAGGATCCATGTATGCTATATATGGTCACATTTGCCATCAATATACCCCCAATGTTAGCATATATACCATACATGGATCCTTATGGGAACTGCTTTCCATAGTTTCCCACCGGATACCTACATCCACCTGGTTTCAGGCACCTTCCGCCGTTCCAAAGAGTTCACTCCACGCTTCGCTGCGCCGCAGGCGAAAGACTCGCAAGGCCACATGGCATGGGGCCCTGGGACGCTCCGCAGCCACTTGGGCTGCCAGGAGTTCCTGGCAGCGTGGTGAAAAAATGAGGAAATGGTGGAATCAAATTACGTGGATCTACATATTTGTATAATATCTATCTATCTATATATATATACACTGTATAACGAGTGTTAAGAAATGGCTGTAGGCTAGCTATAGGGATAATATATAAGATGTAAATCTTGGGACCGGCGAGTCACCAGCACGTCACCCGGGCGTAGATCCTTCAATGCCTCAAGTGGTCATGCGAAAATGCGTGCGTCTCCCTTTGAAAATGCAGCACTTGTACCTCAATGAAGCCTTCCCTCCTTCACATCATTGAATTATCTTCACGGAGTAACTACTTAGCGTCGCTCATCACGCAATGATACAAAGGCAAGACTGCTAAAGTGACCTCAGAAACAACTGATTGCTGCTTATAACATAAGTGTGCAAGTCTGTGCTTGATCCCGTTGATGTCTCAATACTTGCCGTAATTTATCGTAATTTCACATTACCAACATTACTCAAGTTGGATTGGTTTAAAGGACAATCTGATATGAAATCCTGGTATTTACATGTTTTACCTCCAATTGAAGGGTTTCCCGCAACCTTTCTGTTCCATGATCCAGGCTGCCCCATCTTCGATGTGGCTTTCAAAGCCATCCCTGCAACGCCCGCTATCGTTGCAACAAACCAGCTCTACCAGGAAGGATTCCTGAGAAAAAATGGCCACACCAGTTGCTGTGGCTCCGGCCAACTAACTGATCTGGCTATTCACAACGTCCAAGACTACCAAACCCAGGATTACACAACGACCATATTGATACATATTGATACATATTGATGCATATTGATACATATTGATACATATTAATATATTGAGTTAATAAATTAAGTACATATTCATACATATTCTCAAAAAATTGGTGTTCCTAATCTCAATCTATGTATTAATACATATTGATACATATTGATACTATCCAAATATGACTACCTGATGCTATCCTGATGGTTAGAGATGTGTTGAAGGCCTACATGAAGTGCTGAGAGTCGGATCAGCCCTCCAACGAGAGGCAGTGCTGGACGCCTATCAGCATTTACACTACAAAATATTGCCCAGAAGCGGCCCAAAATCAGGTCTTTGATAGATTTTGATAGGCTATAATGATACTACTCAGTAGGGAATTCCTTCATCTAATGCATGAAACTGTCAAAAAGCTTCGCGGCTTCCCTTGTCTCTCCATCTAGGAAGCCCAGGACCCTGACGCACAACATGTCCACTAATTTATGTGATGAAAACGCTCATCATCAGACACAGCAGGATCGAGACATTGCTCCTAAGCAGCCCAGATTCCTTAGACATGGGGTCCACCATGAGTGTATCAAAGAAGAAGAGCTTCCCCACCTCTTCAGGTTTCAACCAGGCATGGACCATAAGCCTGGAAGAAATAGTGGGGGTGACATCGCAATGATTCCCCTGACTGACCATCATTTGATATGTCATTACTACATTTCACAAACAACGGAAATTTATGTCTGCTTTTTTCTGTGGGCGCGCTGAGTGCAAAGATGTGCAAACCCTTGGGACATTGTGGTGCTGGTGCGGATTGCATCCCATCACCAAGGTATCACGCGATATCACGCGTCATCATTTTCACATCGGGCTCAAAGCCCAAACATGTTACCCCCAGGGTGCCTATTTGAATGGGGAAACAATGATGAACGATCCAATATTGGGTTATATACCTCAGTTTCACCTATTTTCAAACAAACCCATTGATCATCTTGCATCATATTGTTGAAGATATCTATATATATATATATATGTCCCAGGAAATCCCCAATGACATCTCCAACTTTTAAGGAATCCCTATCTTATCATCTGCCGGGCCCTGCCGGGCCCACCTGTCGTCTGTGATACATCCGCGCCATGGGTTTCGAGGCTCCATCGGCCGCGTCGCTGCTCCAGCTCTCCTGGAGAGCCCCGCGGAAGCTCTGCAGCCGATCTTCCGGGACCGCGACCTCGAGCGTCATGGAAGTTCGATATGTAGAACTTGTAGAACCAGGGGATGGGTCAAAACCCTGGTACCTAGTGAACCCCAAAATAGCTGGGATTTATGGATGTGAATAACCCACTAAAAATGTATCTATTGACCCATACCCAACAAGATATTGATCACGGATATAAATTAGCCTATGGCACTATGGATCCAGCCATATCTTCTTAGGAAGTTGTTGGGTGATTTGGGGGGTTCAGTAGCTTGTCAGGAGGTGTCTGGATCCATATAGGGATATATGTTGCAAGCCTCTTTTAAGGATAGACATAGGTTAAGTGTAGTCACATGCCACTAGAGTACTCTATTTTAGTGGTAATATATAACTCTTATGGGTGTATGCAATTAACATGACAATTTTTGGATACCATGGGACACCCTTTTCTCAAACAAACCCATGTATATAATTTAAAATTACAACGGGGATAACATTAGCAACCCAAAAGAATTAGACAGGTATAATTGTACTGAAACAGTGACAATTTACTGTTCTATCTTTTGGGGGTTTCTATAGATCTTCACATGCAAAACAGAGGCGTCCCATCAAAAAAAGGTGCAAACTGATCATGAAACGTCTTGAATTTTAGTACTGATGCTTTACTGCAACATTTTCCCTTTTGGCTGAGGATTGGAGATTGCTGCTTGGACAAGTACGTCTGCTTGAATTCTCAACTAGATCTCATCAATGTTCACAAACAACAAAAGGCATCATAAGGTCATACAACACCTTAATTAATGAAAATTCATTAATCACTTGGAATTGCACAAACAAGGTCTGAGCCGAACATACCTATATCATATCTAAATACATGGTTCGAACAACCTTAGACTTTCTTCCGGCCACTCACTGAGAGTGTGTTGCAAAAGTTGTTCAATACTAGAAGTAGTAGTGCATGAATGCGGCAAACATGCAACCAAGAAACGCTTCCGTTCATCACCACCCACTAGAAAAGCTTGGCCCAGCAGCAAGGTCATTGCTTCAGAAGGCCAAGCGACTTCGCCACTTTTTCACATGTAGCAGCACTTGTTTCAACCTCTATAATATAATATAATACAATATAATATAACATAATACAATATAATATAATATAATATAATATATCCCCTTGCGGTGCACCCAAATGGGGTTGAACCCCTGAAAAATAAAATGAAATCAAGGGCACCCAGGCTACTGACCCCCAAAATGCAAAAATGAAATCAGGGGAGTTCAACCCCACATGTTGCGCAAAGAGAAAATCATCAGTATCATCAGTCATCCAACTGAGGGGTTTGCAAAAATAAAATCAAGAGGTTCCAGAAATAAAATCAAGAAGGTTCCAAGCCAGCATCCAAAATGTTCCAGAAATAAAACTGAAGGGTTCAAGGTCAGCATCTGTGTTTGTGAAATCATCTGAAATCTCAACAAAATCTATCAAATATTGAATCCAAACATATCCAAACCCAGCTTTTAAATATGTATTTCAAGCTTTGTAGAAGCAGAATGGTGTAATCAGGTAATCACAATCCATAGTTTTTTCTTTTTTGTGGCGTGATAGCCATTGTTTTCATCATGTCTTGTCCACCAATTCCAACACAAGAGGTGTGTTCCCACATGTTCCAACAAAACAAAAAGGTAAGCAAAACGCAAAAATAAAACCAAAGGGACCCAACCTAAAGCTACTCCACCAGCTGCATTGGGGTTGGTTCTTGGTCTTGGCCCATGTCTCAAAAATAAAATCATAGGGGTCTGACTTACTCAAAACTTATGATAAGCACCTTTTGAAAAATAAATTTAAAAATATTTCGGGCTCAAGCCCCTTGATTTTATTTTTGAACACCGCTTAGGGATATAATATTATATTATATTGCATATATATATATATATATTTGTAACGTATGTATATATTATATCTCTGTCTGTGTCTGTGTTCATTCCAGAAAGTGTGAATCAAGAGCCACCAAGATCTTGACTTGATCCTATTTAATCCAAGCTCACTCGGATACTTGGGGGGGCCATCTATTGCAGGAAGAATCCAATCAGTCAACTCAGGCAACTCCCTTTTTTCCTCCGGAACTATTGCTTTCCATGATCATTGGATTGGTTTAAGGGAAAATCTACAGGAAACCACGGTTTTTACCACTAAATATGGAGGTTTCCTGTAAATTTTCTCTTAAACCAATCCAATGACATGAGCAAGAAAAAGGAATACATGGGAAGCTGAACTGTCTGATATCATTGGCTATCATGACTATCTTTACTGGCACTGCTTGCCACGCAAAACTCTGAGCCGACAAATTGTGGGGAACATAGAAAGGTTGCAACAAGTCACACCTAATCATGTAACTCTTAATTACTAAATATGTTGGCAGTTATCAAGGGGTTGCTGTGATGACAGGTTTTCTGTTATTTGTATCGGAGCCAATTGCAGTGCCACAAATCGGCAAACATGAGTAATTAGAATTTGACGTTCCACAGGTGCGCACTTTCCCTACTCTGTTCCATTTCAATTGCTATGGCATCTGTGGTTGCTGCATGTTGGGTTTCCCGGGGGGTTTGCCGTGAGTCGGAATGAGTTTGCAAAGGGTTACATATGTTAAGATCATGTATGTCCATCCGCAGCCGTTTATTAGGAGGAAATTTCATGGTATTTTCAGTGTTTTTCATTGTTTTCACAGTAGCATTTGCAAGATGTTTGCATGATAAGGGATGATTGTTAAAGCCATGTTCATGTTCTGCGAACCAGATTTTTTCGCGGGATCCCGCGGAAAAATTAGCAGGATTTTCAACTTGAGATTTGTTGGAAACAGAAATAAAGTTGCGTGTTCTATTGGAACAGCATAATTACATTTTCTTCGGAGCCATGTTGAGTTTCGATGAATTGTTCGAATGTTTGGTGCTATTGATCGCGTGCCGCATGAGTGGCAACTTTTCCTGGCAGACTGCAGTTCTTCATTGGCCCTTTTTGCGGCCTATGATTGCATGGCTTGAGTTGACAATAGCGGACGTCCATGAATATGCTGAGATGATGAATCGATCTATTAGTGATGATCAAGAGCGGCAGGTTGCTCTCAGCATGGAACACCACGGGTGTCCTCCCGGGCCTCCTTTTTCTGCCATTTCGATTTCAGTGCTTCACTGGTTTCGAAGAATGTGGCAACGTGTCTCGCATGACTCTATGTTTTATTTTCATTCTGCGGAGACAGGTGTGAATTTTTTCGTGGTTGGGTTTGGTCAGTTGAGGCTCCTTGGATGCGAACCTAGTGGGAACGGAGACGAGGTTTCTTGACATGGGTGAAGACGTTCATTCGTGCATGGCATTGACATCAAACGACAAGTTGTGCACGGTGAGAAACTCTGACAAGATCTATTCCTTCGAGGTGGTATGTGACTACGTGTCCTTGATGTTCAGAAGACAAAGATGTGACTTTGGAAGTAATGAGGTGGCCTTTCAATTTTTTGAAAGTGTGGTTCCTGTCCAAGAAGTTGCAGAAGACATTCCTGTAACAGAGTTGGACAATAGCAGTTCTTCCAGGACACCTCATGGCTGAATGCAGACTGAAGCTCAGAGAGAAAAAAGAGGCATCCGAAGATTGCAGGACAGCTATTCCTATGTTCTTCATTCGCCCTAGCGTAGCATGACGTATGTGTCGAAGTCCAAGAGAAACTAGCAATAGCGTAGCCTGACGTATGTGCGGAACTCTAAGAGAACCTAGCAGTCGCAATGAACGTTAACATCCCCCCCACCCCCCCCACCCACCCACCCACCCACCACCCAACCAATGGTCACGAGCTCAGAAACCTTCTTTGCTTCGGCAAACCCCTACGGTTGACCCTGCATGTTGCTGCCAACATCATCGTTTCTGAGCAAGCAACTGCCCTGTACACGATGACCATGATCATGAGCATCACCTGCAATCTTTACGCAAACTTGCATCAACTTGTAAGTGAAGCAATTCCCATGCATGAATCCTCCCTAATATTCCCTAATCCATATCAATCCATTCACGTCAGTCAGGCCAACCGTCCAATTTACATATCAGATCCCCATCCTTGACAACACTTGCAGTGCCGGGCTCCGTACCCAACGAAGTATCCAAGGGCCGTTCAGTGTCATGACTGCCTGGGTGGGCCACTCAAGACCTATAGATTTTTTCAGACATCCTACAGCACCCAGGACCCAGTGATGGGGATATATTGAGGTCATGATTCATATCGCAAGTATGCCATCAACACATCCCACATATCATCACATATCATCACATATCATCACATATCATCACATATCATCACATATCATCACATATAATCACATATCATCACATATCATCACATATCATCACATATCATCACATATCCCCATGAGTCTCCACAACCTACTGGAAATGATGAACTACCCAGAACCATACCAATACTGGTGCTGTCCCACTAGCAGGTTGCAGCTAAGATTTGAGCCCCAGACGTTGCGTCAAGAGGTGCAACTGGCAACATACCCTTTCGTAAATGACCAGTTTGTACATGGGTTGGTTTAAGGGAAAAATGACAGGAAAGCCCCATAAAAAAATGGGAACATCTATGGTTTCCTGTAGATTTTCCATTAAACCAATCCATTGAGTTTGTGCATGTTTGTGCTTTTGTAAGATCAAGGTGGTATGGAAATATGGGTTAAATTAGGTTGACAATTGAAGAGAAGGAGGCCCTCAATTTTCCACTAAAGACCCCCGAAAATTCGTGCCCAGCGTTCCAAACATCGCCACGGATCAAAGCCCTGGTCCCGGTCCCCGTTGTGAACACCAAAAATAGCTGGTGAATGGATGTTCATCTCCGCATGGTACCTGGGTTTTACCATCTGGTTATGACTAACATAGCCATGGAAAATGGCCCATTTATAAATGGTTTACCTATTAAAAATGGTGATTTTCCATGGCTATGTTAAATAGCCAGATGGTAAATGTTTTAACCCATTCCCATCTTGACAAGGTGCCAGTAAGCGGTGCCATACCCAATCCCTCACTTCCTGTGGCACGAGGCATCGGGTGATGCGTAGCCGCGTAGCACAGAGCACTGGAAGGCAGGAGTCGCTGCCATTTGGAGGAAAATGAAATTCACGTAGTAACATGGCATAACAAGGAAACATGAATGAGGTGGAAGGCCAAGCTGCTGCAAATGTCTGCACAGCCAGTGTAAAGGACAAGGACAAGGAAGTGGCGGTAGATAAGCCGATCCAAATCCTTAAAGCAGCGGAGAAAAGGAAGTCGTATCAGCCATGCAAAGTGGACCAGAAAGGACAAGAACATACAAGAACGGATAGTTGTTCTATCCTTTTCTAGGACCCCTGGGACCACTAAAAATCAATTGAGTGCTATAGCACAGGGTCCATGGTGGTGTGCATGTGAGGTCCCCCAGAAGTTGAAGTCACCGAGAGACCTGCGGCAAATGAAACTTGAATGACTTATTTTTTTGTTTTTTTTTTGGACTTGGTCAACCATTGTTCTTCTTTCTCAAGGATCTCTTGTCGCTAGGGTCTCCTGGTGATCCATCAGCAACTACCAGCATCGAAAGCACGGCAACCATTATAAATCACGATATAAATCTATATAATGTGGCAAACCCAATCATAAACTTTAATAAACCATCCTCATAAATGGGTCGGCCATTAACCATACCCAACTGGTATATGGATGGATCTGGTAGGTTTCTGGCATCGGGGTCAATCCATGTCTTCACCAAGCAGCTTGTCTGAGAGTGAAGCGCTCTCGAACCAAATAAGGAATACACCTGCCCAACGGCCCCGAAAAGACAAGCAGGATCATGATGTTATATGATGTTCAATTTTAGGAGTGGGACGGACTGGGACAGTCAGAAATAACAAGCTATGTAGGCTATGATTGAAACATATTGAAACCGCACACCAGTCACAAACGCTCAAAAACACTCTGTTCGTTACTTGTTTCTTGTTGCCATGCTTTCTTGCATCCATCTCTGGAACACATCTCGCATCACACTGGGCAGTTCATCCATGTGTTCGCTAACAACAGTTGGGGACACGTTTCCCATCAGCGAGGACCCCAACAGCTTCAACACATTTACCCAGAAAAACGATGAACATTGTCATCGTGACCATCACCATCACCATCACCATCTGCATCACCATGATCACCATCTGCATCACCATCTGCATCACCATGATCACCATGACCATCATGATCATCATGATCACCATGATCATCATAATCATGATCAACCCCTTGCGCCTTGCAAAGCGCACTGCTCAGCATCTTCGAAAATGAAGCGACTAAACGCAATACGGGACTCGACCGTCTTCATCTTCCAGCCTCAGCTGACGTTAACCTCCGTTAAATCCGCGTGGCCCATGGGAATTGCATGTCTTCTGGGGTACACCATTCAGCATCATTCCAATCATTCCAAAAGCTGTTTTGCTTCTGGGCGAACCATCAGAAGTCACAAATTTCCTTTTGGATGATTCCTCTGGTTATGACTAACATAGCCATGGAAAATCACCATGCTATTAATAGGTAAACCATCTATTTCGATTAGGGCCATCTATACCATGGCTATGTTAGTCATAACCAGAAATCTGAAGCATCTTTTGGGATGATTCCTCCAGTCCAGTGATGTCAAGTGGCAACTGGATCCGCCCAAACGTTCTTCCACTGCAGGCCTGGTCGCTGGAGAACATTCCCGTCACTACCACCTGATGTGAATATCTTGTGAATACATAAATATATACACTATATAATATTCCAATGCATATAATGGATATGATTTTCCTGAGGATGTGAATCAAAAATCCGGAGGATCAATAAACAAATCCGGAGGATGAATCAAAAAGTCAACCCCGGACAAGAAAACTCATGAAACCTATTTTTTGTTTGCAACGCTTTTTTCACTAACTATTTGAGGGGAGCCAGCGAAAATCCAGCCACACATCAAGCCGAATGAGGACGAATGCCTTACGGCAAAGACCAACACGTGGTTGTCCACTGCGCGCAGGGCCAAGAACAAACCCTCCACATGGTAGCGTTCACGCTCCTGGGGCCGACCAGACTGGGGATGCCTGAGTTCTGATCCTCAAGGGTGAACGGTCAACATCCAAAGGACACTCACGTACATATCTGTACATATCTGTACATATATATATAAATAAAATACATATGCTGCTCATATGCTCTTGATGTTAGTTTTTTCAATGTTTAGAATTCTAAATAACACTTTTCTACAATTGACTGGAGTATTACAGTATACCCCCTTCTTGGCCAAAGCGACTTGTCGAGGCTCCTCCACAAGTCTCAAGGAGATGGGAAAAGTGACTACGCAGGAGAGAGGTTATATAAATTAGATGCAGCAAACAAACCCTGGAGTTTCAGCACACGGCTACGCTTGTCCTCTGGTGTTCGAGCACTTGCCCATTTCCTAGCAGGTCTGTTGCAGGGACTGTCCCATCTGCCAGGCCCCGGAGTTCAGCTCGGCTCAGTCGACACTAAGAGAACGACCGATAGCACTGCAGAATGAGAAAGATTTGCATGAATATCTGCATCACCACCACCTCAGCACACCAAGAATGTTACAAGATTCAGCATACACTAATGAGCTGCACTGACGAGTTTCCGTCAGAGCTGTGATGTAAAATAGAGCAGTAGGTCCAGCAGGTGTCACAAGCGGCTGTAGATCAGATGGGGAAGAGAAAAGTTGAAACGCATTGTAGTAACCGTTAGTAACCATCTCCAAGAAAGCGTTTGTGATGGTTTTTGGATTCATGTACTCTGTACACATATTATATGCAGCATATTGCATTCATGCTTAATTTATACATGCACAAGTACAGAATTTATTTTCGTTTTTAAATATGTATATATATATATATGCATCTCTCTTACAGTAATAATTACATAGAACGATTCAAAATATATGCACATAAAAAAAACAAAAAGGTACGGTATAATCTAATAATACACATGTCATTCATATCCCATAGGATCCATGTATGGTATATATGCTAACATTGGGGGTATATTCATGGTAAATGTTACCATATATAGCATACATGGATCCTATGGGATATGATGTTGCAGAATTTTCCATCCGTTTCCCAACGGCTTAAAACAGTGCTGCATGGCTGTCCCTTTTTGTCTTTTTTGCGGCGTTTTGAGGAGATCGCGGCGAATCGAGGTGCGGTGCGCAGACAGAGATCCTGAAGAAGATACAACCTACCATTTAACGTAGCTATTGAAAATGGTCATTAATAGTGGATTTTCCCATTAAAAATGGTGATTTTCAATAGCTATGTTAAATTACCAGAGGGTACATGTACCTATGAACCAGCTTTGTCTGACAAAAACGGTTACCTGCAAAATCCCCCAAATCCATCCAAATCCACTGATTGATATTCCAAAATTGCCTTCTTGGGGTGGTTTTGGGACACCTTTGGACATACCCAAAACTTTGGGGGAGCCAAGCTTCTGAGGAACCAGACCCATGGTTTTCAAATCTTCGTATCTGCCGACTTACCTATATGTCATATGTAAGTATTATTATATATCTCTATATATATCTATATCAGTCTATATCCGTTCATCAGTCGAACAAAAACCATGCAGCAAATTGTATAGATTCATATTCATAAAGGTTCAAAATCTGCAAACAGCGAAGTTACACGGTGGGTGCGTATTGGGCTCAAAAACACAGGTGGTGACAACACAGTACTGTTGACTCGGTCACCTCACTTTTTCCTCGAGTAGCACGGATGTGCTAAAAGGGGCTGCGGTCACGTCAAGTGTCTTACATGACATGCCACCTCTACTCCTAGCTAGCTACTTAGTTCTGAACTAGGTGTTTTACCCCTAGCAAGTTGCCACCCTCCTTAGAGTGGACTTGTCGGAGTGAGACGCTACTGGTGAGACGTCCCTACATCCCCAGGAACCGGTCTTCAGCCCGTCTCCATTGTTCGAATTCTGCCGGAGACATATGGGCGAACGGGTCGCTCCGCTCGATGCTGGCTGCATCGGCTTCGCTTTCCGGTTCCCGGGTCGGCGGGTCTGCCCGCTCAGGCGGAGCTGCCCGCTGTTCAGCGGTGCTGCCCGCGCTGGCTGGTGCCGCCTCGGACTCACTTGACTCAGAGTCCTGGAGGTCCGACATGCCGTCGGGATGCTCTCCTCGTAGGAGAGACTCTTCTTGGTTGCGCCATTCAATCAACTCCTGTATGGTCATTCTGGCCTCTGCGGCTTCTTGGACCCAACGTTCCTCATGCCACCTCTCGATCCCTCGAGGAGTAAGTTCCTCAGGAGACCGCGGGGCTACCGCTGGTGTCCGCGGGTTTGCCGCTGGCTCTGACCGCGGGGTTGCCGCTGGCGCTGGATTGGTCAGCGTTAGCTGCTGATTGTTTCTGATGGCAGTCACCCTGAGTCGCAAGGTGATCTGCTGATCTTGGATGTGCAATTGCACCTCATGGCCTGTTTCTTGTGCTACTGGCTCGATTGGACATAACCAGTCCACACAACAAGCGATGAACTGTTCTGCCAGTTTCCATATCAGCACACACGTGCCGATTGCGGCCAAGAAAAACAATGCATACCATTCGTATGGGGACAGGCAGTATGTTGGCTGCCCTGCCACTGCCTGAATTTGGCTCAGGACAACAAGTGCCTTGATGCACCGACCAGTTGTCCATTTTGCCGATAGGCCGTGGCGGTTCTTCCCGCTCGATCTTGGTCTTTGATCCAACCAACACAAGCTGGCGTAGGAGTCTTCCACGCATGCTGCTTGGTTACGGTTGAGACCTTGACAGAGATCTTCTTGCTCGAAGAGAGCATATCTTCTCCGTCACGAGCTTCATACATGCCTAAACCAGGCATTGCTTGCCTTACTTCCGTTCCACTCTTTGGGTGTTTGGTGAGGAAGTTGGCACAATTCACGGTGCCCTTGACCTTGCCCAAAGCTATCTGCTTGGACTGCAAAGCTCCTTGCACATAGAACTCACAGACTTCTAGGTGTCTGAGCTTGGACCAGGTTCCAATGCGCTTGGAAGCTTGCATTGCCGATGAACTGTCCGTCCATAGGCGGGGCTTACCGCACTGCTGGCCAAAATCTCGGGGGATCAGCTCCTTGAGGAAGATAGCTTCCCTAGCTGCCCTTGAAACTCCCCTGAGCTCAGCATCCGGCGAACTTGTCGCTGGTAGGCCCGGTTGGGTCTGTGTGCCACATGCGACGATTGCACCACACACAACTGCTAGGTAACAGTCGGTGCTTCGCCGTGTTTCTAGGCATCCGGCCCAATCCGAATCGCTATACAATTCGCATGGCCACTCTGAGCTACAGTTGGGATCACAGGTTGTGACTCGGCCAACATGTGGGTGCGACTGCAGGTATGCCGCGAGAGTCTTGACGGCTTGCATGTCACATTTTCGCGGTTGCGACATGTGTCGCGCTGCTTCTTTTACCGCGTACTGGATCTCCCTCCTGTCCAGCGACAGGTAGATCGCTGATCCTACTGCCGAGCGATACAGCTTGGCATCTGCCTCGCCAAGAGGCTCCGTTTCTAAGAGGTTCAGTTGTTTGGAAGGAACCTCACTGCGGTCTCTGGCGGAGATTCCCGCAGCAGCGATGACAGCTTTGATGTGCTTCTCATCTGGTATCGTGATGATAGCATCTTTGGTTCGTACCTTGGTGCGACCCAGGTACTCAACAGCTGTTCCTTCGCTTTCGAGCTCTCCTGCTTGGACCTCACAGTGTTTCGGCATTTCGACTTCAACCAGGTGGTTGACAGCCTCTTTTGGTCCAGCCATACGGATGTCGTCTATGTGGTGAATCAGGATGATCCCTGACTTGTCACAACGGAAGACACATGGATCCTTCTCACCACGAGAGAAAGAATACCGCTGTGGATCAACCTTTGAGCAGAGGATTTCCTCCAACTCATTTCTGTAGACGGATCCGGCTGTCCTTCTGCCGTATAGGTTTCCATCCAACCTGAAGAAAAGTTCTTTGAACGATTCCTTGTACCACTCCTTCAATTCGGGGCTGAGAGTTTCTAGCCATTCAAGGAAGATGTCGTGCCACTCAACTGGTGCACGCATGTAGACATGCTTCCCTTCGCTGGCTCCTCGGTCAGCTCCAATCAAGAAGGCTGCGACGATGTCCAGACTTCGGGCGTAGTAACCCTTTGTCAGAGCATAGACCTCCAGAAGATTGTGCGCTTCTGGGGTCGGAGTTGGAACGAACACGTCCAATCCCTCCTCCTCGGCTGCTGTGTAGCGAGCCTTGACGTCAGCGCATGTGAAACGCGACTTGTATGCTCCTTTGGAACACTTGTCAACCCATTTGTGTGAGAAGATTTGTGAACCTTTTGGGATTTCTTGGCGGTGCACGGGTGTGAAGGCACCTCGCTCCCAAAGCTTTTGAAGTTGGACTTTTCGCGCTTTGGTAACCTCCTCTGGGTCGAGCAATTGGTCGACGAAATCCGTCACATTGGCTACCCTTTGCAAAGCCATTGGATTGCTCTTGTCCTCGGAGTTGGCCCATTCTTGGATATGGGACCAGATCTCGTGATTTGTTAAATGCTGCAAGACACCTGCTTGCCTGGACTGCTTGGCTTCAGCTTGTCCGGGTGCAAGCGCTGCCTGATCATCTCTTACTCGCTTCCCTCCTTGACCAAGTCCGCTCGGACTCATCGGTTCGTCCGGGAGGCTCTGAAGCGACGATGACCATCCCGCACCTCGGAAGGGCGGAGGCTGCCCGCTCGGCCTTGCTGCCGGCGGAGGATCTGCAGCTTCAGATCTTGCTGGCGTGGTGGGCACGCAGCTGAGTGCGTCGTCGTCGTCCGCGGGGATACCCGCTGGGAAGTCCTCGGCTTGGTCGCCAAGTAGGTCTTCCAGCTGGGCTGCGGCTTGCACGACTAACCCATCTTGGTCAACGTTTTGACCATCTTCTGCCAGTGTCGGATGTTCTTCCTCTGGGGGTTCTGATGCCAGCGCGGTGGGACCCGCTGCGGCTGGCGCTGGGAGTGCCACTGGCTGTGACAGCTCTCTGTTGATCTTGTGCCTCATCCCGTCGCGGGGTTGCCAAGGAATTCCTTTCATGTTGTTCATCAGCTCTTGACTGATCTGCGATTCCTTTGGCAGTCTTCTCACCGATCTCACGGCGATTGCCCCAGACGACGTGCCGAGCACATTGCTGTCGTCTCTGTCCAACTTACCTAGCCATATGCCTTTGATCCACCTTCGCTGCATCTTGCCCCTCGGGGTCGGTACTTTTCCTAGAACTACTTCGCCTAGCATGGCGACTGGGTGTGAGTAGTCGCTGCCAGTTGTCAGGCGGTAGGGCGTGAGCCCATCTTTTCCTCTCACATGGAAACGTGCTATCAGCCATGCCGCGTGGCGCACAAGCCACGGTGTCAAGTTGCTGGACACGTCCAAGGAAGGATACCGCTTCCTGACGTCGAGCCATAAAGCTCGGATTTGGCTTGCTACAAACCCATTCATGGATTCCACAGCTCCTTGTGATTGGTGCTGCTTGGGCGGAGACTCCCGCACAGAGGCTCGGCTGGATCCAACATGTCTTTGGATTGACTCAGCCAGTGCTCTGATTGAGGGCTCGCCATCATGCTGCAGAATAACTTTGCTGTACCCAAGGTTCTTCAGGTAGAGGTCCACATTTTGCAGACAGTACCTGGACTGGGCTATCTCGGTTGACTTGTTGGGAAGTTGAAGTGCCAGCGGCCAACCTGTCACCGTGTCAGTCAGACACAGGATTGTGACCAGCCTTGACTCATCTTCAACCTCTTCCTCCTTCTCAGGAGAGAGAAAGAAATAATCCATTTGGATCAACCCTGTTCCCTCACGCGTTGAGGATTGATCCCTCCTATGCCAATCTTGTTTGGCCTTACCCGACACGCACTCTTCACACCATGGTTGAAACGGTAGGTGTGTAAGGCGATGGGATTCCACCTGCGCCTCAGTGGGGCTTATGGGTTGTGACAACCCCTCTGGCTCCACAGGTGGCGGGGTTTCCGCTTCTTCCTCCAGGTCTGCCAAGAGACCGGGGTCTTGTTCCAGAAGCTCCTTGGCCTTTCTCACTTCTTCTTCACGCCTGGCATATTCTTGCACTGCCTCGGCTTCTTCATCCTCTTGCATGGCATAGGCTTCAACTGCCATTGCATCTTCATCGATGGCTGCCACCTTGCCATGTCTGGTGGTAGGTTGCTCCAACTCTTCAAACGGAAGGAGAAACTGTTTGCCTTGCCTGGCAAACGTGGCTTTCCTGCCATCTGCCCATTGGATGTAGCAGTTGTCACTTTCAAAGTGGACACTGGCTCCAATGTCCAATGCCCTGTTGACTGACAGGATGTTTTCGTTCACACCTTCAACCACCTGGAAGGTGACTTGAGCTTCTTCTTTGAGCTTGTCTCCAAGCCTGAGCTGAGGGCGGATTTCCCCGCACGCCTTCAGTGGAGTGTCATCCACCGTGTATAGTTCCTCAACGGCGTTGGGGTCCAAGAGAGCACTTGGAAAAGCCTCAGGTCTACAGACTGAAGAGCAGGCTCCTGTGTCCACCAGCAGTGTGCCTCTGCTGGCAACCTTGGCCACTCGTGCAGTGTCACTTCTTTGGAAGACTTGAAGTGCCCATACCCTGGTGCCTTGAAACGTTTCGTGTGGCTCATGCAGGAGCTTCCATTTCTTTCTGAACTCCTTGCAATCCCAGGCGTTGGACTCTTCATTCCACTGCCACGTTGACCTAAACGTGTAGCCAGGATACTGTGACCCTGGTGTAGCATACTTTCGTGTGGCACCATTCTTGCCTTTCACCACAAACACCTTGGTGTTGGGATCAGGGTCGTGCCATCCAGGTTGGTCTCGATAGGCAAAAATTGCTTCCAACTTGGATACAAGAGATTCCTTTGCCAAAATGGCATTGCCAGTAGAGATTTCTCCACCTTCTGGTATGGCCAAAATGGCCTTTGGTGAAACATGGCGGTGTTGCCCGCTGCTGGTGGCCTTGACCATGAGAAGTCGGTGTTCCCCGATCATTCCAACGTTCTTCCCTTTGTTGGAAGTGGTCGTGGATGGAAGGGTGATTACACTTTGACCACCAACTTGAGATGCAGATGGCCCTGCAGAGATCACTGACGCATTGTCTTCAGTGATACCTGCAACTCCTTTCTTGCCCTTCCCCTTTGGTTGGCCTTTTGAGTTGAACCAACACTTCTCAATGGTATGGCCGGTTTTCCAGCATATGGCGCAACGATCCTTCTCCTGTTGACCTTTGCCACCTTTGTTGTTGTGGCTGTCTTTCCCTTTTCCTTTGGCCTCTTTTCCTTTGCCCTTCTTATTATCCTTTCCCTTGCCATCTTTTCCTTTCCCCTTTCCTTTGCCATCACCGACAAGGCTGATGTCCATGGCATCTGGATCTCTTGTGCGTGCGGCGGCTCCCGCATACGCGGCTGATGGCCTCCGCATACGCGGCTGATGGCCTCCAAACCTGCTTTGCTTGCAGATAGGACACCACCACCTCACGCACAGACTGATACGTGGAAAGGGTTCCAATGTGCATGGAAAGGTGTTGCTTCAGGGCAGTTGGCGCCTCAGTAAGGACTACAGCTCTTTTGTCTTCGTCACTGATGGCCTTACTGGGACCATATTCGGCCTCATATTTGTCCAGGTCAGCTTCCCACTCTTGGAGTGCCGCTGAAAACTCTGCTTCCTTTGCAGGAAACTTGGGACTGAGCAACGAGCGCCGCCAGATCAAACTCTTGGAGTGATTGTCTGGGGCCATTTCACGCCACAACAGTCTCCAAAACTCAAAACCATTTTGGTCTCGAATGCCACGGGCAATCTTACTTGCCACTGCCAATTCTTGAGTCCACGAGTTCAGCATTGCAAACAATTGCCTCCCTCGGGATTTGGCTTCGTCAGTCATATCGACTGGATCTACAAAACTGGTGAGCTTGCGTGCATTGTCCAAGTCTGCTGGAAAGTTTTCGTCCAGCAAAGCCAAGTATGTTTCTACTTGGAAACTGAACCGTTCCCATTGGTCTCGATCCTTTAAGGATTGAGGCTGCTTCACAGACTTGAGCACGTCAATATGATTGACCGGCTTACTGCTTCCGGCGGGTGTTCCCGCGCTCTGGAGCGGGGGAACTTGCCCTTGGGCGACGCCTACGTTCGCGGTCTGCTGCAAGGATTGCTGCAATAGTGCCATAACGCCTGTCAGGCGCTGGTCCAGCTCTTGCTTTTCCTGCTGCAGCTGGGCGTTCTGTTGCGCCTGGCTCTGATGGGCGATATTCAGCGCTTGCATCTGACTCGCTAGAGCATCCATCCTCAGCTGCATTTCGCCGATGACCTGTTGTGGGTCTGTCATCGCGTTCTTCTTCGGGCCTTTCGTCCACGACCTCAGTGGTCAATGGAGGCTTCGGTTGTTGGCTTGATTGGCTCAAAACCCCTTGGATTTGGTCACACAAGTCCAATGCCTTGCTCAGCTCGGCCTCAACTGCTGGGCCTTTGCTGTCGGCGGAGGACCGTGCGGTGCTCCCCGCAACTCCCGTTGCGTACCATGGGGGTGCTTGGAGACGACGCTGCTCCAGCCACTTGGTTTGGGCTGCTACAGCTTCTGCTTCTCGCCTGGCGGTTTCCAGGTCAGGGATCTCGCACACCTCGTAGCTGCTGTAGCTCGAGAGCGAATCTCCCCACTCAACTTCCGTCTCGTTGCCAGATTCTTCTGCTGGCGCGTCAGCTGCCGCGGCTGCGATCTCTTCTGGAACCTCTGGCTGAGGCTGGTCCAGAATGCGCCGGGCTTCACTGATGTAGTGCTCGTCCGGTACCCTTGGAGGAGTGGGCACACGAACGGAGGAAGAAGCTGGTAGCTCCTCCTCTAGAACCTCTTCCAGTTCTTCTTCTAGAATCGGCTCTTGTGGTTCGGCCTTTGTCTCGGCCTTGTCTCTTCGCCTGCGATCCTTCCGAGGGACCAGGCTTACTTCAGCCTCTTCATTCGCCTCTAAGGCTGCTTGGCCTGGGGGCGGGGCTGACCGCGCTCTCCTCTCGCTAGTGGACACCCGTGGGGGTCTACTTGGCTCGGGAGGAGCGGTGTCTCCTTGTTGCGGCTCTGTCTGAGTCGCTGCCTGCGCCTGTTGGGCTGCTAGCTCTGCCTGTCTTCGGCGCTCTTGTCCTCGATCGATCCGGCGCTGGGTCGCTGCAACGGATCGATGTCCACGACGATTCCTGTCTTGAGTGAATCGGCTATCTCTCCTTGGAGTTCGATTTGACCGGGCTGCCTCTTCCTGCCAGGTGGCGGCAGAGGACGCTCGGGAACGACGGTTCCAGCCTCTCGTCTCCGTAGAGGACGTTGGCTGCGTAGATCGGGCTCGGCTGTCCCAATCCCCGTTGTCTTGCCAAGAGCGGTCGTACCACTGGTCTTGGCTTTGCCAGCTTCGATCCCACCAACTGGAGGATCTATTCCACGGATCTACGTGATCCTGTCCTGAGGACGTCGTGTTGTTGGGGTTTACCACGTGCCTTGGCACGCGGGGCTACCCGCTGGGATTGGCGATGTCGATCTCGGCCTTAGCCGGCGGATCGACCCGCACTGAACCTTGGAGCGGAGGGTCTACCCTCACAGCTCCGCTACCATGCAAACAGCGAAGTTACACGGTGGGTGCGTATTGGGCTCAAAAACACAGGTGGTGACAACACAGTACTGTTGACTCGGTCACCTCACTTTTTCCTCGAGTAGCACGGATGTGCTAAAAGGGGCTGCGGTCACGTCAAGTGTCTTACATGACATGCCATCTCTACTCCTAGCTAGCTACTTAGTTCTGAACTAGGTGTTTTACCCCTAGCAAGTTGCCAAAATCTCATCCAATGTCATTGTTTTCGTCAACCAACTTGGAACAGAACATGAGCTCTGCACTTCCATCATCCCCTGTGTGGCCGGTGTTGCGTAGGCGCCACACAAAATGCCAAGAGCAGAGTTTTTCGAACTTCTCACGTGAAAACAAACCATGACTTGATCATACCTAAGATCAATGGTTTCAAAGATCAAGCGGTGCGGATTGGGATGCCAGAAAAACAATCACCTTCAGTTTGATCCTCTTGGTTGTGAAACAAGAAGGTTACCCCTCTGTTAATCATACAACCAAAAGGTCATCGGACATAAATTATACTATATATATTACAAAAAGATGGACTTGACGCTTAAACGGTTGGAGGTAACCAGCCACCATATTGCCGCTGATCGCCTCTTTTAAATGTCCGGAATTCAGAAAACATTGTCAACTGCCAATGGAGTAGAGATGCGTTGATGATTCAAACTGGGGTCAGGAATTCATCGTCATCCTGCCCACCATCCATCTTGAGGAGGATACTCATGATTACTCCTATCCTACTGGCTGCCAAGTGTCAAGGTCCTTCAACATCCTTCAACTATGTTTACTCCCAAAAGAAAGGACAAAGGAAAAACATCGAGAGAAACTCTTTGAGAGGTCAAATCCATCAAACCATTCAGAGTCGGAAGAGATTACCATTGTGCTGGCTGCTCCTTTAGCATTCAGAAGTCTACCCCGATTGAGGGCGGACACACAAGCAGAAACAAGAAACAACCGGAAACAACCACCAAAATTGGAGAAATTGAGAGATCGCCATAGATTTTCCATGCAAATTGCATTGCTATGACAAGTCATTACCGCAAAAACACATAAAAACACAACGGCCGATTCCGATTGTGTGATCTTTCACTGGATGCCTGGCCACCGTGCTGACCAGAGAGAATCTGAAAATCGCAAAAGATCAAAAGAGACGTCACCATCTCCAGGATGGGTCACATGCAGTACGAGACGCGCATCAAATCTGCGTCAGTGGTCTGTTGATCCCTTGGGATGTCGACATTTCGGACCTCCAGCAGCTTTGGCTGCCGTCATACAAGATGAAATAGTATGAGATCATAATCTGGTTGGTGGTTTCAACCCCTCTGAAAAATATTAGTCAGTTGAGATTATTATTCCCAATATATGGAAAAATAAAAAATGTTCCAAACCACCACTTTTTATACCTCTTTACTCTACACGCTGACTTAGATGTCGAAGTCAGCGCCTTGTCTGTGAGAGACATACCTACTTTATGCCAACCCTCTGGTTGGCACCGGCAAGTGATCGAGCTCCCGCGACTGGCGCCGGAACGGGACTCGAGTGAATTTCGCCATCCATCTATCTGCGGCACACAGCCGGTCCTCCGCCATAGGGACACCCGTGCAGCTGGCATGCATGCAGATCATATGTGACACTGGCCTACAGTAGCGCGATTCACAGGTAATTCCTGCGTGCTTCAGGATCTCCCTCAACACCCTGCCAAACCATCGGACCCGCTCTTTGAACCCAATGCTGAGCAGCGCATCCAAAGGAACATCAGCACTGTCCTGCAATCGGTGGACATGAATGGGCCCCGCATCACCCGTGGTCAGTGCATAGTCAATGTAAAGCTGTGCATTGGAGACCCACACCACAGGGCCAGGCTCCTTGTCTACCGCATCCCAGAACCAATCCATGATCTTGGTAACAATGGCAGATCCATACCAGCGAACAGCACCTACAGGTGGGCCTGGATTAGATGGAACAGATGTCCATCCAGGAGGGTCTGTGCACACTGCAGGCACCAACTCCACCGGCTCAACATTGCTAGCCTGAATCAACACCTTGCGGCTGACTGAGAGGAGGACTTGCTGGATAGTGGCATTCCATTCATCAACAACTCTGCAGGCCTGTGCATGTCTGGCTAAGAGGGCCCAAAATGCACCCCCTGCATCGCGTCAACGCACATCTTCCTTTAGGTCTTTATGTTGATGCCAAAAAGAACGTTCTAGTTCTAGCACACTTGGCTAGCCGCATATGGCCTTATAGCCCTCCAAGATCTCAACATAGCCCTCCAAGTGGCCCAATACGCCTGCACATGACCCCAGATAGGCCCAACATAGCCTTGAAATGACCCAATATTTTGCTTTTGGGCCAAGATAAGGCCAACATATAGCCCTCCAACTGACCAAATATGTTGTCTTGCACCTCATCATCTGAAAGACCAAATCCCCAGAGCCATGGCCTCTTCACTTCTGTGGACCGATTGCGATATTGAATGAACTTGCGACGCAGCACATGATGTTCTTCCCAAGCTGAAAACGTAGCGCCCAATCGAGGAAATCCTGCGACCTCACTCCTCAAGAAATTGATGGAAACTGCACCACGAACGCTTTTGCTTGCAAACGTTCGAGGAATGTGATCAAAATGAATTTCAGTGAACCCTAATGCATGAGCAACCCTAGTCAGAATGCTCGCAAGTTTGGCATTCAACTCACCAGTAGCATCAAATGAAGAGATCCGGGCATTATCTCCCCAAGGCGTAAGGAGAACCGGTATCCAGTGTGAGTCAACACAAAAGGCACCAACCAGTTGTATTCCTTCCGCTCGGATCTCAGGATGCGTAGCCGCCCAGTCCGTGCAGTCAAACGAGTTGGGATCAAGCCAAGCTGCCGCAACAATTGGTTCAATAAGACCAATCCTCTTTGGCGGAAATTCATCCCCACTCAAGCATTCTGCATCCAGCTGTTCCAGGTGGAACAGAATTTCATCATCTGCCATCACCCCAAGTTGATTTTCTAAAATTGACAAGCGATCACGTGCAGAAAGGACCTGATTGCGAACTGACCAAAGCTTTGTGGGATTTTCAATCACTGGCGGAATGACCTGCAGCATCTGATTGGGATCAAGTGCAACCAGCTCAGCTACACTCCATTCTACTCGGTTCCAAAGTTCACGACTATACGCACCAACATCAAAGAGCAAACTGAGACTGACCCCAGGACGATCATCCCCCGGATCTCTTGCAAATTGCACTGGACGAATCTCAGACCTAACTTGGAAGACCAAAGTCCCATCACGCCATAGAGGCCTACCATCGGGCATTATAGGGAGTGGCCCGGATTCCCTTGGAGACAAGCCATCTGCATCGGGAGCAGGCATGGCATCAACCGGAACACCTTCAATGACCTGAACAACGTTGGGTCTGGGCGACCTGGACCTGGACCTTTCAGGTGGAGAATCCTCGACAACTCGAGGGGAGTCGTCAGACACTTCACTTACCAGATCTGGATCAGACTGCGGAGAAAAAACATCAAAGATCCGTCCAATCGGACCATCACTTGGCAAATCTCTGTCTTGAAACGAAGGGTCACAAAACGGGATTTCCTGTTCAGCTAGGGCATTCTCCTCAGTGTCTCCATCTTCATCACCTGACCCCCAGATCCATGGACGAACAACAAACTCAGATTTGTGCAAAATCTCCGTGAACCCTTGACGCAGTTTGGCATGGACAAGGTCAGTCTCTGCAGCTGTGACCGGGAGCTGAAGGCCATGGAGCGCACTTCGGAGAAAATGAATTGCCAAGGCTCCACATTTCTCAGTCGTGGGTGCAAGTCGCTGTTGTCTCGTGACCAAGAACGTACTAAATCCTAACTGGCGCGCAAGAGTTTCCAGGACAGCATTCAAACGGGTGTCATTGGCAGGCGCATCCCATGTGCGGATTGTGACATGATCTGTGATTTGCTGGGCACAAAATGAAACTAAACCCAATGCGTGTTGACACGACAGACACCGATAACCTGGATTCTGGCATCAAATACTTTCAGGTGATCACGGGCCCAGGCCTCTGAGGAAAACGCATGACCCTCAGAACTTCATGAGAACTCGGCGAGACAGATGAGGCAGGGGCAGTGAGAAGCCCAAGGTGAAACGCAATTTCATCATCAGCCCAAAAAGACCCTTGCACCTGCAGCAGAGAAAGGCGTTCCCGAGAGACAACAAATTGTTGCGGCAATGCACGGAACTTGTTGTGATCATCAAGCCTGGGCACTCCCAGTCGCAAAAACTGATTTTCCGAAAGCATCAGGAGTGCACTGATCTGACCAGTGCCAGCAGGATGAGCAATGGTGGCCTGAGTAGAGTCCAAATCATGTCGATGCACATCTTCTGCAACCCAGGGTAGTGTAGGCGACACCACCGGCAGTGACTGGCCCTGGGCCTGCATGTCAGAGAGCTGAACACATGGCACATTGTCACGCACATCTCCCAAACTACCTTCAGTGACGGTATCACCATCTACGAATGCATCTGGTTGCCGAGCTTCAAACCCTTCACCAGTGTGTGGTAGGCCATCAGCATCAAATGACATTCCTTGGCCATCAGAAGCAAAGAAGATCTGGACCTGCTGGCTTGCTTTGAGAGGTTGATCAATTTCCAAACCCTGGCCAAAGTGGTCACAAATGTAAGCAACACGCATGGCCCCTGTCAGTTTGGCATGAGCAGCAAGGACATCAGCAACTGTCGAACCTGCCTGAAATCTGAAACTCAGACAACTACCTTGAGCATCTACCAGCGTGACTTCCGTCACACCAACAGAAAAAGAGGCATCACACTGTGGTTCTACAACTGGACTCTCATACCACGGAGTTTCCGTGTCATCAGGGACGGCAGCCGGATGCTGAGTCATTTGTGTCTGGCGAATTATCAGATCCAAGACAGCGGCAATTGAGAGGTGAGCATCACTTCGATCCCCCCACTGAGGTGGATGAACAACTTGTTCAAGAGACAGACCCTTGATTGGTTTCCAGAAAGCAACCATTTCGTTGAGTTGGTGATCTTCAATCATGCGCGTGGTACAAGGCCATACCTCCTGACATTTCATGACCAACCAGGACCGGAATGCCACAAGTTGTGACAATGGACTGAAGATCACCGAGTCCTTGGACAAAACTTCAACCCTGGACATGATAATGGCAAATATCCATGCAGCTTGCAACGGACTAGCGATCTGGCCAATACCTGACAGAGTGAGGCGTACATCAAGGCCAAAATCCAGTGTCGGATCCATGCCATTGAGCGCAAGTGCTTCAGAAGGGTGCACATGTCTGATGGGTTGGGATGCCAAACATTCAGAGCAACTAGACACAAACAAGCCAAAGAGTCCCTTTTCATGGAGTCGCTGTGCTGACAAACCGAAATCCCTACAACCACAAGGACATGCTCTCAACTGCGATCCCCAGGCATGGAGTGCAGTAGGCGCCACACCATTGGCTGTTAACATGTGCTTGGGGTAAGCCCCATCATTGACCCCAAAAGCTTGGCATTCCCTCTGATCCAAACACAACGCCATTTCATCCCTTGGATCCAAATGTAAGGAATGAGACATTGGACCTTCGGCAAACCCTTGTGAGTCAACCATTCAGTGATACCAACTTTCCCAGGCTAGGATCGTAGATTACCCACCAAGTCCTATGGCGTCTGCATGGCCAGACGGTTTGCAAGTCTAAGTTCGCCACCTCAACTCGATATTGCATCAGTTGGGCAAACTGATCGATCTGCTGCTGTACAAAGCTGTCACTACGAGCCGGGACTACACACTCTAGGACCAAAACACGAATCTGCAAGAAAAATGCAGCTCGGAGCACATGCGGAAGCGTTTGAGCACAAGGGTCACATCCCCCCCTTTGGTCGCCTAGTTGCGAAAACGGCTGACATGAGTAGCCTGCACTCATCATGGCTGCATGCTCACTTTTCTTCCACAGTTCGGAAATGACCTGCGGATGTCCTACCTCACCAGTGACTACCTCTGCATTGGAATGGACCTGATGGAGCTTTGTCATGCGGGGATTTCTGTCGACAGCCACTGTCGTCTGCACACCAGTTGCTAGTGCCCCATGAGACACTCCTCCTATCCCACTGCAAGCGTAGATGAGCTTGTAGAAGTCATACCACGTATGCTTTGTGTGGCACAGGACTTTGGTTTCCTTCCCAACCTCCAAAACAGGCACAGGAAATTGTCTAACCACCGTCACATCCAGCAAAGTCAGACGGCACAGTCACCTTCCAACAGTCCACAGACCTGTGCAACACCACCAGTATGTAGGAGCCTCACCAAATGTCTCTCGTGATTCGGGTCGAAGACCATCACATCGACCACCACACTCACAACACCTCCAGCATCAGTCGAACCGATGTCCATGATGGGGTCCATGGCAACCAGGCGACCCAGGACCCTCAACGATCGGCGCGCACAGCCGCACCTGCTGGTAGGTGTTGAGCCCACGGCTTGTTCCAAACCACCAACCAGTAATACACGAAGTTCTCTCGGCTTTTTTTGTTCTCATGTTTTGATCAACATCCCAGCAGGACCAACAGCAACATAAGAGTGTTTCCGCTAGCATTTGCTGCTAGCAACTGCTGGCTTCAAACGTCATTCGCGTCTTTTTTGTTCCTCTTTTTGATACAACAATATCTCATCATCATTAAAAAAAACATAAAAAGATTAGTGATGAAGAACCATATAGGCCTTGCAGCGCTGGCTCCCAAATTCCATGGTCTTGCGTAGGCAAAACAAATGGTGTGCCCTCTCATCTGTCAAGATCCGGCTCGTAAATTACAAACATTCCCATGGCTGAGAAATCTGAGAAGCATTTAGTGACATAGTGGATTGGACAATTCCAAACAATTCCGCTATTGAAGCCAGGAAACAAATTCGGATGAAACCATTTCCGAGCCTACGAGGTCTCGGCCGCAAAACCAATACAGTTCATTGAACAACTCCAGCTGTTTTACCATTGCAACTGATATTTTTCCCGGTTTTGTATGGTTTTCTTTCAAACAAAAAGCTTGCACATATATGCACGTATAACCTTTTTAAGCCAGTGAATGCCAGCCATATGAGTCATGGCCCCTGCCTTAGACCCCCCCCATGCCAGCATACCTTGGAATAATTGGATATTATTCCAGCCCCATTGCACATGTTCTGGGAAAACATTCCAGTATGTCACACGACATCGGGAATAATTAGGGTAAATTTAGGGCAACCCCCCCCTCTCCATTCACATAAAAATACAAGTTGTAATCAAATTTGGTATATTTTTGGCATGTGTTGACTGAGGTTGTATTGCCACAAACCACTAGAAACCTCGTGTCAGAAAACTTTTTCAAATAAACTCAAGAGTTTATTGGGATCTTGCAAGTTTTGCTCGTTCCTGGTTTCAAAGATGTGCTCCGGCAATGCTCAACCTATCTCAACCTGTGAAGAATTCCTAGGTGTTTCCTGGTGATGCCCAATTTCCCCTGGATGGTTGAGAGTGGAGAGACAGTGTAACAGTCCAGAGGTGAGCTCTGGCGGTACTGTCGGAAGCTCATCTGGGAGAGGATGGTATCCTGCAGTGTCCTTGGGATCAATGGGTCCCTTACTACGTGCTGCATGAATTTTGGCTGCTACGTAGGCTTGTTGAATCAGCGCTCCATGCTGTGTCGCCATGATGTGCAGGTATATAAGCCCGTATGGCGGCTTTTCTCTTGCTTGGACCGTCGTCGGCTTGATTTTTGTTGGCACGGGCCAGAATGTTCCTCGCTTCTTCTTCCCTTGCTTTAGCGGAAGACATATGAGTAACTTATGGAAATTTAGCCAAAGACCAATGGACCCACTGAGTGAACATTGGTGACCCAATGAATGGTTTGAAGAATCCCTGGGTTTTTTCTGGATTTTCCTGTTGATGCCTAATTATTCCTGGGTGTTCTGACATATGTGGGTGACCTGTGGTTAAAATATGGGTACTTTAGTCAAAGACCAATGGGCCCACTGAATGAACATTGGTGACCCAATGCATGGTTTGAAGAATTCCTAGGTGTTTCCTGGTGATGCCGAATTTCCCTTGGGTGGTTTGACATATGTGGGTGACCTGTGGAAGACATATGGGTAACTTAGCCAAAGACCAATGGACGCACTGAGTGAACATTGGTGACCCAATGAATGGTTTGAAGAATCCGTGGGTGTTTCCTGGTGGTGCCTAATTATTCCTAGGTGTTCTGACATATGTGGGTGACCTGTGGGAAACATACGGGGATGTCTCAAAATAGGGGTGCCCACATGAGTGCCCCAAACTTTTTTTTCTGAAAAAAGAAAGTTTGGGGCACTCCATTTTGGAGACATTCCCATATGGGTGACTTATGGTAACTTAGCCAAAGGCCAATGGACCCACTGAATCCCACTGAGTGAACATTGGTGACCCAATGAATGGTTTGAAGAATCCCTGGGTTTTTTTCTGGATTTTCCTGTTGATGCCTAATTATTCCTGGGTGTTCTGACATATGTGGGTGACCTGTGGTTAAAATATGGGTACTTTAGCCAAAGACCAATGGGCCCACTGAACGAACATTGGTGACCCAATGCATGGTTTGAAGAATTTTTGGGTGTTCCCTGGTGATGCCCAATTTTCCCTGGGTGGTTTGACATATGTGGGTGACCTGTGGAAGACATATGGGTAACTTATGGTAACTCAGCCAAAGGCCAATGGGCCCCTGAGTGAACATTGGTGACCCAATGCATGGTTTGAAGAATCCATGGGTGTTTCATGGTGATGCCCAATTATTCCTGGGTGTTTTGACATATGTGGGTGACCTGTGGAAAACATATGGGGATGTCTCAAAACAGGGGTGCCCACATGAGTGCCCCAAACTTTTTTTTCAGATGATAAAAGAAAGTTTGGGGCACCCCATTTTGGAGACATTCCCATATGGGTAACTTATGGTAACTTAGCCAAAGGCCAATGGACCCACTGAATCCCGCTGAGTGAATATTGGTGACCCAATGAATGGTTTGAAGAATCCCTGGGTTTTTTCTGGATTTTCCTGTTGATGCCTAATTATTCCTGGGTGTTCTGACATATGTGGGTGACCTGTGGTTAAAATATGGGTACTTTAGCCAAAGACCAATGGGCCCACTGAGCGAACATTGGTGACCCAATGAATGGTTTGAAGAATCCCTGGGTGTTTCCTGGTGGTGCCTAATTATTCCTGTGTGTTCTGACATATGTGGGTGACCTGTGGAAAACATATGGGGATGTCTCAAAATAGGGGTGCCCACATGAGTGCCCCAAACTTTTTTTCGGATGAAAAAAGAAAGTTTGGGGCACTCCATTTTGGAGACATTCCCATATGGGTAACTTATGGTAACTTAGCCAAAGGCCAATGGACCCACTGAATCCCACTGAGTGAATATTGGTGACCCAATGAATGGTTTGAAGAATCTCTGGGTTTTTTCTGGATTTTCCTGTTGATGCCTAATTATTCCTGGGTGTTCTGACATATGTGGGTGACCTGTGGTTAAAATATGGGTCCTTTAGCCAAAGACCAATGGGCCCACTGAATGAACATTGGTGACCCAATGCATGGTTTGAAGAATTTTTGGGTGTTCCCTGGTGATGCCCAATTTTCCCTGGGTGGTTTGACATATGTGGGTGACCTGTGGAAGACATATGGGTAACTTATGGTAACTTAGCCAAAGGCCAATGGGCCCCTGAGTGAACATTGGTGACCCAATGCATGGTTTGAAGAATCCATGGGTGTTTCCTGGTGATGCCCAATTATTCCTGGGTGTTTTGACATATGTGGGTGACCTGTGGAAAACATATGGGGATGTCTCAAAATAGGGGTGCCCATATGAGTGCCCCAAACTTTTTTTTCAGATGAAAAAAGAAAGTTTGGGGCACTCCATTTTGGAGACATTCCCATATGAGTAACTTATGGTAACTTAGCCAAAGGCCAATGGACCCACTGAATCCCACTGAGTGAATATTGGTGACCCAATGAATGGTTTGAAGAATCCCTGGGTTTTTTCTGGATTTTCCTGTTGATGCCTAATTATTCCTGGGTGTTCTGACATATGTGGGTGACCTGTGGTTAAAATATGGGTACTTTAGCCAAAGACCAATGGGCCCACTGAATGAACATTGGTGACCCAATGCATGGTTTGAAGAATTTTTAGGTGTTTCCTGGTGATGCCCAATTTTCCCTGGGTGGTTTGACATATGTGGGTGACCTGTGGAAGACATATGGGCAACTTATGGCCCCTGAGTGAACGTTGGTGACCCAATGCATGGTTTGAAGAATCCCTGGGTGTTTCCTGGTGATGCCCAATTATTCCTGGGTGTTTTGACATATGTGGGTGACCTGTGGAATAAATATGACAAATGAGTCAAGATAAATAATTTCATTGGGACCCCTGTGCTTTTCTATCTGGCATATCGTCTGACATCTTCTGACATTCTATCTGGCATATCTTCTGATATCTTCTGACATTCTTTCTGGCACTCTATCTGGCATATCTTCTGACATTCTATCTGGCATATCTTCTGACATTCTATCTGGCATATCTTCTGACATTCTTTCTGGCACTCTATCTGGCATATCTTCTGACATTCTATCTGGCATATTTTCTGACATTCTATCTGGCATATCTTCTGACATTCGTTCTGGCACTCTATCTGGCATATCTTCTGACATTCTTTCTGGCACTCTATCTGGCATATCTTCTGACATTCTATCTGGCATATTTTCTGACATTCTATCTGGCATATCTTCTGACATTCTATCTGGCATATTTTCTGACATTCTATCTGGAATATCTTCTGACATTCTATCTGGCTTATCTTCTGATATCTTCTGACATTTTTTCTGGCACTCTATCACGGGCAATGAAACAGCACATAACAGATCATAACAGCACATGTATGCACATGTCATCGCCGTTCATCTGTTGTCATATATTGTCATCGATTTTTCAAGTGATGGTTCAAAATCTATCATAACTTATCATCTGAGTTTATATGCCCATCAATAGCTAATTATTCTGAGGTATGTTGACACAAATTATTCCATACAAGTCTTGACATAGAATAGACCCCCTTAGCAGAATAATTAAAAATAGGCCCTAAAACTATTTATTCCAAGTCAATTATTCCTGATGTGACATGCCCCCCTGGAATAATGAGGCTCAGCTGGATCCAACATGTCTTTGGATTGACTCAGCCAGTGCTCTGATTGAGGGCTCGCCATCATGCGCCAGAATAACTTTGCTGTACCCAAGGTTCTTCAGGTAGAGGTCCACATTTTGCAGACAGTACCTGGACTGGGCTATCTCGGTTGACTTGTTGGGAAGTTGAAGTGCCAGCGGCCAACCTGTCACCGTGTCAGTCAGACACAGGATTGTGACCAGCCTTGACTCATCTTCAACCTCTTCCTCCTTCTCAGGAGAGAGAAAGAAATAATCCATTTGGATCAACCCTGTTCCCTCACGCGTTGAGGATTGATCCCTCCTATGCCAATCTTGTTTGGCCTTACCCGACACGCACTCTTCACACCATGGTTGAAACGGTAGGTGTGTAAGGCGATGGGATTCCACCTGCGCCTCAGTGGGGCTTATGGGTTGTGACAACCCCTCTGGCTCCACAGGTGGCGGGGTTTCCGCTTCTTCCTCCAGGTCTGCCAAGAGACCGGGGTCTTGTTCCAGAAGCTCCTTGGCCTTTCTCACTTCTTCTTCACGCCTGGCATATTCTTGCACTGCCTCGGCTTCTTCATCCTCTTGCATGGCATAGGCTTCAACTGCCATTGCATCTTCATCGATGGCTGCCACCTTGCCATGTCTGGTGGTAGGTTGCTCCAACTCTTCAAACGGAAGGAGAAACTGTTTGCCTTGCCTGGCAAACGTGGCTTTCCTGCCATCTGCCCATTGGATGTAGCAGTTGTCACTTTCAAAGTGGACACTGGCTCCAATGTCCAATGCCCTGTTGACTGACAGGATGTTTTCGTTCACACCTTCAACCACCTGGAAGGTGACTTGAGCTTCTTCTTTGAGCTTGTCTCCAAGCCTGAGCTGAGGGCGGATTTCCCCGCACGCCTTCAGTGGAGTGTCATCCACCGTGTATAGTTCCTCAACGGCGTTGGGGTCCAAGAGAGCACTTGGAAAAGCCTCAGGTCTACAGACTGAAGAGCAGGCTCCTGTGTCCACCAGCAGTGTGCCTCTGCTGGCAACCTTGGCCACTCGTGCAGTGTCACTTCTTTGGAAGACTTGAAGTGCCCATACCCTGGTGCCTTGAAACGTTTCGTGTGGCTCATGCAGGAGCTTCCATTTCTTTCTGAACTCCTTGCAATCCCAGGCGTTGGACTCTTCATTCCACTGCCACGTTGACCTAAACGTGTAGCCAGGATACTGTGACCCTGGTGTAGCATACTTTCGTGTGGCACCATTCTTGCCTTTCACCACAAACACCTTGGTGTTGGGATCAGGGTCGTGCCATCCAGGTTGGTCTCGATAGGCAAAAATTGCTTCCAACTTGGATACAAGAGATTCCTTTGCCAAAATGGCATTGCCAGTAGAGATTTCTCCACCTTCTGGTATGGCCAAAATGGCCTTTGGTGAAACATGGCGGTGTTGCCCGCTGCTGGTGGCCTTGACCATGAGAAGTCGGTGTTCCCCGATCATTCCAACGTTCTTCCCTTTGTTGGAAGTGGTCGTGGATGGAAGGGTGATTACACTTTGACCACCAACTTGAGATGCAGATGGCCCTGCAGAGATCACTGACGCATTGTCTTCAGTGATACCTGCAACTCCTTTCTTGCCCTTCCCCTTTGGTTGGCCTTTTGAGTTGAACCAACACTTCTCAATGGTATGGCCGGTTTTCCAGCATATGGCGCAACGATCCTTCTCCTGTTGACCTTTGCCACCTTTGTTGTTGTGGCTGTCTTTCCCTTTTCCTTTGGCCTCTTTTCCTTTGCCCTTCTTATTATCCTTTCCCTTGCCATCTTTTCCTTTCCCCTTTCCTTTGCCATCACCGACAAGGCTGATGTCCATGGCATCTGGATCTCTTGTGCGTGCGGCGGCTCCCGCATACGCGGCTGATGGCCTCCGCATACGCGGCTGATGGCCTCCAAACCTGCTTTGCTTGCAGATAGGACACCACCACCTCACGCACAGACTGATACGTGGAAAGGGTTCCAATGTGCATGGAAAGGTGTTGCTTCAGGGCAGTTGGCGCCTCAGTAAGGACTACAGCTCTTTTGTCTTCGTCACTGATGGCCTTACTGGGACCATATTCGGCCTCATATTTGTCCAGGTCAGCTTCCCACTCTTGGAGTGCCGCTGAAAACTCTGCTTCCTTTGCAGGAAACTTGGGACTGAGCAACGAGCGCCGCCAGATCAAACTCTTGGAGTGATTGTCTGGGGCCATTTCACGCCACAACAGTCTCCAAAACTCAAAACCATTTTGGTCTCGAATGCCACGGGCAATCTTACTTGCCACTGCCAATTCTTGAGTCCACGAGTTCAGCATTGCAAACAATTGCCTCCCTCGGGATTTGGCTTCGTCAGTCATATCGACTGGATCTACAAAACTGGTGAGCTTGCGTGCATTGTCCAAGTCTGCTGGAAAGTTTTCGTCCAGCAAAGCCAAGTATGTTTCTACTTGGAAACTGAACCGTTCCCATTGGTCTCGATCCTTTAAGGATTGAGGCTGCTTCACAGACTTGAGCACGTCAATATGATTGACCGGCTTACTGCTTCCGGCGGGTGTTCCCGCGCTCTGGAGCGGGGGAACTTGCCCTTGGGCGACGCCTACGTTCGCGGTCTGCTGCAAGGATTGCTGCAATAGTGCCATAACGCCTGTCAGGCGCTGGTCCAGCTCTTGCTTTTCCTGCTGCAGCTGGGCGTTCTGTTGCGGCTGGCTCTGATGGGCGATATTCAGCGCTTGCATCTGACTCGCTAGAGCATCCATCCTCAGCTGCATTTCGCCGATGACCTGTTGTGGGTCTGTCATCGCGTTCTTCTTCGGGCCTTTCGTCCACGACCTCAGTGGTCAATGGAGGCTTCGGTTGTTGGCTTGATTGGCTCAAAACCCCTTGGATTTGGTCACACAAGTCCAATGCCTTGCTCAGCTCGGCCTCAACTGCTGGGCCTTTGCTGTCGGCGGAGGACCGTGCGGTGCTCCCCGCAACTCCCGTTGCGTACCATGGGGGTGCTTGGAGACGACGCTGCTCCAGCCACTTGGTTTGGGCTGCTACAGCTTCTGCTTCTCGCCTGGCGGTTTCCAGGTCAGGGATCTCGCACACCTCGTAGCTGCTGTAGCTCGAGAGCGAATCTCCCCACTCAACTTCCGTCTCGTTGCCAGATTCTTCTGCTGGCGCGTCAGCTGCCGCGGCTGCGATCTCTTCTGGAACCTCTGGCTGAGGCTGGTCCAGAATGCGCCGGGCTTCACTGATGTAGTGCTCGTCCGGTACCCTTGGAGGAGTGGGCACACGAACGGAGGAAGAAGCTGGTAGCTCCTCCTCTAGAACCTCTTCCAGTTCTTCTTCTAGAATCGGCTCTTGTGGTTCGGCCTTTGTCTCGGCCTTGTCTCTTCGCCTGCGATCCTTCCGAGGGACCAGGCTTACTTCAGCCTCTTCGTTCGCCTCTAAGGCTGCTTGGCCTGGGGGCGGGGCTGACCGCGCTCTCCTCTCGCTAGTGGACACCCGTGGGGGTCTACTTGGCTCGGGAGGAGCGGTGTCTCCTTGTTGCGGCTCTGTCTGAGTCGCTGCCTGCGCCTGTTGGGCTGCTAGCTCTGCCTGTCTTCGGCGCTCTTGTCCTCGATCGATCCGGCGCTGGGTCGCTGCAACGGATCGATGTCCACGACAATTCCTGTCTTGAGTGAATCGGCTATCTCTCCTTGGAGTTCGATTTGACCGGGCTGCCTCTTCCTGCCAGGTGGCGGCAGAGGACGCTCGGGAACGACGGTTCCAGCCTCTCGTCTCCGTAGAGGACGTTGGCTGCGTAGATCGGGCTCGGCTGTCCCAATCCCCGTTGTCTTGCCAAGAGCGGTCGTACCACTGGTCTTGGCTTTGCCAGCTTCGATCCCACCAACTGGAGGATCTATTCCACGGATCTACGTGATCCTGTCCTGAGGACGTCGTGTTGTTGGGGTTTACCACGTGCCTTGGCACGCGGGGCTACCCGCTGGGATTGGCGATGTCGATCTCGGCCTTAGCCGGCGGATCGACCCGCACTGAACCTTGGAGCGGAGGGTCTACCCTCACAGCTCCGCTACCATGCAAACAGCGAAGTTACACGGTGGGTGCGTATTGGGCTCAAAACACAGGTGGTGACAACACAGTACTGTTGACTCGGTCACCTCACTTTTTCCTCGAGTAGCACGGATGTGCTAAAAGGGGCTGCGGTCACGTCAAGTGTCTTACATGACATGCCATCTCTACTCCTAGCTAGCTACTTAGTTCTGAACTAGGTGTTTTACCCCTAGCAAGTTGCCAAAATCTCATCCAATGTCATTGTTTTCGTCAACCAACTTGGAACAGAACATGAGCTCTGCACTTCCATCATCCCCTGTGTGGCCGGTGTTGCGTAGGCGCCACACAAAATGCCAAGAGCAGAGTTTTTCGAACTTCTCACGTGAAAACAAACCATGACTTGATCATACCTAAGATCAATGGTTTCAAAGATCAAGCGGTGCGGATTGGGATGCCAGAAAAACAATCACCTTCAGTTTGATCCTCTTGGTTGTGAAACAAGAAGGTTACCCCTCTGTTAATCATACAACCAAAAGGTCATCGGACATAAATTATACTATATATATATTACAAAAAGATGGACTTGACGCTTAAACGGTTGGAGGTAACCAGCCACCATATTGCCGCTGATCGCCTCTTTTAAATGTCCGGAATTCAGAAAACATTGTCAACTGCCAATAGAGTAGAGATGCGTTGATGATTCAAACTGGGGTCAGGAATTCATCGTCATCCTGCCCACCATCCATCTTGAGGAGGATACTCATGATTACTCCTATCCTACTGGCTGCCAAGTGTCAAGGTCCTTCAACATCCTTCAACTATGTTTACTCCCAAAAGAAAGGACAAAGGAAAAACATCGAGAGAAACTCTTTGAGAGGTCAAATCCATCAAACCATTCAGAGTCGGAAGAGATTACCATTGTGCTGGCTGCTCCTTTAGCATTCAGAAGTCTACCCCGATTGAGGGCGGACACACAAGCAGAAACAAGAAACAACCGGAAACAACCACCAAAATTGGAGAAATTGAGAGATCGCCATAGATTTTCCATGCAAATTGCATTGCTATGACAAGTCATTACCGCAAAAACACATAAAAACACAACGGCCGATTCCGATTGTGTGATCTTTCATTGGATGCCTGGCCACCGTGCTGACCAGAGAGAATCTGAAAATCGCAAGAGATCAAAAGAGACGTCACCATCTCCAGGATGGGTCACATGCAATACGAGACGCGCATCAAATCTGCGTCAGTGGTCTGTTGATCCCTTGGGATGTCGAAATTTCGGACCTCCAGCAGCTTTGGCTGCCGTCATACAAGATGAAATAGTATGAGATCATAATCTGGTTGGTGGTTTCAACCCCTCTGAAAAATATTAGTCAGTTGAGATTATTATTCCCAATATATGGAAAAATAAAAAATGTTCCAAACCACCACTTTTTATACCTCTTTACTCTACACGCTGACTTAGATGTCGAAGTCAGCGCCTTGTCTGGGAGAGACATACCTACTTTATGCCAACCCTCTGGTTGGCACCGGCAAGTGATCGAGCTCCCGCGACTGGCGCCGGAACGGGACTCGAGTGAATTTCGCCATCCATCTATCTGCGGCACACAGCCGGTCCTCCGCCATAGGGACACCCGTGCAGCTGGCATGCATGCAGATCATATGTGACACTGGCCTACAGTAGCGCGATTCACAGGTAATTCCTGCGTGCTTCAGGATCTCCCTCAACACCCTGCCAAACCATCGGACCCGCTCTTTGAACCCAATGCTGAGCAGCGCATCCAAAGGAACATCAGCACTGTCCTGCAATCGGTGGACATGAATGGGCCCCGCATCACCCGTGGTCAGTGCATAGTCAATGTAAAGCTGTGCATTGGAGACCCACACCACAGGGCCAGGCTCCTTGTCTACCGCATCCCAGAACCAATCCATGATCTTGGTAACAATGGCAGATCCATACCAGCGAACAGCACCTACAGGTGGGCCTGGATTAGATGGAACAGATGTCCATCCAGGAGGGTCTGTGCACACTGCAGGCACCAACTCCACCGGCTCAACATTGCTAGCCTGAATCAACACCTTGCGGCTGACTGAGAGGAGGACTTGCTGGATAGTGGCATTCCATTCATCAACAACTCTGCAGGCCTGTGCATGTCTGGCTAAGAGGGCCCAAAATGCACCCCCTGCATCGCGTCAACGCACATCTTCCTTTAGGTCTTTATGTTGATGCCAAAAAGAACGTTCTAGTTCTAGCACACTTGGCTAGCCGCATATGGCCTTATAGCCCTCCAAGATCTCAACATAGCCCTCCAAGTGGCCCAATACGCCTGCACATGACCCCAGATAGGCCCAACATAGCCTTGAAATGACCCAATATTTTGCTTTTGGGCCAAGATAAGGCCAACATATAGCCCTCCAACTGACCAAATATGTTGTCTTGCACCTCATCATCTGAAAGACCAAATCCCCAGAGCCATGGCCTCTTCACTTCTGTGGACCGATTGCGATATTGAATGAACTTGCGACGCAGCACATGATGTTCTTCCCAAGCTGAAAACGTAGCGCCCAATCGAGGAAATCCTGCGACCTCACTCCTCAAGAAATTGATGGAAACTGCACCACGAACGCTTTTGCTTGCAAACGTTCGAGGAATGTGATCAAAATGAATTTCAGTGAACCCTAATGCATGAGCAACCCTAGTCAGAATGCTCGCAAGTTTGGCATTCAACTCACCAGTAGCATCAAATGAAGAGATCCGGGCATTATCTCCCCAAGGCGTAAGGAGAACCGGTATCCAGTGTGAGTCAACACAAAAGGCACCAACCAGTTGTATTCCTTCCGCTCGGATCTCAGGATGCGTAGCCGCCCAGTCCGTGCAGTCAAACGAGTTGGGATCAAGCCAAGCTGCCGCAACAATTGGTTCAATAAGACCAATCCTCTTTGGCGGAAATTCATCCCCACTCAAGCATTCTGCATCCAGCTGTTCCAGGTGGAACAGAATTTCATCATCTGCCATCACCCCAAGTTGATTTTCTAAAATTGACAAGCGATCACGTGCAGAAAGGACCTGATTGCGAACTGACCAAAGCTTTGTGGGATTTTCAATCACTGGCGGAATGACCTGCAGCATCTGATTGGGATCAAGTGCAACCAGCTCAGCTACACTCCATTCTACTCGGTTCCAAAGTTCACGACTATACGCACCAACATCAAAGAGCAAACTGAGACTGACCCCAGGACGATCATCCCCCGGATCTCTTGCAAATTGCACTGGACGAATCTCAGACCTAACTTGGAAGACCAAAGTCCCATCACGCCATAGAGGCCTACCATCGGGCATTATAGGGAGTGGCCCGGATTCCCTTGGAGACAAGCCATCTGCATCGGGAGCAGGCATGGCATCAACCGGAACACCTTCAATGACCTGAACAACGTTGGGTCTGGGCGACCTGGACCTGGACCTTTCAGGTGGAGAATCCTCGACAACTCGAGGGGAGTCGTCAGACACTTCACTTACCAGATCTGGATCAGACTGCGGAGAAAAAACATCAAAGATCCGTCCAATCGGACCATCACTTGGCAAATCTCTGTCTTGAAACGAAGGGTCACAAAACGGGATTTCCTGTTCAGCTAGGGCATTCTCCTCAGTGTCTCCATCTTCATCACCTGACCCCCAGATCCATGGACGAACAACAAACTCAGATTTGTGCAAAATCTCCGTGAACCCTTGACGCAGTTTGGCATGGACAAGGTCAGTCTCTGCAGCTGTGACCGGGAGCTGAAGGCCATGGAGCGCACTTCGGAGAAAATGAATTGCCAAGGCTCCACATTTCTCAGTCGTGGGTGCAAGTCGCTGTTGTCTCGTGACCAAGAACGTACTAAATCCTAACTGGCGCGCAAGAGTTTCCAGGACAGCATTCAAACGGGTGTCATTGGCAGGCGCATCCCATGTGCGGATTGTGACATGATCTGTGATTTGCTGGGCACAAAATGAAACTAAACCCAATGCGTGTTGACACGACAGACACCGATAACCTGGATTCTGGCATCAAATACTTTCAGGTGATCACGGGCCCAGGCCTCTGAGGAAAACGCATGACCCTCAGAACTTCATGAGAACTCGGCGAGACAGATGAGGCAGGGGCAGTGAGAAGCCCAAGGTGAAACGCAATTTCATCATCAGCCCAAAAAGACCCTTGCACCTGCAGCAGAGAAAGGCGTTCCCGAGAGACAACAAATTGTTGCCGCAATGCACGGAACTTGTTGTGATCATCAAGCCTGGGCACTCCCAGTCGCAAAAACTGATTTTCCGAAAGCATCAGGAGTGCACTGATCTGACCAGTGCCAGCAGGATGAGCAATGGTGGCCTGAGTAGAGTCCAAATCATGTCGATGCACATCTTCTGCAACCCAGGGTAGTGTAGGCGACACCACCGGCAGTGACTGGCCCTGGGCCTGCATGTCAGAGAGCTGAACACATGGCACATTGTCACGCACATCTCCCAAACTACCTTCAGTGACGGTATCACCATCTACGAATGCATCTGGTTGCCGAGCTTCAAACCCTTCACCAGTGTGTGGTAGGCCATCAGCATCAAATGACATTCCTTGGCCATCAGAAGCAAAGAAGATCTGGACCTGCTGGCTTGCTTTGAGAGGTTGATCAATTTCCAAACCCTGGCCAAAGTGGTCACAAATGTAAGCAACACGCATGGCCCCTGTCAGTTTGGCATGAGCAGCAAGGACATCAGCAACTGTCGAACCTGCCTGAAATCTGAAACTCAGACAACTACCTTGAGCATCTACCAGCGTGACTTCCGTCACACCAACAGAAAAAGAGGCATCACACTGTGGTTCTACAACTGGACTCTCATACCACGGAGTTTCCGTGTCATCAGGGACGGCAGCCGGATGCTGAGTCATTTGTGTCTGGCGAATTATCAGATCCAAGACAGCGGCAATTGAGAGGTGAGCATCACTTCGATCCCCCCACTGAGGTGGATGAACAACTTGTTCAAGAGACAGACCCTTGATTGGTTTCCAGAAAGCAACCATTTCGTTGAGTTGGTGATCTTCAATCATGCGCGTGGTACAAGGCCATACCTCCTGACATTTCATGACCAACCAGGACCGGAATGCCACAAGTTGTGACAATGGACTGAAGATCACCGAGTCCTTGGACAAAACTTCAACCCTGGACATGATAATGGCAAATATCCATGCAGCTTGCAACGGACTAGCGATCTGGCCAATACCTGACAGAGTGAGGCGTACATCAAGGCCAAAATCCAGTGTCGGATCCATGCCATTGAGCGCAAGTGCTTCAGAAGGGTGCACATGTCTGATGGGTTGGGATGCCAAACATTCAGAGCAACTAGACACCAACAAGCCAAAGAGTCCCTTTTCATGGAGTCGCTGTGCTGACAAACCGAAATCCCTACAACCACAAGGACATGCTCTCAACTGCGATCCCCAGGCATGGAGTGCAGTAGGCGCCACACCATTGGCTGTTAACATGTGCTTGGGGTAAGCCCCATCATTGACCCCAAAAGCTTGGCATTCCCTCTGATCCAAACACAACGCCATTTCATCCCTTGGATCCAAATGTAAGGAATGAGACATTGGACCTTCGGCAAACCCTTGTGAGTCAACCATTCAGTGATACCAACTTTCCCAGGCTAGGATCGTAGATTACCCACCAAGTCCTATGGCGTCTGCATGGCCAGACGGTTTGCAAGTCTAAGTTCGCCACCTCAACTCGATATTGCATCAGTTGGGCAAACTGATCGATCTGCTGCTGTACAAAGCTGTCACTACGAGCCGGGACTACACACTCTAGGACCAAAACACGAATCTGCAAGAAAAATGCAGCTCGGAGCACATGCGGAAGCGTTTGAGCACAAGGGTCACATCCCCCCCTTTGGTCGCCTAGTTGCGAAAACGGCTGACATGAGTAGCCTGCACTCATCATGGCTGCATGCTCACTTTTCTTCCACAGTTCGGAAATGACCTGCGGATGTCCTACCTCACCAGTGACTACCTCTGCATTGGAATGGACCTGATGGAGCTTTGTCATGCGGGGATTTCTGTCGACAGCCACTGTCGTCTGCACACCAGTTGCTAGTGCCCCATGAGACACTCCTCCTATCCCACTGCAAGCGTAGATGAGCTTGTAGAAGTCATACCACGTATGCTTTGTGTGGCACAGGACTTTGGTTTCCTTCCCAACCTCCAAAACAGGCACAGGAAATTGTCTAACCACCGTCACATCCAGCAAAGTCAGACGGCACAGTCACCTTCCAACAGTCCACAGACCTGTGCAACACCACCAGTATGTAGGAGCCTCACCAAATGTCTCTCGTGATTCGGGTCGAAGACCATCACATCGACCACCACACTCACAACACCTCCAGCATCAGTCGAACCGATGTCCATGATGGGGTCCATGGCAACCAGGCGACCCAGGACCCTCAACGATCGGCGCGCACAGCCGCACCTGCTGGTAGGTGTTGAGCCCACGGCTTGTTCCAAACCACCAACCAGTAATACACGAAGTTCTCTCGGCTTTTTTTGTTCTCATGTTTTGATCAACATCCCAGCAGGACCAACAGCAACATAAGAGTGTTTCCGCTAGCATTTGCTGCTAGCAACTGCTGGCTTCAAACGTCATTCGCGTCTTTTTTGTTCCTCTTTTTGATACAACAATATCTCATCATCATTTAAAAAAAACATAAAAAGATTAGTGATGAAGAACCATATAGGCCTTGCAGCGCTGGCTCCCAAATTCCATGGTCTTGCGTAGGCAAAACAAATGGTGTGCCCTCTCATCTGTCAAGATCCGGCTCGTAAATTACAAACATTCCCATGGCTGAGAAATCTGAGAAGCATTTAGTGACATAGTGGATTGGACAATTCCAAACAATTCCGCTATTGAAGCCAGGAAACAAATTCGGATGAAACCATTTCCGAGCCTACGAGGTCTCGGCCGCAAAACCAATACAGTTCATTGAACAACTCCAGCTGTTTTACCATTGCAACTGATATTTTTCCCGGTTTTGTATGGTTTTCTTTCAAACAAAAAGCTTGCACATATATGCACGTATAACCTTTTTAAGCCAGTGAATGCCAGCCATATGAGTCATATGATGTGCCTTTAAACCAAACATCATTTCGCGAACAGAACGTGCTTCGAATCCAGATCTTTCCTGCACAGCGAAGTGGATGGGTTTTCCAGCAAAAAAACCAGGGGTGCCTTACCAAAACTCGGGTGTTTTACAGAAAAACTTATGGCATAAATGGAGAAAACGATCGTTTCGAACTGCTGAACTTTGAAAATTACAATCAACACTGACTGCCGGATGGTCAAAATCGCAAATCGCTGTGCCTCCAAGACCTTTACTTGTGGGGGACTGGGGCACTCGCAACTTCCAATTAAACAGCGTTCAAAACCCGAAATGTCGTCCACTGGCTGGTCCATTGGAATTCCCATGTGATACTTTGATGCGACCAACCTTTTGTTTATATCCCACCTGAAAATCCTGAAATACCTTATCAACCAGGGTCTTGATCACGCTCAATTTTAGTCTACTGTATGGCTTCAGCCACTATCACCACATCCTTCGGCCTGAATGGAGCCCCTGTGTCATTGCACCCTGCCATACCTGTAGCCGGTCATTGACTCCTAACACCTCACAAGTGGGGGAAAGTGAGAAAATGTGGGAAAATAAAGGGCAAAAAATCACGACAGATCTCCCGATCTCCCCCAGGATGGTGGCAGTAGCTAGCCAGGTCAGCGGTCAGCACCAAAGGTTCTCCATGTTCTAAATTAGCCAGGCAGCGAATGCCAAGTTGAAGACTTGGCCCCGAAATTTGGCGAATGTCCGGCCTGACAGTGCCAGATCGTTTTTGATTGTGCGGGATTCTTTTCTGCCAAGTGTGGCATGTGGCATACGTGGATGATAGTGGATGCATAGTGGATGCATAGTGGATGCATCATTCGGTATCATGATACAATTATATACTAGTACATACAATTACCATGTAGTTGCGAACCCACGTAAAGCCTGGATGAAATTACCGGGGGCATATTAACATTTCATAATGTTTCCGTAATGTTTCCGCGGATTGTTCAGCTCAGCTCAGCTGATCTCTGCCACGCTCCTTTTTTGAAGGTCAGCTTCAGGCTGGGGAACCAACAGCCGCAGCAACTGCAGTGGGAAGGATCCGCTCCCTAGCACTCGGCCGCGCGCTGCGGCCACGATTTCAAGCGCTTCCCAAAAATCCATAGCTTGATCCAGCACTAAGTGCGAGATGACTACTGCCACTGAACGATTGCCTGAGGGCCACGGAGCAGTTCCCCCATGTGTCTTTGGGTCAATGGGGATTATCATTCCTATAGGTTTTACGGATGGAGATGGATGGAGTGTAAAATTGAAACAATGGGTTCGAACTAGTTCCGAGTCAGCCAGTTGCCTCCTACAAAGCAATGCACCAGTGTCCGTTGATCCTTCATCCGCTGCAGCCAGGGCCGTGCAGCTTCAACTGCCTCTGCCAGATTTTCACTCGGATCATCATGCATGGCAAGATGCATATATTCCAGTCCCAGCCTTTCATAAATCTGCTGGCGCCGTGGAGATAGTGCCTCTTCAGTGCAATTCAGCACGGCCTGGATCTGCTGTTCCGCCAGCCAATGCTCATCAGCTGCATCTGCTTTACTTCCAATCCAAAGTTTGGGCCCAACTGCAGCAGGCCTGCGCGCCAGTTCTCCAAAGTCATCCAGCTCGCAGCTTGTGGCCGCTGAATCAATGATATCCTCTGGGAGCTTAAACATCGCGGAACCACCCAAGACTAGAAATATCAACTATGTCAAGAAGGACTGCCCCCCAAGACATTAATCACTTGGGAGCGATCCTTTTTGTGTATGCAACATGGAAATGCATGAAACATCCACGTCCATTTTCAACAACTCCATGAGTTTGGAAAAGGATGAACCACCTGTCCTTCATCCTTTTCAAGTCCTCCACCTCCTCCGGGCTCGCCCAACGTTCTGCCAACAAGGCCCAAACGCGCTGCTGGCGCTGGCAGGTGGCTTCCGCTTGATCTTCGCTGGCCCTGTCGAAGACCACTTCGAGGTCACTTTGATCCTGGGCTGGGCTGGTTGGTCAAAATGAGATGTGGAAGATTTTGGGGATCATCAATTTTGATGGCAAAAACATCTTCACGAAATTGAAATCATCATTACTGTATCCCGGGTGCGAGGGAAATAGCGGGAAATAGAATCGATATGAATCGATCAGTTGTAGATCGTGCTCTTTTGGAAACCAGCGGGTTTCCATACCCATGTCGTCACAGTGAGGTCGCAACCTTGATATAATGTATCCAGGAAAAAAAGTATGGTGCTCCAACTTTTCCATGGTTCATCGTATCAATCAATATGTTTCCCATTTTGATGCCATAAAATGCGGGTAGCCTCCGGCAATCAAACAAGGCAATGGAAAATCCCCCACTGATGATGATTTTCCATGATTTTCCCATTAAAACCTCCATTTTTGGGATGTCCAATTGCCAGGTTTGATGACCGCAAAAACCATGGTTTTCAGCCGCTCCTGGTCGGCTTCCCAGGCAGCCATTCGGGCTTCGAAGTCGGAGACGTCACCGACGTCACCGTCGCTGTCTTCGCTGCTTGACGTATCTGGTGCCATGGCTGCCATGGAATGTCACACTGACCTGAAGGCTGGGGTATCGATAATGGAGATTCTGCGGCATGTCATGGGATGTTCCTTGGGTAGTTTCACCAATGCTCGAGCTTTCACCCGCTAGGCTGTTTGCAACCTTGAAGGCTTTGATCCTGGCCTGACTCAGAGGGGTTGGCAACATCAAGAAACCCAGTATAACCCAGTACCATCGAGAATGAAGATCAAGCAAAAACATGCTTCCTACTAGTCAATGAGTACACAGAAACAAATCCCTGTGGATCGATGAGAAATCGGTCTGCAAATGGAGAGATCTCCTCACAGTCACTCGAAAGTGACAAAGTAAGTCGCCTTGAGCCAAGCTATATGTGACATGACATAGGCTTCGAAACAACATCTGCTAAGATCAATCAACTTCAAAGAGGTCTGGAGCATTCTGGAGCCCCGCCTCAGGACGTTGCCGTGATTTTTTCTGGCGCCCTTTTCTGCCCTGCAAAGGGTGATGGGGAACACAACTGATTGGTGCCTACAAATCCCCTGAAGAATACTTCAGTCGTTGGGGATTGCCATCACAAAATGGCAGGGGTAGAAATGTTTGAAAGCACTTACTAGATCAAGATTGTCTGTCACGATCCTTCACGTATCTTTCTTTCAAACCGCTCAAGTAGAAGCGATGTGCTGAAAAATGATAGACATCGAACCTACTGTCACCAAACAGCCTTGGCCAGAGATGTTTGAATTTGACCATTATTCATTGCAAGCTACGCGCAACATGGAGCAAACAACGTTGGCAATGTTGGCAAAGAAACCATAAACATTCGGGTACGGGTACTCATGGACCTACAGATTTGGATCTCTCTGGTCATTTGGAGATATCTGGAAGATGGAGGTTTCCTATATCCAAAATTGGGGTAGCCCGTACCCAGCATCTGTTTTACAGTATGATGTTCTATTAGGAACCATCAAGGGGAAAAAAAAAATTCTGAATTTTCGGTTCTCCAAAGGCCACCTCGAGCAGTGAGACCGTGCCTGTGTGACTGCGACGGTCTGGGTGCTTCCAGATGGGGTGCCATAGCCCTCCCCACAGAAGCTGAAAGGTCAATCCCTCCATCCATGTCCCATGTCTCAAATACCGAAGCCTGGAATACCTGGGTCATACAGTACATGCTGGATATATCTGGATATGGTCAGTTTGGTCCTCAGAATTTATCAGAACCACCTGCACCACCAAGGCTCCTCCGATGTCTTCCTGTTTGTAAGGGCAAGGTCCGGCCTGAAGTGGCTGGAGGATGCCCCGTCCAACATGTCTTAGCCAAGTTGTTGAAAAACCTTTGGACCTAGACTTAGACTTGACCGATACCTCTTGATATTGGCAGCCTCTGCAGTCTGGCTGGTGGATTCGTGCCATCACCCATAATTAATTAGACTTTGATGCGGTCAACTGGGGTATTGAGAGCAGAACATTATAAATATTTCACATCTGTTGACTGTTGACCTGTTGAAATATACATGATAGGTAAATACAATTAATACAATATAGAGATCACACAACCACCGGCACTATTGTTTTCCGCGCTCCACTGATGCTTGCACGCTACACGCAGGCTGGATGCAACTTGATGTTGCCACAGCCCGGGAAGGGCTACACAGCATTGTGAAGGACAGCTATTTGTGGACGCATGATGTGACGACACATCGCGCATCAACACATTTGTTCAAAAGGTATTGGCCAGAAATGCGAATGATAAACGTTAGCAGAACTTTGGATTTTGGGGTTCCATGGCCAGCATCTTTATGTAATATATGTGTGCGTATTGCATTTTTGGTTTTATGATCTTTATTTAGTAGTAATATGGCTAAAAAAAACAGCTATTACACATATATATATAGCTATACATAGGTTAAATACATGTGCCCGTGTTCTTTTTTGACATCTCCTCAGTCTACTGGTAGGACAAGCCAGTGTGGTGAGGATCTTTCAAGCTCAGAAGCCAACCGTTGGGAAACTACCTGGCAGTGAGCGAGGAAACTGGTGCGGGAACCGCAGCATCGAAACTACACAATGCAATAACTGATGCATAAGACGTCAGACCTCATGATGCTATATGATACTGTGGCTTGTGTCCAATCTGACCATCATAGGTACAGTGTTTCTTCGAAGCGACAAACTGCATCTTGAACCCAAAATAAAACAACATCTTGAACCCGCTTGGACACTGCATCCTCCTAACAGGTCCTTTAACAACAAGGCTTCAACAACCCACAAAAAAAACTATATATATATATACACATACATACATGTACATACATACATACATACATACATACATACATACATACATACATATATATATATTCGTATATTATATTTCATATCATGATATAGCATCATTGTATATTTCATAAGCAATGATGGTTGTGGACATCAGAACGCATCGGTGTCCATTTATTCATATTTATTCATATGCCGACGCACTTGCAAAGTCTTCCACTTGCTGCTTCAGCTCGAACAGTTGGCCTCGACCAGAGGTGACGCTCACGTGGTCCGTGAAAAAAAAAACATGTACGGAAGAAATGGATAGAACATGATAGAAATGGTGTTACTGTGCTCTTGATATGATGTTGCAATCCGTTTGAAATTTGTGATGAATGGATATGAATCTCACATTCTATTCATGTGTAGGTAGGGTTGTGTGTTCTTTTGCCTTTGCCAATAGTATTTTCTCTTGAGAGAAACATACTGGAAACTTACCTGCCGATGTCCTACAGTACATACCAATCTTCTTGGGTTTCGAAGCAGCATCCTCAAAAGCACTATGTGCAATCAAACAAACAATGGTCAGCATGCACCAAGAACAGATAAATACAGATAACCACAGCTATCAGCCAACTAAACTCATCTTTATTTCACACCCCAAAAAAGATCAAAAAAGTATATGTTTATGTCAAAAATTGATAAAAAAAATATGGGGCAACACGGCACCCAAACACTGCCATTACACCGTAGCAAAATAATATGGTTCTGCCATTTCCCAAAAGTGTAAAGATGGCGCCGACTTTTGGAAATTTGACACCTCAGGGCCTGATATCTCATTGCCCCGTTTCATAGTTGGTTACGCCATCTATGCCAAGAATCTCGCAAACCTGAAATCGAGATGTTTGATGTTTGATGATGTTTGTTTTTAATGTTGCTCCCACTGGCCACCATGCAAAACCTTTGAAATGTCTCCAAGTTGGGGGTTGCGCCATCGCACCATCTATTCCTGTATTTTTGGGTTGGGTTTGCAGCTCTTGCCACGGGAATGTAGCACCTATTCCCGCGGTGTTTTGGTGAAAGTATCTGCCACATCTGCCACTGTTTCTGTTGGGAAAATCAGGTTTGAAAGATTTAAAACCCCTCAATTGGCCGCCATTGGTCCCCCAATGTTCAGCTTCAATTCAACCAACTCAAGGAACCTGGTGGGCTTTCCTTCAAGACCTTCTTGAAGTCAACGATCTTTGGGCCGCTTTGTTTTTGCACCTCCACCGCTACATCCACCGCGCTACCGATGAACCTGATGGGAAACCCACTGGTGCACCAAGCAATGTCAACACAGTTCGTTCAGAAATTTCAACTAAAAAATCATCATGCCCATCTGCAACGTTTTATTTTTTTGTAAATAAATAAAATTAAATAAATGCATATAATATATAATTATATATATAATATGTATACTAGAACCTACCATCACCTAGCAACTGGATTCATACATATTCAATGCATTTCTGTGTGTTGGTTTCAACCCCCCAAAACATAATTAGTCAATACGGATCATCATCCCAAATATGGTTGAATATCGAAACACCCTTTAAAGATTTGCAACCAGCCAGATAAAAATGATAATCGTCCAATTCTGAGAAAGACACCTCATCACAGTCAATCCCCATCATTTTATGATATTTTATGGTTAGCTCCCCAGGTTTCTTGATTAAATAGCCATACGGTAACTACCAACCAGGAATGGTTTCCCGAAGAACCTGCCCCAGGTGGTCAACAAGGTACTGACCGATCTTCACAAAGTCCTCCTCCATTAATCCCCGCGACGTCATGGCAGGAGTGCCCACGCGCAAGCCGTTGGGGTTCATAGCGCTCCTTACAACGTCTATCCAATTTGGGGATCATGTGGTTTGTTACTCACTGAGATTCTGGGGGGCACCTCAGCTCCTTGGCTCCACATTTAGGGTATGGGTGGATATATAGAATTAACCATCCCTGGCTACAGCTTCTCTCAGTCCGGGCTATGTTTTTTTTCACACTGATCACGCTGCAATCACTCGAGGCAAAGTCAGGTTCAAATCTGCCACCGCCACTGCAGAGACTTCCTAAGCAATTTGCCAAGGTCAATGGAGTCAACTCGCAGCGACGTCAGTCTTAGGATCGGCCCTTGAGGCGTGGCATAGGTCGCCAAAGGCTGGGTCCAGCATCACGACGGTCGCCATCGCAGTTCTGATCACCGATTGATCGGTCTTTCACATCTTTCACTTCACACGTTCGAAACAAAGGACAGTGTCGATCATCCAACTGCATGAATTTCCTCCACATTGTCTTGCAAACATCTCGCATCTCTTTGATTTCCCCCACATCTTTGGGCAGCACGCGTAAATTGCACTCTGGGCAGAAGACTTTCATCTTGAATCGCACCACGGGGGCACAGCGAACCAGAGCGCCGCGAGACTTCCAAGTCATCAAGACACGCAGGCCATGGCTCAGTGTGCACAAGGTGATCTACTGAAATGTTTTGCAAGAAATCTACTGAAAGTTCTCAGTCCAGCTAGGCTATTTGATTCTGCCATGTGATTTGCCTAGGGTGATCTCATGTGAAACACAGACCATGTTCCATCATTTTCCAGCTGCAAAGTAGTAACAATAGGCCAGGATGGGTTGAAATATTGTCAAATGCCCAAGGGTTGCAGGGATGCAAACAGAACCACATGTTTACCGTCTCTTTCCGCTGCTGCTGCGATGACGAGGATGACAATGGGATGACAAGGAACATGACATGAAACAACAAAAGCATCAGTGAGTCATCATTGTCCCCCCCTTGTCCAATCCATTTCAAACAAAAAAAATCAGCATTGCTGCGCTACAATTGCACATGACAAGCCAGGGTGTTTTTGGTTCAGCCACGGCTCTTGTCTCCAGGAATGGTGTTCTTGTTCAGAACGATGGAGGCCTGTTCGCAAACAGCTTCTGCCTGCGCTGCTTGGACATGATCCACGATGATGAAATGATCAGGGCAGATCAGGTCATCTTGGACAGAACATGAGGGAAAAAAACAGGCCATTTTATGGCCTGTTTAGGATGCTGTCTCGCCAAATTATAGCAAATGATGTTGTTCCAGAAGTTCTGTTCCCGGAAGTCATTTTCGCATCGGTTTCATTGAAAAAAAATCTGCGGATTGCCTTGGATCCATTGACACCTTTGGAGCGCAAATCCAGCAGCAGGAGGTGGTTGTCAGTGCCGCCAGACACCAAGTTGAACTTGCCTCGGACTGGTCGGACTGGTGATCGCCAGGAAAGTGTTCACTGCGCATCTGAAATGGTACAACCAAACCACAGCAAACCATACTTGGCCAAATGTGATATAGAGCATATATGATGGTACAGGAGTTAATATGCTAAGTACGCAAGACTTTGGTGGGGTGGGAACTAAGAATAAACAGCTTTGGTTGGATATGATTGGATTGTGACGCCTATCACTTTGTAGGGTCTAACAGTTCAACAGTTCCAAACTTGATCAATATAATAACCCCATCCCCCTAATTAATAATTTTTAACAGCCCTATGGTCCCCATAGACATCACTTCATGTCCTTTTTTCACACACTAAAAAACACCATTGTTTCTTGAGGGTTTTTACAACATATGTTGTACCCTCTGGTAATTTAACATAGCTATTGAAAGATCCACCATTTTTAATGGGAAAATCCACTATTAATGGTCATTTTCAATAGCTACGTTAGTCATTACCAGAGGGTAACCCACCGTGGCTCGGGACTTTCAAACACCGAAGTTGCAACTCTGCAATGATTCACCCAAAGCCTTGGCGTTCTTCATAACCTGCCATCGATGGAGAAACCGTCCATGGATCAATGGATTGGTTGTATGGGGAAAATCTGAGACCCGGAAACCAGAGGAATTTTCCCATGAAGATCATGGGGCTTTCCTGTAAAATGTCCCTTAAACCAATCCATTGAATGGAGATACCAAGATGGCGATTGAACATCCGAAAAAATGATAAAAAATGGGGCATCTATGGCAAACTCATCGACGGACATGGGGGGATTCGCCAGATTCGACATTGCCATGTTTGATAGCCAAAGGGTATCTCATGAGCAATCCTGATTGGGACATCTCTCAACAAGACAAACCATCTGAAAAGATTTAACAGCGGAGTAAAGATGAGTAAAGTACTTTGCCCCGATCATATCTGATCCCTGACCACTTAGCTTCCACATCATAAATACTATGTATTCATATGTATTCTATTCTATCCCATTAGATCCCCATAATATATATATATATGAAAACATAGGAAAACTGTTCTTTCCCACCTGCTGCGTGTAGGTTTTGAACTCGGGTGCCATCGCCTGCTTCAGGGCCACGGCTAGTGCCTTGGTGGAGTTCCCGAACATGTCACATATATCTGGTTTTGTACTCTGTAAATATAATATATGATATATGTCAAATGCAATGAAAAATATGAGACATATAAATAAACATTATTGTTATTATTATTATTATTATTATTAATTTTGTATATATATATATATACATAAATATAATTAAATACTTAATTCCTAATCATGTACATACACATATATATATATATATACATACACAATCATGTGTATATATGTATATACTATGTCTGCTTGGTTAATACAATACACCTATGGCTGGCACCTCTTGGAGATTGGTCCTGGATGGTCCTGGGCTCCCAGCAGTGATGCTCTGATTGTGGGGGCCACCCTGTAGCCCTGGAAAGACCGCAGCATTGATCCGCTCCTGGGACCGGGTTCCGCCGAGCTGCTGCGGAACGGCCGCATCGATCGATATGTAAAACCGGACCAGTTTATGGAATCGAAAAACAAAAAATGCATGTAGCCATCATTAGGATATTCTAGGCTTTAGGTATGTTGTCATATGTTGTCATGGAAGCCCAACATGATGAAAAACTTGGGGCGTATTGTGGTGTTTTAGCGTGAAACTAGACATGCAATTCAACAGCCAATGCCTCGGGACATCAGACACAAATGTATGATGCGAACCCGTGCGTGTATATGCGTGTATATGTACAGCATATATATATATATATATTATATAATATATATATATGCCAGGTATTGATCTTGGAAAGAAAACTAATGAAATTCAACATCCAAGTAAGTGGAGTAGACATGGATGCAAATAATGAATACATTGAATACATATAAATAGCTGAGCAGGCCTGAACTCTTGATGAAACTGGAATACTGTTTGGGGCTGTAGTAGCCGGAAACCCTGGTGGGAAAAGGCAGCAAACACAAAGTGCACTGTACACACCGAACACAATTGTTCGATTGACACTTGGTTTAACCAAATCCTCCTGACAATCGTGAATCGTGAACACATCTTCTGCCCAGCAACAGGTAATAAAATTGGCACTTGCCTCCCTTCTGCGCAGAACTCCAGTCCTCCAAGTCATACATAATCGGATTGCCCTTCTTGTCAGCACCTCGTTGTCCTTTCCTAAAGAAGATCATGGCGCCTCTGGGCCCTCGTAAGGACTTGTGGGTTGTGGTGGTGACCACATCTGCATATTCAAAGGGTGAGGGGATGACTCCACCAACCACCAAGCCTGAAATATGCGCCATGTCTGCCAGCAAATATGCCCCGCACTTGTCAGCGATCTGACGCATGCGGCTGTAGTCAATCAATCGCGAGTAGGCGCTGGTCCCGGCGATCAAGATCTTGGGACGGATTCCTTGGCGATCTGCAAAGCTTGTCAGTCTAGAAGTCCAACCAGGAATGCAAGCCATGTTTTTCAAAACGTATTACCGATGTTGTAAATGTATGTAATTGTAATTGACATTATATACGTTACATACCTATGAACGCCAATGAAATCTATGAACATGGATTGATGGCCATCCCCCAATATGGAAAAACAAGTGACACATCTTACAAGTACTGGAAAGGTCCCCCAAATCAAAGGGTTGCCCTATGGCCCTGTGATAAATCATCCTCATTTTCACCGCGCTTCTGAGAGCAAATTTCTCGCACTCGTCGTAGTCAATGAGCCCAGTTTCTTCATTCAAACGATATGGGATTGACTCGAAGTACTTGGACACCATCGAAATCCTCAGTTTGTTGTTCAGGAATGCTTAGGATAATGTTCACATGGCAGCCATGGCCATCATGTGGACTGAGACATGGCAGTTATTGCGATGCTTTTTAGTATCCTTTAATCAACTGGTCCAATTGCCCGTGATTTAGGCTAAGGTAGCTGCCCCTGGATCCCCTGGCCGAGCCGCTTCTTGGTGTCTGTCTGGTAGCCATGGGACAAGTGCCCCCCATGGGGCAGGTCCAATCCCATGATGCGGTCGTGGACATCGCACAGAGCAGTGAAGACCTGAAAATTCGCCGGGGAACCGCTGAGAGATTGCACATTGACGCCCCACCTCAGAGCATCTGCAGCTATCTGCAGCCAACATGGATCCATGGTGCTGGTATATATGCGATCAATATATGGGGGTATATTGATGGGATCCATGTTAGCATATATAACAAGCGACGCAAAAAAAAGCGGCACAAGCGAACGCCTCACCCATATATAGCATACATGGATCCTATGGGACATGGTGATGTTCGTTGAAGCCCACTGAATTAAGCGTTCCAACGAACACCCAACGAACACAACCCAATGATTTGGTCACATATAGCGGGAGGGTGTTGCCCCATCATCACCGTGGAATCATGGAGAATCAGCCACCCAAATGTAAGCCCCCCCAATCATCAGGCTTTATTCAGGGCTTATTCACCACCACTAAGGGCGTATAAAACGCTGGTTTTGGGGTGGTGTGTTTTTGCTCGTTGAATCCCATGACCCCACTTATCACAACTTATAAGCCAGAATTGAATGGAAAATCTGCCGGAAACCTCCGTATCATTCTATGTTCTATTACATTTGATGGTAACAACATGTAAAAACCATGGTTTCCTGCAAAGTTTCCCTCAAACCAATCCATTGATTGTGACTTCAAGTCACTGTGCAGGATCCAATCTGCATGCTTCCAACGCTCGCTGTTGACACAGTTTCTCGGCCTGTAGTGGCGGGTCCTGCTGGTTAATATGGAGTGATTGTGATGAAGATTCCAGTGATTAGTGATTGTAATATGTGGTTAATGTGTTTTTAATGTTGTTAAGCAAAATTGTTGTAATGGTTAATGTGGTAACAATGAACAAATCATATTGTTTCCATATGGAGTAACGATAGTAACCATGGCATTTTTTGGCAATCTCCAATGGTAGCCATGGTAACTATTAGGACTTCATGGGCTTCATGGGGTGGGATTCATCCATTCCTTCGCGAGCTTCGAAGGGCCTGATCAATGAACTCATTGCCACCGTAGTAGCGGGCTCCAGGGTAGCCCTCTGAGTACTTGTTCACCATCACCTCGCTCAAAGGAAACTCTCCGTATCCAGGATCTAAAAAATGAATATAAATTCACCATCAATAGGTTCCTGTACAACTAGGATAACTAGGAGATACAGTAGAAGGCTATGTAAAGCCCTTCCCCCTAATATTATTAATATTAACCACCGCCTCTAGAAACCATAGTGTAGTAAGGGATTTACACCCACTTGGGACCATTCAGGGAGTGTTTAATATTTGGGGGATGGGATCAAAGGCTGTTCAGTCCAATTGCCGATGGTCGGCATGTCAAATCAAAGGCGCCCAGGTTGTTGGAGGTAGCGATAACCACTGAGAGAAACACCTTAGTGACATATATTTATGTATACTAATTACCCCTGGTAATTTAACATAGCTATTGAAAATTTCCATTTATTGTTGATTTACCCATCAAAAATGGTGATTTTCCATAGCTATGTTAAATTACCAGAGGGTACTAATTTCTCACCCATGATACTCATGGTGGGTCATGACACAAACATGCCAAAACCATGCATGAACCTGCTTGTCACATGGGCATAGTCTGAACTGAAATCCGGAGCTCAAGAAAGACATACACATGATCAAACTCTATACCAGTATCAAACCTATTGGCTCCAGGGGTCTAACATGTTCCCGCTGGTCATTGTGCGCACTGTGGACACGGCCAAAAGCGCATCAGAGTGGCCGAACCGACAGCTTCCAAGACTGGCACTGGAGCAAAGTTCTCCTTAGCCGCGGCCAGGCCGCCTACTACCATCCATGTCTGGTAAGCCATCCGGGAATATTGAGGATAGTGATGGATAGTGTATGGTGTTGGGTTTGCTGTCAAAAGATGCTATTCATCCAAAATATCCAAAGGTGCCAGCCACAAAGTGCTGAAATCACTGAAATCCGCAAAAAACATGGCCCTCCCACCACTTTCCGAGCAACGGACGCGATGAGATTCACGCAACGCTTCTGGCGCTGCTTTTCTGCTTCAATGATTCCGTGAACGTCTGGGTCCATCTCCTGGCTTTTTTAGCACAGATCTCCCGGCTGGTGTGTAGTGAGCCTCAAAACATCGGCCAACATGGTCGATTTTAGATCATTCTTTTGGATTCTTTTGCATCATTTGTTTCCCACATGTTCAGGTAGTAAACCACATGGAAAATCCATGATTATGAATGCTTAGCAAGTTTCTCATGAATCTTCCACGCGTTTCCCATGTTTCTTTCTGCAAAGCCCACCCAACTGCCAGTCACCTTCAAAGGCGCGTTCAACTGCATGGCCTCGACCGAGATTGGCCGCGCCGCTCGGCCTAGAGCTGACAGGGCCTTCAAAGGCCGCACACAGCGGAGGGGGCGAAGAGCCATGGCTCCGGAAGGCATGGTGGATGGGCCTTGAACCAAACAGCTACAGGGAAAGATAAAAAAATGGTAACAAATGAAAACATCATAAAACATCTAGTTAATTGATGTTAAAGGATGATAAACCATGTTGGACGTTGGCGGTTCAAATTTAGGACACTTACCCATGTGTTCTGCATGCCTACAAACTGGTGGCGTACGTTTTTGCCTACAAATATGCAGCAGAAAAAAATCAGGTCGGATTTGCCCATAAGCTTTTGGCCTTGCAATGTGTTTACATGTATCTATAGAAGCTGCCTCTGGACTGTCACGTCTTGACCCCTAGGATCCCCTAGGTGACCATTGCTTACCATCCCAACCGCAGGAAGCTGGCGACCCCACACGGACGGGGGAGCCAAGGCATAGTCCTTCAGGTACCCCATGGCTTGCAATTCCTGGCGTCATTTCAAGGTTTTTTTTGAGGGAGCCCACCAGGGACAGGAGGGAACTGAGGCCCACCATGATGTTGGTTGGATTATAAACTCATGAACTGCGCACAAACGCATCGAAAAAATGGGGCAACCCACCAAGGAATGAGGCCCACTGCCAAGAAGGATAGCAGCTGCAGAATTCAGTGGTTGCTTGGCTGCTTGGCTGGTGAAATATGTGAAATCGCTCAATCATTTGGGATAATTTTGGGTGCAACTGACCTTGGCCACGACCGCCACGTTCTCCCTCGGCACGATTTCATCATGTTCGACTTTGAATTGAAAGTGGGTCAGAAAAAAATGCAATTTGGAAATATCAAAATTGGGGCACCCCCAAAAGTTTTTTTTTTTTCTGGGATTCGGAGCAAATCCCCACGGGCAATGTGAAGCTTCAACAGCTGATTGAACCGATAATTTGGAGCCTGCAGCAAAGTCCTAGAGACCCCAAAATGCAGCAAAATGAATCTAACTGCCCACCGGTAATCAAACATGGAAAGGGGGAAATACATAGAAGTACGCTACAAAGGGATGTAAAGGGGCAATTTCATGGAAATGATACGTATGTATATATATATATTATGTGTGTGTATGTGCATTTAAGTTTACAATAAATATATATATATGTGTGTATTTATTCATTCATTTATATAGCTATATTTATACAGTATTTAAATGGAACTTTTCCATTGCCATGTTTGATTGCCAAACGATAAAGACCAAATCTTCATCCCTCCCGCTCAGGTGTCCCACCAGGTCTTGTCGAAATGCTTCCACAGTTGGGCAACATACCTGAAATTCATGGCCAAGTTCCGTTGCATCGCTGGTAAGTGCAAAAACCGGCAAGCTGGAGCGGAGCATCACAAAAAATCAGCTACGTATAGATATATAAATAATATAACATAATACAAAGCATAATATAACATAATATAATATAAAATAAAATAACGTATATATTAATATATATATATACTAATATATATATATATTAATATAAATATATATATATGTATATATTAATATATATATATATTAATATTATAACTATAAGCATATATATAATTACATATATATATATATATTATATTATATATATATATATATTAATTGTTTCCAAAGTTTTCCAAAGATCACAAGCCAACAAAGGTTCCAACATCTTGTCACGACAGGCTGCTGTTTTTTTTCCTCTGTGTTCATGTTCTTCACGTTTTGACTCAGCAGTGGCGACGTTGGAGCCTCGGCATGAAAGAGTGCCGCATCAGCCGATATTTAAAGACTGGATTCTACAATTGACTGAACCCTTATCCTGCTTACATGTCGCCTGATAATCCAAACGGCTCCCAAAAAATGAGCTAGTTCTTCATACAGAACAGTGACAGCAACTTGTTGAAGTGTCTGGTTGCCCACTTGATCCAATCATCGGTTGAATGACAATTGCAAAAAAAACGCAGGGCCCACAGTAAACACCAATTCATCTAGTGATATTGATTTATATTGATTTATATTGATTTATATTGATTTATATTGATTTATATTGATTTATATTGATTTATATTGATTTATATTGATTTATCAACCAATCAATGTTGTTCAACGTTAGTTATTCATGTTTTTTGGTTGGTCGGTTGCTCCTCTCTTTATCAACAATCTCATCAGATGATCTGGGGCAACGGACCGCCAGGCCCTTTTCTATGTGCTTCCTTCTCTGATCCTCGCCGGAACGTGACAAAAACCGACAAAGGTCCGCAAAAAAGTGGAACTCTGAAATGAAGATGGAAGGACACATGTATGTAAATGCTTGAAAAATGTTGGTTTACTCAGTGTTCCAATTTTATGATGTAGGTATGCACCTACACAGAATTGATATGATTTGTCAGTGTGCATGCAGCACGTTGGCAAAAATGGATTAGCGACCCGTTATTTTTTAACAAAAACAACTTACGTAAGTTGGATTTACTCTGGGCTAAACTAACGTAGATGTGGAAAAACAAACGCCATGTGTAGATCATTTTCCAATTTGAAACAAACCATCGGTTTTCCACATCTCTGAGTTTTACAGTTTTATCCGGCAACTTTTCCATCGACAGCAGGGAGTTCCACTACAGCTGGCCACCTCGTGAAGCCTCTCCGCGACCGGGTTGGGCGCGAGAGCATTGTTCAAGCGATGAACAGAATCCCGCCTGAAGGGCCTGAAGTTTGTCGCAGCCCAGTGGAGGTGTCCATTTTTCATCATTTTTCATCGGGGCCAAGGTATGCCAAGGTATCATCCAAGTCACTGCTTATGATATTTGATTATCAATGGGGAAAAACATGGAAAACCCATGGTTTTTTTGGGTACCCATGATTTTCGGATGCCGCAAAAAATACCATCAGACAATTTGACATGGCTATGGAAATTACCATGTTCATAAATAAATCATCAAAGTTAGCTTCCGTCGCAACCTGTTACTTTACTTTTTGGGTCGCAGTTTCCATACCAGAAATCCAAAGACAGCAGGAAATTCCATGAAAAGCTAATCTCTGAACTTCCAGTGCCTTGGGACCTTGGGAATTTCCCCATATAAACCCAAGCGCCAAGCCGAACGAAGTCATCTAAGTCATCTTCGGCCGAGTGGCGTGTCCATGATCGGCTTCGATGCCGGGAGAACTGTGGCCAAGATCTGTTCTGCCGTTTTGAAGTGAAAAACGCTAGGTATCCATTGGTAAACTAAGAGTTTACTCTATAGAAAATGTTCCATTTATCATTTATCGATTTTTTTTTGGTTGATTATATGTCCATTTATAGTTGATTTTTATGTTGATTTACCTCATACTTGAATTAAGTTTTTGTTCTTAAAAAAAAACACAAACACCAACAGCATCCATAAACATGTTCAGGAGTGATCATACATCGGTAGAGATGGCGCCTCTTCAAGACCCAAATTTCGGGGATCATCCTGGTTCGAAGCTGACCCTAGGATGACAGTTGACATGCAGCAAAATTTAGGGTCAGTTTATGATTCTATATGATTTTCATGTAAGCCTGATACCACTACAGTAATACTACCGTTTCATTTTTTTTGGACATATTGGCATTTGTTGCTTCAGAAAACTGCACCCCCCCCAGCAAAGAGCCCACACCCCAGAAACCGCACATCTGGCTTGAGCCGGACAAAGGATCGTTTGCGCATGTTTGTGCGGAATGCTGCTGCTATCCTCTTTCCCAGCCAGATCTCAATGTTTCTTGTCACAAGTTGCATTGTGCTTTCGGAATCTTTTCTCTATAGCTCAGAATAGCAACTTCCAGGATGACCAGATTGATATATTGACAGTGAGTTCCGCATTTCAGCGTGCCTTCTCTGTCCACTGTTGCCGCTGAGGTTGTATTGAGCCGGGCACTCCCAAAATCACCAACCACGTCGATACGAACCAAAGGTCAAAGCCACACCTGTGACACACGTTGCATATGGGACATCGTCACATGCACAAATACAATGCATCATTCCCCTGAAGCAACGACAAACCCTCTGGTAGTCAAACATGGCTAGCTGGGAAATCCATGGAAATCCACTATCAATGCGCAATGACATGACTGACATGGGAAATCATCAATTCACAAAGGAATTTCCATTGAACCGCGCAACGGAGCTGGAGAAAAAAGGATGCCACCGCAACCCCGCCTGTAGCTGATCACAGGGAATGTGACATCCTGATTCAGGCTTAGGAATGTAGAAACACACGTGTCGCACGTACATCTTACGTATTTGTTGCAATGCGTGTATTTTGGATATATGTTCGTATACTGTAAATATTGCATACATGTATATTAATGTGCATATGGAGTTTGATTGGTACCCTTCATACTGTATAATAATAATAAGAATAATAAGAAGAATAATAATAATATATATATATATGGTTGTTGATCAAAATTCCTTTATCCGGGAACGGCCATTCTTCGCGAATAAAAATGTTACTTTCGCGAAACTTTTGCGAACTCTATGTTTATCTTTCGCGGAACCTACTATGTTAGGCAACCATGATAATTGTCCAACTTTCGCGAAACTTTCGCGAACGAAAATGTTACTTTCGCGAACTCGAAAACAAACTTTCGCGAGGGTTTCCAACATAACATGCACAGCTTTCGCAATTAAAACTCCTTATAAATTACAAGGACCTTTAGATCGACCTCCATATTCCATCATCCCATGACCCCGTCCTGATAGAGATCCGTGACGCTCACGAAGGCGAAGAAAAAGCGCAGCAACAACGAGAAACTAAAGCGGCCCATGAACTCCTGGTGGAATCACCACCCAAACATGCCAAAACCCCCGGAAAATGCGCAGGTGATGTTTAAAGTTCAATAAGAGCAACTGTACCACTGGACCAGTCCCTGTTTCCAAAAATTCTTATATATATATATCACAACAACGTGAAGTACAAATATGTTATAAAATACATGTTAAAAAAATTGGTGGGTCAGAAGTTTGGCAGCAAAATACAGCACTGAGCTGTTGACCACGATGCCCCAGCTCGCCTGCACGGCCACCTTGTCGACTTTCAAAGCCTAGCGCTGTGACACCTTTGGCCCTGTGAAATCGCTTGATGTGACCTTCGATCTGAGGATATCTGAAGATCATCAGTTTGAAGAGCCTAGACTCAGACTTGGAAAAAAACAGCAGTGCTCTGGATATAGATAACAGTTATAACGACATGATTCGAACAATAATTCGGGTTTCCTAAAATAGGGGATAATAGGGGTATCCCCAAATCATCCACTTGAGCATAGGATTTTCCATGACATAAACCATCCATATCATCCATAGTGGGGTACCCCCATAGCTAAGGAAATCCCCAAATGTTCACCAACCTGAAGAGTTCCGCCCACTAAGGCCCACTGAGGGGACAGTAATCCGTGCCTCCAAGAAAATGAAACCATTGCCTGGGGAAGTCGTGCAAGGAGAGAGCCATGAAAAATAAGAACACACAAACACAAAAACACTATAGACATCTATAGACTATAGTCACTATATGTATATATGTCAAACATATCTACAAATGATGTATCATTATACATATATACATATATATATAATCATAATATATATATATATATGTGGATTCATGTATCACATACGATACTATACATATATTATATTTGTGTGTGATTGTGTGTGCCCAAACATCATGCTCACACATCGCTTTATAATGCTTTATATAACTTGACATACTTGACATACTTGGATTTGCATAAGGGGGCCACATCTCCCAGTTGATTTCCATTGTGGAATGGCCCAAATCACCTTCAGCAATCCAGGAATACTGATGGGCATCACACAAATATTTACAAATATGATACTGTATTCTAAGAGTATCTTTTAGTGACAAAATTGCACTATACATTGTGCACAAAACGCTGGAAATGCATAGGTGCATTTTACCTGGAAGAATCACAAGACTTATAAGTACAATAACTGCACAAAACAGGCACCCACTAAAACACCTGATGTTATGTGGATGTTGGATGATATTGGGAAGGATCAATATTTGGAGGATGCGTGTGTGTGCGTGTGTGTGTGCCTCAGTGGCAGCACTCAATCATCCGCAGCGTGTATCAAACACATGTCTATAGCAGCTGGGCAAAGATCACCAAATCAGCCCAGCATTCAAAGAAACACATCTCCATCTGTCAATAATCATTTAAACTACGTTGACAGGCCTTAGAATCTGTTGAACCAGTTACTTTCTCATAGTGGAGCTCAAGTTCTTCTTGCTGGGATTTGGCCGGCGATATGCCGAGATGCTGAGAGTGCTCGTGATAGTCCATCCACCAAGCCAAGCAAAATGGATCTGGGCAAAACGATGTCACACTGTGTTCTGATGGCTGGCCCCAAGCCATAAGCCAGGCACTGAGAACACAACCATCATGATCATGATCATGATGTCGTTCATGTTGTTTCAACCCTGTGGATGTCCATTTGGCAGCTCTTGAGGCTATGGCTATAATCATCAACTACGACTGCCAATTATGACTCCAAGTTGCGCTGTAGGGATAGCCAGTCCCGCATGTCCTTGGAAAAACCCCAAGCCGCGCCCTACAAAATTAAACATGGCCTAAGATGGGTAGGCCTGAAGGCATTCCTGAAACTTGAATCAACAAAACTGCGCATACCGCATAAGACACAAGAACACATGGATGCATGATACATTTTTGGCCACGTATGCTGGGTCATGAAGTCATGAAGAGCCTTGAATAACCTTGAATATCAGTAATCCAGACCCTACAGTATCCCATCCGAATGGTTCTACCCATGTCTTGATCTGAGCATGGATCAGAACCCTGTTGGTTGATGATTCCTTCGGGGGTTATACCATGCTTTATAATCCTCTCTCCCTATTACTAAAACACCCGCCCAAATGGTAAACACGGTGATCTATTTTTACTATGGAGGGCTATTTTGTATTAGGGTGCCCCTAATATTCCAATGGAAAACCCTAATAATAAGAATAACAAGTTCGATTTCAAATTTGATGACATCCCATATTATTATGAAAATCTATATAACATATTGCCAAAAACTGGATCTCGAAGCTTTCCCCTAACATAGCAATGAAAAACCTTCATAAAAGTAAAAAACAACTCCATTTCAAACTTGAGTTAATCCCTTATGACAATCTATTATATAACATATTGCCAAAAACTGGATTTCGAAGCTTTCCCCTAATATTCCAATGAACACCTTGATAATAAAAGTAAAAAACAACTCGATTTCAAATTTGACCAAATCCCTTATTAAAATCTAGGTAAAATATTGCCAAAAACTGTATTTCGAAGCTTTCCCCTAATATTCCAAGAAACCTTAGAGTGCGGGACGTTGTGGGTCCCCAGTTTTTACGTCATTTTTAGTTGTTTTTTGTTATTTTTAATGCATTTATTTTATTTCTTCAAATAAATTCGTACTGATTGAGTATGGTTCTAGATATGACAAAGTTTATTCTAAGTTCATCAAGTTAAGACATAATATGAACATTTTTATTAAAATTATATACTGCGGCACATACTCTAAATCGCATTTGAATTCAAATAATGACGAAACAAAATCTATGCTACATATTGGGGATGCCAAAGCAAAGGAGTGTCAAAGGAAAGGGATCTCAAAGCCAATGGTATGTCACTGCAATGGGATGGCAGAGCAATATAGAGAATGCTAGTCGATAGAGTGGAGGCCAGTGCGATAGAAGTGGAAATATGACAGTGCCTTAGAGAATCAAATATGATATGGTTGCAGGAGTCTTGAAAGGAAGATCACGAAAAGAAAGATGAGCTGAACACCAGCTGCAAGCCACCTGATGAAACAAAGGCCAAGAAAAAGAGGACCAAGGCATGAAGGTTCAGAAAGTACCAAATGGAAAGAAGAAATTTCGTACCCAGACTCCGAAACGTTAATGTCAATCTATGTTATTTTCCGGTGCTTCATTTTGCTTCTCTGATTTATGGAAATCCATTATTTGGATGTTACAAGGGGTTGCGTCTTAGCAGTTCTAGGTTATACATATTTAAACAATATGTGTATTCACATGGACAATTTCTTGTATGGCGTGTTGCAATCTATTGCTGATTATGGCATTGAGACGTGGAAGATTTCATGAGCAAGCAGTAACGATTCAGTGCGTGCATTTTCTCTTTTTTGTCCGACAAGCGAGACAGCTGTGAGAGATTTTGAAGCGGAACCGCTCTGGCACCTTTGATTTGATGCATTGCACCAACGAATGACGGAATTGCAAAATGATGGCGGAAGAGTTTGGGTTTGGGAAGATGTTGGAAATATCTTCTAGTCCACATCATCAAATCATTTCTGTGCGGGTCTCTTCAAGACGGCTTGCTTCTTGACCCTACACTTATATTTGCGGCTGGCTGGCTTCTGCAGCACGTCGGCTCGCTTCAAAGTGGACTTACGGGCAGACCAAGGATTGAGGTGCTGCATGTCATCTAATTTTTGCAAGTGATTGTGTCGACGCGAGTAAGCCAACACATAGAATCTTTGGTGTTTCGCGTTCATGGAGTTGAATGTGGAGCTGTACCCACGGAACCACGAAAACACCTGTTCAGAAATCGATGCGTTGACTCTTTTCAGTCGCTTATCGATTGCTGGCACCACAGACGGGGAACATTTACATTTGTTGCAATGTCCCTTTGCGTGGAATTTGTCTACACACCAGAACTTGACAGGCTTCAAATCCTGTGTGTTCTTAGCCTTCTTTCTTCTTGAAGATGCTACAGGCTCGATCGTAGAGTACTGCATCCACTTTGGGATAATGCGGTAGCAAATTTTGCACAAGATTGAGCGCAACATCCGAATTCTCTGGATCTTTCATCTCAAAAAGGCCTAGGATGACTCCGGTCCCAGGGTGTGTCGCCATGAACCAGCCGTTGTAGAACAATTTGACATGGCCATCCTTCCGAGGACGACCACCGCGAGCTGGTGCTTCATGATAGCACTTTGTGGCGATCTTCTCGTGGCCATCGACAGCGATCTCTTTGACAGACTGCGACATGCGATGGGGAGTTTCGATGGTTTGCCACCATCGGTGGAAGTCCCGAAGATGCCCTTCATGCACAGGATCATCTACGCGAATTGTGCGAAGTTTCTGAATGGAAGTGCTTGGCATAGTGGATTTCCACATGACCGACAGTTCGCTCATGACATTCCAGAGAAGACCTTGTTTGTAATGCTGCAGAACAATGCATATATATTCCTACATATTGATTGTTTCATCATGACAGACTCGTTCCAAACACAGTGGAGAAACTGATAATATACACATAGGGCTACCAATAGTATTAAGTAATTGCTCAACAGAAAACAATAATGATATATATATATATATGAATATTCTCTTACATACATATACGAAAATTAAATATATATATATATATATGTACTGCATCAGACTGGTTAATAGATTGAAGCAATTTTTTTCATCCATACCAAGAGACGAGCCAATGCATAGTCCTTGTGAAATCGAGCATGTGCATGGTCATCTGCCCATAATGCGTTCGTTTGGGACCAGGCGATGGCGTGATTGCTCAAGTAGCCTCTGAATTGCAGGGCATCGTGATAAGCAAGGAAGGAGACGTGGAACCCGGTGTTGGCGGTCACGAAGATATACTCGGCCTGGTTGGGATCGAGCGACTTGGTCTTGATGCCGTTGCTCCACACGAAGTTGTAGTAGTGGGAGGCTTGGCATGACTTCTGTCCACATCGCATAGGCTGGTGCAGGACAGTCTCGGGACCTTCGAGTCTATAAACTGTTGCCGTAGAGAACTGTTTGCGCTTGGGATATAGACAAGATCCACACAGAGCACAATTCTTGAGGGGTGTTCGCACGGACTTCACTGTGGAGGATCCATCCGCACGGCCACGACCTTGCAAGTGATATGCCTCTGACATCGACATTTCCGTCTTCAAGTGCGTCTGTTTCAGTTCGAAGAAAGTCAATGCATCAGATTTTTCCAAAGCAGATGCAAAGGTTTCCCATCGAGCAGTCACTTCGAAAGAAGGAATCTCAGAATCAAATAGCCTTGCCTCATCCTCAATCATCACAAAGGACCACCAGTGTCCTTGACATTCTCCAGAACGTTCATGACAAAGGATCGGGTGCGCTGGGACAACGGAGAGCAACTCATCCTTGGAGATGCAATGCAATTGCCAAGCAGTGTCGGCTGCAGAGTCTGCATCTGCCAAAGCTTCATTGAATTGATGAGCGGAAAGCGAGGACTCTGGCTTGTCTTGCAAAACTTGGCGCAAACTACTGAGATCAACATGAGGTGCAACACCTTGAACAGCAAAGAGCAAACAGTTTGCCGGAGTGGAAGGAATTTCGACTTCCATCATGTTCACGATGTTCTTGCACACCAACATATGCAAGAAAGTCTTCATACTTTGCGGCTCACTTTTGATCTCGACGGGGATGATGTTGTGGGAAGTTTCTGCGCAAGCACGATGCAACCAAAAGAGATCTTGCACAGATGTGCACGACACAATGCCTCCGTCAAAGAGAGCAACCTCCATTTTCACATGCGCATGGGTCCGAATGGTGTCCAATAGGTCAGCTTCATCGAATGATAGCAAAGAACAAAGCCGACTGAATTCAGGATGTCTGCGATCATTGTACAAATCAGAAAGATGAGTATGTCTGTGATCTTGTAGAATCAGATGAGCAGCTGCCTGAACTTCTTCCCCAAGCTTGCGGAGCCATGGAATATCGAAACGCGGGTTGCCACCGTAGAAGATGCGGATAAGTTCCTTTTTTGCCTCCTGGACATCAATGCAAAGATACTGAGCCAAAACTGACCGCCATGACTTGTAGTTCTCACAGAAGAGACGAAGCATCTGGAAACTACCTGCCTCGTCCAATCCCATATCTCGAAGTTTTCGCAAGAGAAGACGAGGATGGCAACAAGCTGCATCAATCTCAATGGCATGGGGGAAGGCTTTTCCACGAGCTTCTCGAGTGAGTTTTTGTGCAGCAGGGCCACGAGCAAGTAAACGACCATAATTGGGGGCCTTGTAGTACTCGACAGAGATAGTAGAAAAGCGCCCCACGCGAACTCCTTCAGAAGCATGACGATCAACATAGGCCCGAAGCTGCGAAGTCCTTCTGTCTGAGCCACTTTCCAAGTAGGCTTGCAAAGCCTCCAAGTCCACTGTTTCCTGCAATGTTGCTACAGTCGGCCGGATTTGAGATGAGAGACTTCCGTGATGAGTGACATTTCCTTGACATTCATTTTGCAAGTCCACAAAGAGATTTGACTCCCATTCTTGCTGCAGATGCCGCAGATCAAAGGTGCAGCCCCAATCTTTCCACTGACCGAAAGCAAGCGCACCACCATGAGCATCCATAGCTGCAGCCAAAGAAGCCCAATCCACCAAGAGTTTCTCGAAAGCATGCTGATCATGTTGACGAAAGAGTTTGATGGTGGAGTGGTCCAAGGCAGAAAGAAAGAACTGCAACTTGGTTCGTCGACCACGGGTAGACTGCACAGCTCCTGGAATATCTTCAACCTTTGAAATGAGATACTCCTTGATGAATGTCTTCATGGGCGTTTTCCGATGCACGATCGTGATCAATTCGTCGTTCTCTGTCTGGAGGTCAATGTCTGTGCCTGGAGGAGGGCCATTCCAGCCGGACAAGCGAGAAGCCAACCAATTGGTGTCGTTGACCAAGTCCTCATGTACATGGCTAAGATCCAGGATCATTTTCAAACATTCATCCAAAGAGTTTTCCTGAAAGAAGGGCAAGCACCAATCTCGAAAGAAACATGAAGCCGTTGCAGGATGTGTCAAGAAAGGGACCAGCTCATCTTGCGGAATGAGACGGAAAACCCCGTGTTCATAGTTCACTGCATGGTCGTCAAGCACGAAGCGAGCCTTCCCCATACGAAAGCAAACGATGCGACGCTTGAGATGCTCACAAGCCTGGAGTCGATCTCGACACTCCTCGATGGTCGGGATGTTCTCAAAGTTGAGTTCCTGAACTTTCATAGATGACCCAAATCGTCGTTTGGATGTAAATCCATAATTGACACGACAATCTATTTCTTCATCGACGATGAATCTTTTCCAAAGATCTGCAACGAATCTTGCGTGCTGATCCATTTCCTGGATACGCACATTCGCCTTGTTCCATGCGAACTCGGCAGACTTGCGGAACTCCTGTCGATCCAAGAACACGCCACAATCCAAAGTTGCAGATTGATCTTCACCTAATACAGCACGATCAAGATAAGCTTCCATCCCCTTGCCATCGCCGCCTTTGCCAATCTCGAAGATCATCTTTGAAGTGCAAGCCTTTTTGAATGCGGCATGTAAAAAACAAAGTTTCACTTGAAAGATATGTTCGTTCTGAAAGTAGAGCGACTCCAAGAACAAACGTAATCCTTCTTGATGCTGTTGGAGATTGATGTTCGGATACTCCTGCAAGAGGTTTTCTATGTAGAAGGCATAGTCCACATGCATGTAGCAGTCATTGGACGGGCTTTTGCTTGCAGGTTTCCAATCTGCATCCAAGTACACGTCTCTGAAGCAAACACCCTGTGACTTTGGCAATGGAGTATCCCATTCAAGAAGAAAAAGCTTTGAGAGTGACTGGACCTTGTTCGAATCCCAATTCACTCGGAATGAAGCTAGCATGTCTGCACATCGACGAAGCCAAAGTGCTTTCCATGCCTTGTTGGATGTGACTTGCCGCAGATGGTCACTTGCTTCTTTGGCCACATTCCCGAAGAAATGGAGAGCGTCATGGACATGTCCTTGGATCGTATCAGAGACAACATCCCGAATAGCATTCCAATTCCATGCTGGTCTTGCATCTCCTTCTTGATCTTCGAAGTGCTTCGAGACGGTCAACAACAAACCTTCAACAGCAAGAAATAGATCCCAGACTTCGATGGTGAGAGACGGCTTCATCTTCCACACACCATTCTCATAGTAGAACATTTGACGATCATGTGCACGCCAGTGTTCACCATCAACAAGCATAATGAGAAGAAGCTTCTGCTTCGTCGACATTTGGTAGTTGGAAACATTCATGGATGCGATGCAGTTCATGAGCTCCATCATTGTGCGAACATGGACAGGAAGATTTGGATAATTGTTGCTACCCCATGTGCGATAGTTCTTCCATACATCCAAGAGTGATTTGGCTTGTTCAGGTCGAACATCAGGAGGAGGAGGAGCGAGATGGGCAGAGCGCTGCACATCGGAAAACGCACGGAACCTGAAAGAAAAGCAGGAGACAACTCAAGTCTATGAAGCGGTATGCCACAGCCATATGAACAACATGAAATACGAAACTGTATGGCTAGAGAAATCCGAATACTGGAAAGCTGGAAACATACGTCCGAGAAACAGATCACGACCACGTAGACGCTTCGCAGGAGGCGCATCGATTTCGGGCGGTTGCACTTCGGGCGATGAGGCGTGGAGATGTGCTCCATCCGGATAGTCGGCGTCCATCGCCATCTCGATCTCTTGAGTCAACCCCACTGACTCAGACATGAGCAACGATGGACGCACAAAAGACAAAACTTAGGAAGTTCGTGAGCTGGTCAGGCGTGCTGCGGGAGAGTAAACATATGAAACACAAACATGATCGACGAGACTGTCGAAGTTCATGCGCACATAAGTAATATGCGGACCAATACTTGACAGGCAAAGATGAATGCTGACAGTCGAGAACACTCGAAAGACAACATCTAACACAAATCAAAAATGCGGCTGCCAATGTTGACATGCAATGATGAATGCAGAGTTTCGAGAATGTTTGGAAGACAACATGCAACGCAAGACAGAGTGCACGTAATTTCTTTTCCGACCATCCAAGTCCAATCGCTAGCACGGAGAGACATATGCTGATACGTCTTTCCATGACGTGTTCATAAATGTGGCATCACTGGAACAATCGCCCGAGACGATCAAGTCCATACTAATTGCAAGAAAAGAAGATTGGCATTGATCCATTCACTATCTGCACAGTCATCAGCGGGATCAGGTAACATCGGACGAAAACGAGCATGCTCATCGACCTCGAATGGGCAAAGTCGACGAACGATGCGGTGAAGATCTTGCCGACGGCCTTCTTCGTCACAGACTTGGATGGAACGTAACAGCTCTCTGGCTCGTTGCATTTGTCGTTCCCAGATGTTCTTTGGCACGATGTCATCGACGCGAGGGATGAAAGGTTGAACATTGGCATAGCGCAGAATGATCTCGTCATATTTCCGCACCATCCCATCTCGCGCCATTGTCCTCTTCATGGAACGCTGGGTATCGGAAAGCATAGGAGGTGGTCCAGAGGCCATTGCTTCGAAGAATCTTTTACACAAGTTTATAGAGCGAGCGATATGCAGAGCCAGACTGCACATGAGAAAGCACAGTCAGAATCAACAAACAGCATGAGTGGATGCTGGCAGTGTGACAAGCGATCCGGAATTTGTTGCAGCTGAACTACAGATTAGAAGTATCGTGAATATAATTCTATTTATTGGCGTTTTATAGATATTGTTATTTAATTTTTTTTGACCTTTTGCAGAATATGGATCGTGATCCTTATTTGGTTGAACATTCAAGTATGATTGCATGCATGATGGCCCAGGGAGCCAACTAGAGACAAATGACTTTTCTAGCAGACAAGATACCCTAGAGAGTTGCCAAGAGACAGATGCACGTGTAACGGACAAGGATGAGGCTGAAGACTCAATGGCTTAAAGAGCCTCCAAGGTACAGACGAGTGTGCAGCAAACATGATAGCCCAGAGAGTTATCTGGAGACAGACAACATTGTAATAGACAAAATAGCCCAGAGAGGCACCTAGAGACAGATGACATTGCTTGAGGCAAGATAGCCCAGAGAGCCATCCAGATTTTTTATCATCTTATTCATCGTGTTCCCTTTATACCTGTTCTCCTTTTGTTTTCTTGTCAAGGCCATGGGATATCGAAGCAATGGAGGGGATCCCAGTCTGCTTACTATGGGGCAGAGACCAATCAAACAGAATAGGAGACAGGACAGTGTCTCCCTAGATGGGCTATCTTGGTGGCTCTAGGTGGCTCTCTGGGCCATCTTGCCTGCTACAGCCTCGTATGGTATTCTTATGGGATTTCCAGTGGGTTCTTATGGGATTTCTATGGTATGTCTATGATATTTCTATGGAATTCCTATGAGATGTCTGAGGGAAATCTATGATATTCTTATGGGATTTCTTTGTGGTGCCTATACTAATTCTATGTTATATCTATGATATTTTCAGATGATTCCTCCCCTCCCCTAGCTGGGCTATCCTGGTGGCTCTAGGTGGCTCTCTATGGGCCATGTTATCTGCTACAGTCTCATATGTTATTCTTATATGGTTTCCACTGGGTTCTTATGGGATTTCTATGGTATGTCTACCTTGTTAGTTTATACGCCTGTCCGTTGCGTTTGCAAACACTCTTCAAAGCAAATTATCAGGACGCATCAGGTAAGCATATGAGATATCCACAGAAACAAGAAAAATAGCAAGAAACAAGAACAAGAACAGAACACAAATGTAAGAAGCTCCACGACAAGAAAATAATATATCTGGGTTTGCTCTATAGGCCGTCTTGGGAGAGGTAAAGGGAGGGGGTCAGCCCAAAAAAAAAAAAATTGTTTGTTTTCTGTGTGGCTCTTTCTTTCCTGTGAATTAGAAATATAATCAGAGTCAGGTGTTCCTCAAGTCTGCTTGTTAGTGACACTACAGATTCATAAGCATGAATTCCGTAGACGTAACATTTTTCCTAACAAAGATTCATATGTAATCTGTCACGTCGTCTGTCCAGACATGTGGAAACGTGGGAACTGAGAAACGTGGGGACTGAGAAACGTGGGGACTGAGAGCGTCCCTTTCTGAAACCTTAATGATGAAAATAACAAATAAAACATAATAAAACTTGTGAGGTGGGACCCTAATAAAAAACCTCCAGGTCACAATCTATTTTTATTAATAGGGGGTTGAACCCATTGTTTCACCATCTTGTTCTCCTATTGATTCTCAATTACCACAATTAAGAATCCAATTGTGCCCAACCAAAAAAAAACGGAAGCGCCACACCAATCCTATGTTTTTTATTTTTGGGGAGTTTTAGTAATATATAGGAAGAAGGGATTATGTTGGTGATTATCAGAGTTCATTATGGCAATGTCACTGGGTTGTAAGCCATAAGCCACATTAATACCTGGAATATCCCATTCTATTGTATAAATGGCTTATTCATGCTTATTCAATGCATCTATGGTTAATAGATGTTAATAGCCATTGAATATCTGGGATCTCCCAGGGTTCTTCAACGGATGTTCAACGGTTATTGCGAACGCGGCTCATCATCTCCCGAGCTTGCAAGGGCAAGCCGAAGACCAGCAGCAGCATGACAAACGCCTCTCTGACAACAAAAATGGGATCTAACCGGATCTAACCAAGCAAAAAATGGGGATTTTATATCTGCGACTATAAAATTGGATTTATATTGGAATTATTGATTTATATGGATTTAGAAATCTGATACCAACAAAAAAATTGGAATTTACCCGATTTCGCTGTCCACATGGGGTATAATGGGGATATTATCAATAAATACTTGGTTGATCAAAATTCTTTCATCTGAAAACGGCCATTCTTCGCGAAATGACATTTATAAACCTTCGCGTTCAACTTTCGTGAACTCCATGTAGACTTATCTTTGGACCCTGGTGCAGCAAGAATCACCGAATCCCTTCGACCAATGGTTGCTTATTGGCCATATATTTGTAAGGCTCACTGGGCCGCCCCCTTCAAAATGCACTTTCACTTCTGCCCGCTCCTTCGCATAACTTTCACGAAAATATCCCAATAAATCCCAAGAATTCAGAATTAAATGTGCAATGATGAGTCATAATATCTACAGAGTAACTTTCACTTTTACGTAAAGCAAAATACAATTTTACCTTCGCAAACTTGAACAACTTAAAGCGAATTTGACACATAGCATGAATGGTCTTCGCGATCCAGATTTCTTTACACGGACCTTTCGATCACCCACCAGGTATATGATGAGAATTACAACGCAATACGACAATATGGTGCTAGGACATTTTCCATGGTTTTCCATCATACAACAAGGACTGGTTGGTGGTATACCTACCCCTCTGAAAACTATGAAAGTCAAATGGGATCATCATCCCAACTATTGGGGAACATAAAATTCATGTTCCACAACCACCAAAGAAAAATCATGGCAGACATTCGAAGACACGTCATGAAGTCCGGGCTCATCTGACTGAGTGGTCACAGCAAATGGTCCAAGCAGCATTGATGCAGAGGACAATGCTGGCGCTCCTGAAGACTGGCTGGTTTCAACGGGTGAAACCGCGAGTGAAACTCGCTAAAGCCCAGTTTAAGCAAGCACTGTAGGTAGCCATTTTGGGATTCTTACCCCTTTTCTTGGATGAAAAAATGATGATGAAAAACGAATCACACATAATCACACTATTTCAAAAGCAACAGCCACAGACCCAGGACTCACTACCAGCGACGTGGAGGTCGCTCAGTTTAAACCGAAACATCTCCAAAAATGGCCAAAGCCATCCAAAGCCCATTTCATCCCATTGAGGATCCAAACCAAATCTCATGGAGCATTGAAACACCTCATTTGCATCATGATTCACCTCCTTTCCAGCCAAAGATCATCACAAAAAAACAGCCAATGGGACATCGTTTTATGACCAGTCCCAGCCCCATGATGTCCCAGCCCAACGGGCCGTGGCTTCGCCGCTTTGCCTCGTCATCATGGCTTCCAGAAATGCCTTGGCCGCGCGCAAGCGCAGCGCCTCGTTCTCCTCTGTCAACCGCGGCAGTCGGCGGCCTTGGATTGTGCTGGTTGTTCACTGATCGATTTGAACTAATGTGGGTAAAACAATGCCACAAACCACCCATGACTGGGAATGGTTTATACCGCCCATGAAAATTGTGATTTCAGGGATGGTTTGTTTTTGTTTTTACCACATTAGAAGATGTTAGAATATGACATCTATTCCAGAAAGATTTTTGAACCCAGAAGATGCTATAGATACATCATATATATATATATACATGCATATACATATATATATATATTCACAAAAATAAAGGTGACAACCATGGTTGTGACATGTTGCAGTGGCACAACTCCATTCTCCACTGCGCCAGTTGGGCAGCGATGCCAAGGGGCAAAAACAGGAGCAGCAGCTGCGGACACATTTGGCCCCAATCGCTTCCATGGTGTCCTTGCTGCACAATGGGATGGACTCTCCGGTTCCAGGTCGTCTAAAAATAAAGGACGAAGCCTCGTGTGAATCTATCATAATATTTCCATCCATCCATCCATCCATCCATCCATCCATCCATCCATCCATCCATCCATCCATCCATCTACTCTATATATCTCTACATCTATATATTTTATATACTGTGTGTATACTATGCATATAGCAGGTCCCAGCCGAGCTTCCACTAGGTCTGCTCCTGGCAGTCGGCCCACCTGGCGGTAAGCCCGGTAAGCCATGGCTGGGAAGTCCCATTCAGGATCATTCGGGATCATGGTGGATTTTCCATTGCAATGTTTGATATGCATAGACTGGTTTAGAGACAGCCTACGCAAAAAAGATTAAAAAAGCATGCGGGTTTCACACCGTCACCCATCGTCACCCATATCCATATCCCTTTTCAGCCTCTTTGACCACGGCCAAAGGGTGGCGGCTCACTGCTAAGCCCTCAGATTTCGCCCAAGGACCCTCAGCCTCAGTCACAACTTGATGTGTCACCAGAACAGAGTGGAGCTTGGACACGTTCGTCCATTTCGTGCAGCACAGGGATGATGTGATACTGTAGGTAGTCCTCAGATTCCCCATGACCGGCCTTCCAGTTCATGGTGTCCACCTTTTTGTAGAGTTCCTGCCCACTCCGGAGAGGAAGCCAAACTAAGCCCCGCAAATATCGCCAACAGTTGAAACCAGCACACAGCTTTGGCATAGTTGCAGTTGAATTAAACAAATCTGTATATATATATATGTATATATATAAATATAAAACACACACATATATATATAATGATACATATAAGTATATATATATACTATATATATTATCAATTAGGATCAATTATCGCCTATAGTTTCAAGTTCATGTCCAAAATCTGGTGGTTCACATTTTACCATTTTTCTCACATGGCCTCCACCTGAGCCACTTGGTCTTCTGGACGACCGCACCTCGACGACCGCAATTTATGGCCATCAAACCATGGGGAGAAGGATGGCCATTGAGTCCTCATAATAAAAATCATTTTAATCAGCGGAGAAACGATGGTGAAAAATAATGATTACCATCTGGTTTTTTTTAACATAGCCATGGAAAATCACCATTTTTTAAAGGTAAACCATATTAAACCATCTATAAATGAGCCATTTTCCATGGCTATGTTAAATAACCAGATGGTACAGTAACTGATTAATTATGGTGAACCGCTGGAGTTTGGGGATAGTCGGATAGTCCCCCAGAGTATCCCCTTGGGCGTCATCCCCCATTTTCTGCGAACGTTCAGCAGGATCATCACATTTCGAACGTCACACGGCACGTCTGGGCACCATACGAAACTCCACCGGATGTCTAGCAAACATGGCAGGGGCATGCGGCATTGTGTTTTTTTTTTGCAGAGTAAGATTCATTACACCAAGGGATGCCACAGGAAACAGGCCTTGATGGAACCATTCTGATGCCCCTACCCTACTACTCAGTCAGGGGCCCTAGAAAAACTGCACATGAGAATAGTTAGAGAAATATGAGAACTGACAATGTTATAGGCTTGACTAACCCCAATCATAGACCATCCCTAGTATCACCAGGAAATGGGTGGTATAAAGTATAAACCCTCCAAATTGGTGGTTTATTACATTGAATTATTGGGGCTATCGGTTTAATTACCACATTTCTGCCAAACCAAGTGCAAGATTCAAGATTGTCAGCCAAGATCAGCCAAGGGTCAGGGTGTGTGCATTTGTCTTCGCAAGCAAGCTCTCTCGTACGGCAATATCAGCACCGGCAATCGCCTGAGGATTTTGTACAAACAATGCCCTGACCGGGCTCAAACCTGTTGTGGCATATTAATGCATACCCATTAAGTATTACTAATACGATCTAATACGGGATAGAATGGTTAATATAAATGGTATGACTATCAACTATTAGTGAGTAAACAATCGTCCGCATTCTTGGTTTTGCATGTAGGGGATCTGGATTTTTGCTTCATTTCCTCAAATTTCCTCAAATCATATCTACGCGCGGATCCTCGGAACCATTAATGACGTTGATTCTGTCAATCTGTGCAGCTTTGAGTTTTGCACCCTGTGCGGCTCTGAGCCAGCGATTAGCCAGCGATCGATTGATCGATTGATTGTGTATCAACATGTATCAACAAAACAAGCCGCTTAAGCCGATCCAAGATGCTGCGATTTGGAACTCCATCTGTACTCTTGTCGCCTTGTCCTCCTGGGTTGGAAAATGCCAAAAACCATGCCAAGGGATGAGCTGAATTTTGATCTACCATCATCACCATTAATGAATGTTTCGGATTCTTTGGGGTAGCCTAATTGAAAAAACTCAGTATACCGTATACCCTCTGGTAATGACCAACAGAGCTATTGAAAATTGCCATTTATAGTTGATTTACCCATTAAATCATGGTGATTTTCCATAGTTATGTTAGTTTAGCAGAGGGTACCCATATCTACCATCAACATCCATCAACCATCACCTGTTCCCCAAGGATCCCCAACACAGCAGTCCTGGTTGGTCTTCCAGGCCTGAAAGCGTTCAGGGAGTAGTTCGTTGGTCTTCAACTGGCATCGGCGATCGGAAAAAAACCTGCAAACAATGGGGGCTTAACTTTAGGTTGTTTGAGAGAACGAAATAAACACCAAACACATGGTTTACTGCATCAAGGCTTTCCTGAAATTATGACGTTTTTTGCATGCGGACATGGTCGAAAGGAGTATCCTATGATATACATTGATCATACAAAGCTGGTCCGAACGAACCTGTACCTTACAAAAAAGCCGCCAGCACAGTTTCCTGTGCAATTTGCGATGCAGCGCAAAATTATACTGAAGCCTCGCATCCTTCACTTGATTGATCAGGGAAGCAACACATGGTACCGTCTGTTCAAACAGAAACAGCTGGTGCCTGCAGGGTGCCCATCACATCTTTCTTCAGTTCCTTAGTAGCCACTGTTTGCAAATCGAGCCCTCGGCGCAATGATTCAGGCATGAGATGCTTGGCAGTGAGTGTGACACGACAAATGCAAACTTTGCATGGATCACTCAACAGTTCAGCTACCGCCAAGCAAGGAGAGCCGCCAGATTCCCCGGAAGAGAGACCTGAAAGATTTAAAAGCGAAGGGATCCAATACTCCACTCAACTAGGGTGCGCCTCGGGGAAGGTGTCATGTTTCTTCATGGTTGCATGCTGGTGGTTTCACGGTTTCAATTCCATCTCAATGGGACGAATTACATCCCGATGACTCAGATGTGTCCTGATTCTTCAGTAGGAGTGGCCAACCGACCCCTTTTCCCAACCAACCCTTTTTTGATGTTGTTCACATGTTCGACTTTATCACCAAAGCTAAGAGCCACAAATCAGTCTTGATGATGTTCAGCTATTTTTCACTTGTGCTACAAGTTGGAGGAAATATATATGTTATATGTGTGTTTGTTCACACACACATATTATGTACAAATTATATATCATCATTGCACATATGTATATATATATATATATATAGTTATTTATTTATTTATTTATTTATACTATAATGTCCCAATCATTGGACTTATCATTGGTATGTCACCAATGTTTTAATGTGTTCACCATACGTTCCAATGGAAAAGTAGGAGCTTCCCGCCAAGCACACAACGCACACAACGGTCACAACTCGGTTGTTTTCCTGAGATCCAGCTGCTCCCATTGCTGCGCGACACTAGCGTCGCAAGGTGACAAACTAAGATCAGCTTCTTTGGCTGTTAGGCAATCACCTGCGATACGACATGCCAAACCGTCACTGACACAACATGACAAAACGCAGGAGAGACATTTTAGTTTGTTTACCTGATTGATACCCAAACCGAGTCAATGGGCATAGGATGTTATAATCATATATAAGGAATTATAGTGCTGATTAAAAAAGGAAACAAGAACAAATCATGTATGTATATGTATGATTATGTATGTACTTTATGCAAGCACGCATGTCCGATTCAACATGTATCGCCACGCACTATGACAGAAAGAACCTTTTGAAACGTACACACATAATTATCGAAGTAATTATCTGCGCGTTAATGAGTGTATACTAATTATATCTGTCAATATCTATCAAATTGTGGTGCTTGTACAGATATACATACAATATAGATCATGCGTGTGTTAATGTATAGTTATAGTTGTATCTATACGAGACCGTAGGAGAGAACGCTGTTGTGCTAACATACATGAAAACACCGTATTCTGCGAGAAACTCAAATGATCGGGTGCAATTTTGAAGGGCGTGAGGGAGATTATCAAAACTTGTCAGCAAACTTACAGGCTCCAATATGCTTGCTTACACTATCACGCTGGAAGTTGTTCCAACAATTATTATCCCTGCCCAAACCCATACAAACAAACAGTGTCTGAAACAAGGCAGCACAAACAAACAAGCAAACAACGTCAATCAACCTGAACAAATAGATGAGCGGATGGCGGGTAACTTGACACGTGCCATACGGCTTTGCCCCAAAAATGGGTACCCAAAAATTAGCATCAGAATTCGGGGTAAGACGTTTTCGGACAAACCCATATCATCCCTGTCCCTGTCGGGGGCCTGTTTGTTGGTTTCTGATCCATTGGCCGCTGAAACGCCACTGCTGCTTCAGAGACTTGTCACCTGCTCGAGTTGTCAAAAACGGGGCACCAGAGGGCTTGTTTGTCATGTTCATGTATGTTTTACTGTACGGTATACATGTAGAATAGCACTGTAACATCCATTTGTGGGTCATTATTTTGACCAACAGCTCTGCGGTTGGGAGACCTAGTTGATCTCCAAGAAAAGGTTTGAGAACATGGTGTCCTGGCCGATGCAGCCAAGTCACACGTTTGCAGCTTCAGCCCATTGTCTTCGCTCAAAGCCACACACTTCTGACCTGGGACCATTCAGGGTGAAGAGGTAATGTGGACAAATATATCATCATCATCATCATCATCATCCAGCATCAAACTCCAACCAAAATCCTTGAACTATTCAGCTACCTTCAACGTAGCCAGGGCCCAGCCACTTCCCAGGGTGCTGCGCAACGTGCTGCGCAGGTCCCAGCTTTGAGCACTTTGAAACTCGCAGAGCTCCAAGCCTCGCAGAAAATGGGGAGAAAACCGCGGGGAAAAAACATGAAAAACCATCATATATCGCTCAACAACATAGCGAACAGTCTCATGAACCATCATGCAACCATCATGCAACCATCATGCAACCATCATGCAACCACTGATCAGTTTGTTGATATTTTTCTGCCCAGTTCAACGACTTCTGGGTCGCTGGCTCACGCTGGATGCATCCTGCGAGCCTGGCTCGGCAGAACCTGAGACAGCAATGGGGCCCCAACACATCCCAAACGAATTCATACATATAACTTCATACATAACTATATAGGTACACCGCCCACAATTGCCTGTGGGTCAAGCCCACTTTTGTGTATGCTCAACTCCATTTGTAGGATTAGAGAGAGAGAGAGAGAGAGAGAGATACACACACTTTGGTAAACTCCATAATGGAGAGGGTGAAATGAGATGAAATGATAACCGTCATGCCGTGTTGTTACATTAGCATGTCATGTCATGTCATGTCATGACATGTCGGCTTGGGTGGTTTTTGGCTTGGCCACCTTGCCATTTCGGATGCAGGTACGTTTTCACGACTACATAGATGGGTCTTCGTTGGCCCGTGCCATCTATGCGTCCACGGGCCCCTTGCTTTTCCCTTTGATTCAGGGTTTCTCACACACAGCAAGCCACTAGGGCACGATGTTTCTGTTCCACTGGTTGCTCCCTTAGATCCAAGGTTTTCACTTAGACGTATATCAAGCCGCTGAGCACGATTTTTCCAAGAACGACTTCCCTCGGTGTGGTTGTTTTGGACTGAATGTGAGGAAATCACCCCTCAGTGCTGTTGGTCTCGAGTCACATATGTCGAAAACAGGAGTCAAACAAACCTACTTTTTTGGAGTTGAAACTAGACGGATAAAACTGGTGGTTTGAGGTGAGGATATTAGGTATTAAATCAAAGCTCCTACTTGACCAAAGAACCAATCAGCAAGTATGCCGAAGCATCTGAGACGCCTTGGCTCGTAGTACTTTCTCGGGATATCCGAGCGATACGTACCTTCGAATTAAGGACTCAACATCATCTTTTGCTTGTTTACGTGGGTAGCTGTGTCGAGCAGCCAAGCAAATCCGGCTGAATGCTGCTGATAGTTTGTGTTGCTTTGATGCTGCTGAAGCAAAAGGTTGGAATTGCCAAGTGTTGGTTGGTTGTATGTAGGATAAGGTCTGACGATCAGGGTCGATTGTGCAGCCAAGAAAGGATAGGTCTGGTTCTTGTTCAAGGAGAACCGGAGGTTCATAGAAAGTGTCTGTGAGAAAGTGCCGGATGCCTGCATGATGTTGTTGTGATTTGTCGATAAGAACAAGTCGGTTGTCAACGTATCTGGTGATATAGATACGGTCAGAGAATTGTTGTAGGAGTAATTGGATTTGTGGCTGTGTGCGCCACTGATGTTCCACATGGCTAACTGTAATGTTGGCGAGAACCGGGCTGATTTGATTGCCGATAGCGCTGCCACGTACTTGCTGGAAGGTGTGGTTCATGTGTGTAAAGATTGATGCTTGCAAGGATAGTTGACAAATGTCATAAATGTCGCCAAATCGGATTTGGTGATGGCTGTTGGCTGCTTTGCGAGGCCGGCCTCGGAACATCCGCAAGGTGTTGTCTGTTTGCCGAAGATTGACAGTGAACATTGTATTGTGATCAACATGTGGATGTTGTTGTTTGTAGAAGTCAAGGAGTGTTCGTACCGAGTGCATGATGCGCTGTGCTGGAATAGAAGTGAAAAAGCCGGCAAGGTCTTGATTGTGGACTGTAAGCTCTGCGTCTGGTGGTATGTGTGTGAGGAATTGTTGGAGATTGGAAAAGATCTGTTGAAGTGACTGAAGACCAAAGGTGTTTGGCATGCAAGATTGGAGTAGTTGTTGAAGGATAATGGCTGTGGCTTTGAGGAGTTTTGCGAAAAGAAACCTGCGATAGTTGATAATAGGTCGAGCTGCAAGAAATTGTTTCTTCTGTTTTAAAAGAACGTAGGCCGTGGGGCATTGGTTGGTGCTGCTGCAACCCCACTTGTATTTGCGCAACCAAGGTTGGTTGGCAAGTTGTTGGAGAAACTGTGTTGCTTGTGTTGGTGTGAGAGTGGTCTGTGTGTAAACTGTAGTGTCTCCAAAAGTCCTGCGAAGAACGGTCCAGTAGAGGTATGGACAGAAAACAAAAATGGCTGATGGTGCATGGTCCCGACAGTGGACCACTAGTGATTTGGTGATTGACTTAAGGTATTTGATGTCACGATACGGACTCTTGTGCGTGTGTCAAGTGCTGTGTCCACTGCTCATGTACATGTTGGTGCCAATGTATCCAATGTTCATAGGTGATGTTGAAGAGACTGTGGTGTTGAAGCCAGCGTTGTAATGTTGGCCATGTGCATTGGATGTAGTGTTGTCTGGTAGGATAGACCTGCGTGCCGGCATGTGTGGATAAGAATTGTTGGAGGCGGAATGGAATGGTTAGATGTCCTGCTGGACTGGCAATGTGTGGGGAATTGTCGAGTGTAGTGGTGAGGAGTTGCGGGTGCTGTGTTGTGATCTGGTGACATAAGCATGCTGGAGGAATATGCCACTGAAATTGTCTCATCCAACTGAAGTGAGAGAATAATGCTTGTTTCAGTGTTGTGTGTTTGCCTGCTGTAATGTTGCATTTTGGCACGTGGAAGGGTGGTAGCCACGGTTTTTGTTGTCTGGCTAATTGGCGAAGCCAGATGCGTGTCTGTGTTGCAAAGGTTGTGTGACAAAGAAGTGGTAAAATTAATGGTCGTGGAGTGGGTGGTAGTGGTAGTTGTCGAAATTGTATGGCTGACTTGATAAGGCTGCGTACACGGGTGCGTGGTGGGTCATCCATTTGGTTGGCCAGTTTGTAAAGAGCAAAAAGGTGATTGGAGTGGGTGGAACTGGATCGAATGTGGCGTTGCATGTCAAATGAGCGTTGGCTCTGTTCAGCAAGAATGTGGAGTTGAACCCAAGCTGTGGTGTGCTTGGAAAGATTGTGGTCGTAAAATTGGAAAACTTGTTGATACATCAGTCGTCGTCGAAGCTGAGCGTAGAGCCGGTTTCCGATTCCCAAATAAGTGGTGCGTAGTGCTTGTCGTAAGTGTGGTGTTGAATGTTGTTTTGTGACTTGTCGTTGTAGGATAAACGGGTAGTTGTGGTGGACGCCACTTTTGGATGATGTAGCTTTCCAGCGTTCGTGTTTGTAATGTTGTGTTGGTGTGTAGTAACGGCAATGCGACAAATTGATAATAGTTGTTTTGGCTGCAAAACCAATGGAGTGCCAATTCGCATGACACCGGTTGTGCTTGTTTTAATTGTCTCAGCTTGCGTTGTCTGGTGTTCTGACGATCGTGTAGCGTGTGTATGGTACTGCCAATGTAGTGTTCTGTGCTGGAAAGACGAATGTTGAGTCCCGATATGACAATTGCATGAAGAAGTATATATACAGTGTTGGATTGACAGAACATTTGTTGCAACTGTACAAAAGTGCGAACAGACCTCAAACATGTTCTGTCAAATCTCCGATTCCATTTTCGACATGGTTGTTTATGAGACTGGTGAGTACACCAATGAAGAAAACAAAAACCAACTGCAACACGTAGGAATGTTCGAAAAGCAACAGTGTCATAAAAATCATCAGGTGGAAAATGTTGCAAGAATCCGAGAAACGCAACGCATGCCGCCGAAAACTGTACATGAGTCGGATCGCCGCGATCTAGTCACTCGAGTTGAGTGACCGCAAACAGCAGCAGCTTGTAGAGCTCCTCATTGCGCGCCTTTGCCGCCAGTGCCACTGGTAAACCAAGCGATGCTGCTTTGTCTGCAAACGTGCTTTGCTCTGCTTTTGGGATTTTCTTCATGAGTTGATGCAATGTGCTCAATGCCTCCTGAAGGGCTGCCTGGTGTTGTTTTGGAACTGGCTGTTTTTTAATCTAAGCGTCCACTGTTTTTGTTGCTGAGGTATGTGGTGCGGCTGTGGTGAAAGGACGTGTGGTGTTTGTGCCTGGTAGATTGTGGATGCTGTCCTGTAGGTCGGTGATTGTGGTTTGTGGAGGAGTGTCACTTGCACTGCGAGGAGTGGCGGTGTGTGCTGAAGTAGTAGTGTTGTCAGCAGTGCGTGCTTTGATGCCCATGTCCTGTAATGTTCTTGGTTTCTTGGTAGCTGGTTGTGTGACCTTGGTTGCTGGTGCTGTTCGTTTGTTAGGTGCGGTTGGTGGCGTGCGTGGTTCGTGGTTGGTTGGTGGTGTTGGTAGGGCTGGCTCGTGTGTGAGATCTTGTTCTTGCGTTTCGGCAACCGGAAGCTGGTTGTTGGATGTGGTGTGACCTACTTGTGCTTGAAGCTGTTGTTCAAGTGCTCGAATCTTGGCTTGGGCATCTTGGAGGCTGGTGTTGGTGAACTGGCGGAAGTAATCCATGGTTCCGTTGACCAAGTGATGGATTTTTGTTTTCTTCAACTGGTTTGGGTCTGGATCAGTGATTGTGATGCCTTGTTGATCACAGTATGCTGCTGCTACATCATCAAGGTCGATGTGCTCATCACGAAGTTTGACGGAAAGGTGATGAAAAAATATGGATTCTTTGATGCTGCGGGCAAACACTATTGATGTGAATTTCCCGTTGGCTAAGGCGCGTAGGTTCCAATTGGACCATCCCATGTATGCCAATTCATGTAGGTGGACACTTTCGATGGGTCGGCCTGCAAGTTGGTACCTTTGACTCCAGGCTGTGGCTGTGACTTGGCGTGGAAACGTCAAGCCATACTGGTGTTTGGTGTCAAAATGTTCATTGTCTGGCTGAAAACTGCTCGGTAAGTTGCGGTCGTACCGCTTTGTGCCTTGTGGGCTGGGTGGTTCGTTCCACTGCTGGTGTTGTGTGTGTGCTTGATATGCTCTTGGTGGTGTGTTGACTTGGTATTGTTTCGAATGCCAAGAATCATACGGTCCCATGCTGCCGCGCCACGAGGTCATGGTTGCACTCAAACAACGAAGAAACGTGAAGGTGTCCTGATGATCTCTACAATATCTACTTTTTTGAGCACGAGGATTGCTATCAGAAACAATTCTGAAACAGAGATTGCTATCAGAGATAAAATCCAAACAAATCCAAACAAAATTGTATTAGGCAATTAGGATTTGATGACATCAACGATGTTAACGCATGTGAATTTTTGAATTACAATGGTTGACGACATGTCGGCAAAACCCTTCAAACAATTGCAAACGGCTTGGTGGAAGTACACTGTACATCGGCTCTTTTTGCTGGTTCCGCTGATATGTTCTATGCCACGTGTCACTGGGAAGATTTCAAATAGGATATTATTTATATCACAAGGACACATTATATTTGCAGGAAGGTGGAGATTCTCTAGAAATAGTAAATTCGATAAAAATAGCATATCATATTATAGTATAAATGGAGGTGAAACTGACGCGTCAGCAGCCTCTCATTTGCACATCTGTCGGCAGCAGCTGCGGCTCGCCAAACCCATCTTCATGCGCAAGCGTGTGCTGTGCTGGTGTGGAGAAGTTTGGATCAGGCTCAAGGATCCAAATGCTGGAGATGTGTGCTAGTGTTGAGTGAATGCACCAACGTCGATCCCGTGGTCTGTGGACTATGCCATGAGTGTCCACTTCTTCTTGTTCGGCCCATGTTCCTCCTGTGGGTACTGGTTTGTGTGTGCCCCACAATTGTCCTGTGAGGATGAATGGTACATGGCTTTTGCCGCTGAGGTATCGATGGACGACTTTGTGGATGAGGTTGTCCTGTTCCATTGTGGCACTGCAAAAGAAGCCATGAACTTTTCGGCCATCCATGGATTCAGAGCATGTTGGTAGGATTAGGCCATGGAGTAGGATTCCTAAGAATCCCGATTCGCTTGTGGCATGTGCCCAATGGTAGTAGGCGTTTCCTGCTTGTGATAGTGATATTGCGGGGTTGCGTGGCATGTTTTTTAAGTGGAGTTGCCATATTCTGAATTGTTGGTGCTGGTGAAATGTGATGTGGGTGAGTGTGTTGTTGATAGGCATGCCGGTTGTGACGATGTACTTTGCTAACGTTGTGGTGATGTGTTCTTCTGGTAGGTCGATGCCTGCTGGAAATCGTGTTTCCAACCATTCTTTCATGTCACGTACACTTTTGTCCCGATCCGATAAGAATCGGAAGTATACTGACGGTGCTGTGAGCTCACGGGCTCGGAGTGTTGCTGAGTGAAGGCGTTGCTCTAGCTCTTGGTAATTGAATATCTGGTAGCTGTCACGCGTGGGAGGTTCCCACGGAATGAGGACTGACGGATCCTGTTGTATTTGTCGTTCGATGGCTTCTTCGAGGTGATCAATTGCTTGTGTTGGCTGTGGTTCGTTGGTAGTGTTGGTAGTGTCAAGTGGTGTTGGTGGTGTGTATTGCTGGCGAGGTGTGAGGTGGACTTGTCCTGCTGTGACAGTCTTTGATGTTGTGGTGTTGTAAGTGTTCTTGGACTTGGCGATGGACCTGATTTTGTCAGCCAGGCTAAGCGGTGGTGGTACTGTGGGAGGAGGCAGAGGAGGCGGCGGAGGTGGTTGTTGTTGATGAGAAGTAGGAGAAGTGGAGAACAGGTGTTTACCTGTGTAATCTGATGGTAACGGTGGTGGTGGAAGAGGTGGTAGTTGTGTTGTTGGTGGTGGTGGTAGTGGTGACATGTGGTGTTGTGGTGTTGTGTGTTGCTGAGAAGATGCTGCTGGTTTGTGTCCGGTGTGTGATTGATGGTTGGATTTGGACCTGTCAGTGTGTGAAGAATGTTGCCTGCGATGTGAACGGTGCCGGCGTCGACGTTGTGATCGGTGTTTTGATTTGTGGTGTCTGGAACGTAGTGTGGTGGATCTGTGGCGTGATCTGTAATGGGAATGATGTCGTTTCGTCGATTTGCGTCTGTGTCGTCTGGTGGTGGATGATCTGTGCTTCTTGCGTGTGGTGCGAGATCGTGTACGGTTGTGCTTGTTGTGACTCATTGGTGGCGTTGAAGCTGTAGTGGTTGGAAATTGCTGTGAAAATGGTGTGGCTGGTAGTGGTTGAACTAGTGTCGTGGTTGTTGAGTGTGGTGTAGGCTGGTAATTGAGGAGTGATCCATATTGTGGTGGTGAGAGCTGAGGATTGGGTATGGCTGCGTTGTGATGCGGTGGTGGCTGAAAACCTGGCATGGCTGTGCTGTGATGTGGTGTGTTGAAAGTGTGCAAAGATGGAGATTGTGTAAACGCAGAGGTGGCAAATGGTGCTTGTGTTGGCTGTGGGACGGTGTGTCCCAGAAGTTGTGGTTGTTGTTGTTGTTGTGGAATTGGAGCAAAAGGCTGTGTAAAAGCTGCTGTGGTACACTGTGGTTGCATTGATTGTGGTAAGGTGTGTCCGGCTGGATAATGTTGTTGTGGATTTTGAGAGAATGTTGATAGAAAAGGTGCTGATGCTTGTGCGTTGTGTGATGCTGAACTCATCCACTGGGCAAACAAATCAGCTGCCGTCATCGCGGGCTGCATGGTCGGAATCACGAAGCTGCAAGCGCTGCACATGTCAGTCTTCAATGTGGCCATGATGTCAAGTCGAAATTTATCTAACTCATGTCATTAGCCACCATGGCATGATGATTCATGTTCATGGCTTTCATGTTGCGCCATGTGAACTACGCGATGATTCATGTACAGGGTTTTCATGTTGCACCATGTAAACTACGCGAAAACCAACCAAATTGGTCTCAGTGAGGCTATCGAGTCATGTCTGTAAAAAGCCGCGTGCAGTCATGCATGGGATCCGTGTTGCAATCAGACTACTAGTTCATGTGTAGAGGCCAAGGTTAAGAGTGAAAAACGGTCGTGTTAGTTAAACATGTAGAACCGCATGGGATGACACGGGGTTATTCTGAGGGATGAAAATTTCACTCTGGATTTATTCTGGCATGGACTCTGGATTTATTCTGACAAAGATTCTGGATTTATTCTGAAAAGCATTCAATCCCCTGATGGAGTCTTCTGGATGCTTGTGCGAACTCTGGATGCTTGTGCGGAACTGGCTTCTGGCAACATTATGTCTGGATTTATTCTTGTAACCTGGTATCCCCGGCGGACGCACCACCAAGCTTCCCCGGCACTTTGTCAGAGATCCGGGTGCATGAAAGACACACTTTGGTAAACTCCATAATGGAGAGGGTGAAATGAGATGAAATGATAACCGTCATGTCGTGTTGTTACATTAGCATGTCATGTCATGTCATGTCATGACATGTCGGCTTGGGTGGTTTTTGGCTTGGCCACCTTGCCATTTCGGATGCAGGTACGTTTTCACGACTACATAGATGGGTCTTCGTTGGCCCGTGCCATCTATGCGTCCACGGGCCCCCTGCTTTTCCCTTTGATTCAGGGTTTCTCACACACACACACACATATATATATATATGTATGCACAGGAGAGACAAAAAGAAAGACGAGAGAGGAGGGAGGAGAGAGGAGGGAGGAGAGAGGAGGGAGGAGAGAGGAGAGAGGTACACACTCACACGCACTCACAAATGAGCTCACAGATATACATCCAAATGTATACCAACATAATCCAAAATGTGAGAAAGCCAACGCAAAGATAAACGTCCACCAGCATGGTCTCATTCGAAGGCTTTTCATACCCGGGGGCTGATGCATTTGTTGACTTGGAGCCAGTCACTGCCCTTGTTCAGCAGAAAGCCTCCAAGGATAGGCCGTGTGAAGCAATTCCCGAGTGGTAGCTTGACAATAAATGTGGTAAACCCAATTTTATAACATATCTCCAAGATGACCACAAATGGGTTGTATAAACCATCCATAACCATCCTCAAATGGAGGTTTACTATTGGGTTTACCTCCTTAGTCTGCTTGTGTCACCCATACTGTCTTGCCTTCTGGCGTAAGCTTCCAAAGGCCAGGAGTTTCAATTTCCTTGCGGATGCCAGGCGACACAAGAGCTGCATTACTGAACACATATGGTGATATGATGTTGGTAAGGGTTTCGGCACTCCCTGGTCCTTCAGTTCGCACGGAGCAAGATCAACTGAAGTGCCTGCATCCTGTGGCACAGCACGGTGGCACGGTGGCACGGTGGATGGCGCGACCTTTTTTTTCCAGTGATCCGGAACTGTCCTGGCCAGGGCTGCCATCCACATTCACCTGGGCGCAGGAAATTGCAGACTTTGGATGAACGAATCTTGGTAACGTCACTGAAAAAAGGACCAGCAACAAAGATGTTCAGCAAGACTAAGGGCTGCACACACATGCCCGTGGGTCTATGTTGCAGGAAACCCAATGGAAGTAATTCCCATTGAACCTCCTAATGCGGGCTCAACTTGTGTGGGTTCCAGGCTGGTTTGTCTTTTACTCGGGGACAATAAATAGTCACATTGACCGTGGAACATCAGGGTTTCAACCATCAGATTTCAAGGTTCCGACAGTTTGGTACAATCTTCATGATGCTGGTGTAAGGTGTTCTCAAATGTTCTCAGGGGCTAAGGCGGCTAGGTCTGCTATCAACCTTCCCATGGTCCTGGGAGCATGCAGCCATGATTAACTGCAAGAGCCCTTGCCTCAGAAGTTCACGAGGCCAGGCCGCCAAGCCGCCTGCGTTTCCTTATTTTCCTTTCCAGAGTTTGTCTGGAAAACTTATGATAGCTAGGAGCAGCTAGGAAGTTTGCAAAGCATAACCAGCTCTTAGCGCATATCAAGGCACTGTGAAGTCCGAACCTTAGATTGTGCCAGCATGCGCCAGCATTTTGAAGATCAACTTACCCTCTGGTAATCACACAATGGACAATCCCCCATGCATAGATTATGTTCCCATTGAGAAACCTCCATTTTTGATGGGGATTTCTGGCAGCTGGCAACCGGAGGTAACTTCAGATGTTCAGGAGACAATTGGAAAAAACATCTCCAGAAACCGCCAGAAGGAAACCTAGAAAACTCAACACCAAAGTGGTTGGTGAATTCAATATCCTCCCAAGAATATAGTAGTGAATTGGCATCAAACTACCTTTCTCTCTCCATCCATCTCAACAGGTGAGACTGACCCAGGGTCAGGCTTAATGTAGTGAATTGGCATCAAACTACTTTTGAATGATTTCAAATGTAGTTTGATTAGATCACTGTCGAGTCGAGGAAAGTAGTCCGCGAATTCGGCTGAAATGTCTGCCAAGGATCTGCTAGACCTCAAAGGATTGCCGGACGCACTAAAACAACTTGGTACGACAAAATCATTTTGGGGTTGTCTAGATTAGAAGCGAAAACCTGAGTTGAATAATGTTGTATGAGCGTGAAGTGGCTGTCGTAATATCTATCGCAAACTACTGTACGTACTGGAACGAAATGATAAAACATGAGAACTATATATAATTATCTATTGAACATATGCCGTCTATATCGAATCAACGTCTATGAACCGGATAAGACTTTTTTAATCGTGAGAAAATTGACCAACAATTGTATCAATCCATTTCCAAATGGATTGCTACTCCTATCAAGTCCACCTCGCAATTCCATGTTTCCCTATACCCTCTGGTAAACTAACATAACTATGGAAAATCACCATCTTTAATAGGTAAATCAACTATAAATGGCCATTGTCAATAGCTATGTTAAATTACCAGAGGGTAATTTCCTATATCACTTTCATGCTTTTCCACATGCTTTTCATCATCTGGGCTGTCCATCCAGCCCTTCAGCCGCCCAGGCATGACACATAAATCGCTTCCAAGACTTCGCACTTGGCCGTCAGCGACCTGGCCATTGCGGTGCATGGCTATTAGCCGGGCTTACTATCTGGTACAGCAACCGACAGCCCCAGCAACCCCCAAACAAATAGGAAAGTGAAGATCCTAGAGAAGAATGGTTGCTATGTGTCATCCATGCCATGACCATCTCTTAAGAGCTCTGCAAATTACCCAAGTCTTGACCGTGGCACAGAGGGACTTATTTTTGATAGGTGTGTGGGGCCCCTGTAGAATCCTGGAGAACTGGAATATGTCATGGGCTATACCTGAACACACCGTCAAACATTCATTCCAGCATATTCCAGCCACCAATTTCAGTAGGGAAAAGGTGGCCAAATGTGCAGCTGTTGTATATATTATGTGTCTATGTGTGTATATATAGATATTTGATATATAATGTAATGAAAATAAAGAGGTGGATATGTTGGTGATCTCTATTTACATATATATATATATACCAGCACCGCCAAAGGGGCCCCACTGTGTTTTTGGAAGTTGATATCTTTAAGGGGTCCCACTACGAGAACCCTTATTCCCAAGGTCATACCAACTGTTAAAAACATATGTGCTGGATATAGTAAGATATATTTGTAGGTATTCTTTGGTAATCTTATCAAATAACCCCATTCCATCAATCACCAGTTCACACCTGGCTGCGCTGCGGCGGCATCGGCTGGACCAGCTCAACATTTTGGAAAGAAGCTCAGAAGGTGCCAACGGGAGTCGTTGGAAATGCAGTCGCCGAAAACTCACAGTACACAAAATGACAGCATAAAAAAATACATAGTGACATCTTTTGACATTTAGAGTATATACTCTAGCTTATTCTGTGAGTCTTCGAAGCCATCGCACGCATGTATATGCAGCGTAGCGTGACAGAACTTGTCGTCCCATCTGGTTGGGATATGAAATCACCGCTAATTTCTTCAGTTTTCCCATCGCGTCCTCATCTGTATAGCAGCTTAGTTTCAGTGGAGAAACTTCTGGAGCACAGTCGTAGACGATATGGTCTAACCTCACATGGTGCTGTTTCCTTTCTGTTTTGCTCGATATCTTCAAGTGCTTGTTTTATTTTCTTTTCAAACTTTTTGAAAGCCTCTGTCGGAACAGTTTGAGCTTTGAGTGCCCTCATCTTCTCAGCGCTCACCTGCCCAGGTAATGTAGCCGACATAGCCCCCCAGCCAAGTATTACATCAGTGTTCGTTGTGATATAAATAGTGGAGCATGTGCATATGCTCACATGAAAATGAAACATCAGGGATAGTCAGCCATATATATATAATATAAACAAATACTACTTACAGAGTTTTCCCTACTCAATAGGGTTAGCCAGCCTCAAACTCTTTTCCATCCGGCATGGCTGGAACTAGATCGACTAGGTTGTTCCCGAAAAAACCCGCTGGAGCCACAGAATAGATCGATCGTTTTTTTTGACCAAACCACCAAAAATGAGATTTCACGACACGAAATGACACGCCCCCTGAACTTGGTGGGCACCCCCGACACTTTTTAAGGGGTCCCACTACGGCACCCCTTAGCCTAAGGGGTCCCACTGTGGGACCCCCAAGGAACCACCCGAGACACGCCACTGACACGTTTGACACGCGCCTTTTTTGGGATTTGGATAGATTTGGAATTTTCTCAGATTTCTAGCCCAAAACATTTACCAGATTACGTTTGGGATTTTACCGTAACTTGCCCAACGAGCTTGCAGGCTCATGGTTTGAAATGGAGATGAACCCTTTTTGCTCGGTAAAAATATCATTTTCCAAAAGATTATGCCCAGCTGTTGTCATCCCCCAAAATGCATTGTCCCATACCATAACCTTATTGTTGGCAGACTTTCCAAAACCTTATTGTTGGCAGGGGATGATGTTGGAACATGTGCTCACCAGGAAATAAAAGTAAACAATTTCGTATCAACTCAGTTGAAGACGAAGCCCTTTCTTGTTGACAACAATGTGTAAGGCTTGTCTCATAGAGTTCTCACGTAGAACTTTCTTGAGGGAGCTGTCATGGAATGCTGCTCGCAGCCACTGATTGGCACTAACGCGGATGTCTCCGCCAGGCCAAAACTCACCAGATCGTCGGATCCATTCAATACATTTATCATCGATACGGGCCATCAACGCTTTTGCCATGATCCTTATTCACAGTCATGGTTTTTAAAAATGAATGTTGATGTTTTTTTCCCGATGAAACCCTCCAAATATGTTGTTGGACAAGGCTCTTCGCCTCATCATTGAAATCCTTGCTGCCACTCTTGCGCTTCGGCATGGCAGATGTCCAACGACGGAATTTCCTTCTAATGATACTTAACATTGTGTTGGGGTACCTTGCACCTCTAGTAACTCTATTACCTATCTGTTTTAACTTGGGCCATTCAGTGCCAACCATTCCATAGCTTTGAAGGTGTTGTACCTGATGCCCATGCCTTTGGTCGATCATTCCTACATGAGCCGGTGGCCAGGCTGCAGTGTGGCCATTGCGGGTGAACCTGGGCCCTCAGCGATCAAAAATTGAGATGCATGGTCAAGAACCCTCCAAACTACCTCTAAACCACCTAAAAAAATAAGGGGTCCCACTGTGTTTTTTGGCTAAGGGGTCCCACTACGGCACCCGTTTGGTACCCCTGGTATATATATATATATATTTAGTATTTATTTATTTATCTATCTATTTATTTATATTATATTTATATTATATGTTTATGTAGGCCTCTCTCTTTCCATATCACCTATATAGATCCACACAATATTTCTCTAGTTGTTCGGCCGCAGCAGGTTGTGACTGCAGCCCCACATCCAGCCACAAACGATTCAGAAGAGACCTTGCCTGCCACCGTTGCGATGTGAAGCTGTCGTGCCCGGCTCTACAGTTTTGCCTCTGCGTTGGCATGTCCAAGCCCCATATCCGACTAAATGCTGAGGAAGTTTATGCGCTAACGCACAAAAACAAATCAAAGATTAAACATGTACTGAACAAAAAACGGAGAGGTCACACTTGTTCAGTGCAGTACAATTTTGAAATGCATTTATGTTATCAGAGCACACACACATATATATAATTATATATATAATGAGTTCATGGAGCTCATGTATATAGTATGTATATATATATATATATTCATTATGTATCATCACCTAGCTGTAGATAGAATATGGACCATGGACTTTTCAAAAAAAAACACTATGAGACAAATTTCGAAAACCCCATGTTCTATCATAATGTTCGATCTACTTCAGGATTAAATAGGGCCGGTCTGCGCCCAAGATACACTTGGAGACTGGTCCCTTGCACCGAGGCAGCACCTGCGACCTTTTTGCTAAGCCACGGGAAGGGCCAGTTGGGTTGGGGGAAAAATGAACATGCCATTGTCATATATGTTCTTACCATCATCATTTTAATCAAACACATTTGTTATATAACAATCTCTCTCTCTCTCTCTCCATCGCTATAGGTCCCCGTTTAATATCATTGCCGGATGGTTTTTGATAAGAAACCACTATCTTGTCAAATGATATCAAATGTCATTGTCATACATTACAATTGTTGAATGTCAGACTTGTATAAAGGCATAGAATGTTATTGTCAACCGTCTTTGATATGAAACCATTGTCATTCAGGGGAAATGACGGAAAAAATGGAACATATTAAGAATGGGTTCCAGATGCTATTTATAGGGACTGATGTGAATATGGAAACCTAAATGCTATCATAGAAAGACCTGACAAAAACCAATGGCTTGCTCATGTATTCCCTGAAAAGATGTTAAGATAATCTCAATGAGAATTTGCATACTATCGAAATTGGAATCATTTGGAATCCAACCCACAGATCAGTAACAACCCCAATGGCTTTAACTTATTTCAAGTGGGAAGTGGAACTCATCCTCCGCTGGATGGATTGGCAGAGCTATGGGTTCAGAAAAGTCATTTCTGCACGATTTACCAAAGTTCACCGAGCTACACCACTTAGACAGTTAGACATTACAATCTCTGGTTGGATTCCAAGCAGCATCAAGGCAGAGCCCGGAAAGGCGGTTCACCAAGTGACCATCTGCCTGTGCAATCGGATCCCCAAATCTTACCATCTGGGTGGTAGAAACCATCAAAAAATATGGCTGGTTTGAATGTGTTTTAATGATTGCGGTACTAAGTGACTAAGTGATATAAGTGATCTAAGAGGAATCTTTGGACATTTTGAAGTTCTTGACCAGAACCATCCAGAAGCCATTTGTCGACTTGAAAATCACGGTGATCTTCAAACTTGGAAATGGAGCCCACACTGCAATGCTTGAGCAACATCCTAAAGTCAACAAAGCACAACAGCCTACTAGACCTTTTGGCACAGGCTATGAGAAACTGGTGCGTTTGCTAAACAGGCATGAGAACCTGTTTGCTGGTTCTATATGGATCTATCCCAGTACATCATTATCCCCATAGGCCGATTTTTGCATCCATAAACATCCAGAAGTTCTACCGTTCTATCCCCTTTCACCTGAGGCCCGGGCGCTCAAGTCCCAAACTTGATCGCTGTAGGGGCACCTGGAGGATGGCACCAAAGCGAAGACATGCTGGTGATATCTGGTGATATCATGGTCAGAAAAATGAGGACTCCCAACAGACACTGGGATGAAAAATGCTGATGTACTGCTATTGATCATGTCGTGAATCTGGATGGTTCTTTTTGAGTACAAGTATTAAGGGGGGCATCCAATAGCCGGGACACAAACAGATCAAAAAGAACAAGTCAAGGGGCCATCGAATTCAGCTGGGTACCCCAGCCTCCACTGGTCCATCATCACTATCCCATTACTGAAACAACCCTTTAGGGGCACCATGCCACACAGGAGGGCTGATCGAATGCCGCACGAGCCTGTAGAGTTTCATGTTCGTGTTCAAGCATCTGTCAGCGTCCGTTGATCTGGGCCAAGAATGAAAGTCGCATAGAGATGAACAGTCCACCATTCGTAGATCGTTCTCCGCTTTACTTTACGGTGGCTTTTGTTGTTCAGGATCAATTGTGGTGGTTTTAAACAGTTTATCTTGAAATATCATGAAATATCCGGGATTTGCTAGCATAGTTCTACTGGGATATATAATAATTGTATAGATATTATAATATTACACGTCCTTAAAGAATGCTTCCCACAATGCTGGCAAACAAAGTAAATGGTCCAAACAACAAAGCTGGTCCAAAAAATGGTCCCACTGTCCCAAATGGATGTCCCATGCCCCCCCTCCAACCTGCTCAACAGGAAGCCTTGCGCTGTGAGTTGCCAGGACCTAACAACGGTAACGCAGACAAAGGTGGAAGATGGTGGAAGGTTTAACCAATTTCAAGAGATTTGGATGGGATATCATGACCATGCATCATCTGTATGGATGATCATATTATCATCTATATGGATGACATATAAGTCTAGATTGATGATTCTTATTCAATGTATTCCCTGTTCTAGATCTTAAGTGCGTGATTCTGTGGATTGTCATTGAGTTGCTGCTGAGCGACTGGTTCCGTGCCACGCGACCATCTGCTTCAGATTGGCATGGCGTCTGAATGACAGTAGCGTCTTCATGCTCGCTCTCCTGAACCTTAGGCTATTGAAACACCGAGAGTAAATCATGAATGGATCATTCCGTTGATGTTTTTTCTTTATAAAGAGACGGCGAGATTATCAAGGCACCCTTTTTGTCAAATTTCGTCAATCTCCTCAAGCTGCCCTTGGAATGATTTCTTGCAGTGCAGACCTGTTAATTATACATGTTTAGCTGCCTCCGAAACCCTTTAGCCACAGGGCCACAAGCCAAGTTGTCATCAGTTTGTTGCCTCTGAACCCCTTGGCGTCAAGATACAGTCAAACACAGGCCGGCGAGCTCGCTAATGACACGGCCGTCCTCCACCTTCCAGTGCTGCCGTACTTGTCGTTGATCATGACAAAGCCCTGCTTGAAGGCTCTTGACCTCGGTTGAAGCAGTCAAGTCTAAGAGTTCAAACCCTTACCATCCAATATGAGATTCAATATGATTCAATGCATGATGCAACATCAATAACCCTTAAAGGCTTAAAGGCCTTAGATCGACAGGTAGTCAACTGAGGTGCCTCTGCAGGGTCCAGCAGTCCTACAGCCTTGGCTGGGAATGGTAGGGTGAGCGCAACACACACTTGAAAGACCGTATCTCGTCTATGAGCGCAACACACACACAGACGCACGCAAACAACGAGATAACATGATACGATATTGTATGATTTACAACCTCATTCTGTATCTACGTATCTGTTTACTTAGCTGCAGCACTGTAGGTGTCTTTCCTTTCTTTCTTTCTATCTATCTTTCTACCTATCTACTGTATATAATCGAAGGGAAGTTTAGAAGTCAAACTTCCGACAATATGGACAGATGAAAAGCAGAGCAGGGCAGAGGCAGAGAGAAGAGAAAGATTAGAAGAGAGAAGAGTAGAAGAGAAAGAATCAGAAGAAAGAAGATGCAGATGCGCGAAAAGGTAGGAAAGTCGCGAAACACTGTGTTTTTCCAATGATTTGAAGCTCCGGAGGGTCGAAAAGTAGGCTCGCTAAAGCGGCGGGTGCGGAGCCAGCTGGCCAGATGAGAGATGAAAAATTGCACGCCGTTGTGGCGCGAAGCACATTTCGAAGTCAAAATGTACAAAACATACCAGCGTCGGAGCACTTTTGGAAGTTGAGATGTCGAAAAAGTGCACGCCGTTGTGGCGCGAAGCACATTTCGAAGTCAAAATGTTAAACACACAAGGCTTTTGGAGGTTCAGATGTCGCTTCGCTTCGCTTCACTACACTACATTACACTACACTACACTCCACTACACTACACTACATTACACTACACTCCACAACACTACAACTACAACTACACAACTACACTCCACTACACTCCACTACACTACACTACATTACACTACACTACATTACACTACACTACCTTCCACTACACTTCACTACATTACACTACACTACACTCCACTACACTACAACTACAACTACACAACTACACTCCACTACACTAAATTACACTACACTACACTACATTACACTACATTACAATCCACTACACTACACTACATTACACTACACTACCTTCCACTACACTTCACTACATTACACTACACTACACTCCACTACACTAAATTAAGCTACACTACACCACATTACACTACACTACACTACATTCCACTACACTCCACTACACTACATTACACTGAATGACCCTGCATCACAGATAGACAGGTACGAAAGGGTTTTGACACCATACAAATGATCGGAAAGAATGTGATTGAACTGAACCCTCAATATTCCATGGAGAAAGAACATTGTTTTCCCTTACCCTCTGGTAAACTGACATAACTATGGAAAATCGCAATTTTTAATGGGTAAATCCACTATAAATGGCCATTTTCAATAGCTATGTTAGTTTACCAGCGGGTAAATGTATGCGAATGTATATGTTTTTTGATTGGGCATGTTGGGCCAACCATACCCACAACGTACTCTGCTACTAACGAGTCCCAACTAACTAATTGGTCCCAAAAAAAAACTTCAAATCATCTCAGGTATGGCATGGATGAAAGCAAACAAAACGAATAAGTTTGACATTGTCCAGAAAATCTACATGTCACATCATTTCACTGGGTCCACATGCACAAAACATCCTGAAACTGTAGGGAACAAGGGGCATCCAGGCACAAGTTGCTCAAGCGATTTCTGAGGAAAATGCCTGGAACCTGCATCATGGGAGCCAGGGATGCGGAACTGTTGCTGCCCTGGATGACAGTTGAGTGCTCGGTGGAAGCGCAAGAATTTAAGGAACTGAAGAAACACATAAACCATAAACGCAAAAATAACACAAAAACATGGCTGAGAAACTGGGTCTGGGCTGCGGGTGCTATTTCATGTGAAGAATCTCAAACTAAATGCATGCAAAAGGAATTCATTCTATAACTAAGATATACTAAGATACTAAGTGACAGGTTTTATGAACGTAGACGAAAGCTGACAAACATGCCCAAACAGCTTGAAGTTCAAGTACTGGCCACAGTATTGGCTGATCATGAACCAATTACAGTAACCCCAAAAAGATAGAAACGTGTTTCCAGGATGTGATATTCGATTCCTCATAGTTTTCTCCACAAATTCATACAAATTCCAGGTTTCCAACCTTTCTATAGCTTTCTTTTTGGCTAGTCGTCACAGTATCAAAAAGCCGCGTGACTTCGCGTGACGCGCCTGTTCTGAAAGATATGGCTTCAGGGCAGTTGGCTTCTTGGTCTCAAATTTCACCAGCTGTTGATCCCTCAACGCTGCCTGGGCGCTCCGGATGTCATCTTCCCGAAAAATCTCCCATGGCAGGTTTCAGAAACAGTTTTTAGTCCCAAAATGATCCCAAAATGATCAAAGATGTCTGAACCCAAAGAGCAGACAAAGGATAAACAGGATTCTTTTGAACCACGCACGTCAGGGAGATGAACCGAGCCTCTTCGTTCTCCTTCAAATGGCGGTTGGCACAAGCACTGAAGAGCTCCGCTTGTGACCCGCCCATGGAATGCCCAGCAGCGATCAACTGAGGGATGCAGGATATGATAGGATATGAGGGTTTCCCCAGAAATGGATAGAAATGGATGGTTTATGTCATGGAAAATCCATGGAAAATCCATCTGATTCCATTTGTAAATGGATGATTTAGGAAACCTCCATATTGCAGGAAAAACAGCCAAGAACCTGATTCGTGTGTCCTTTTGGGCATGTTCAACACTGAAATCTGGGGTTGGGCATGATGAATGCCACAGCATCAAATGGACAACATCATTCCCGAACAGGTTCAGCAGTGCAGTAAGGAAGGAAACATAAACAAAATGAAAAGCCCAAGGAGCACAAACTCACTCGCAAACCATATGAACGAGGGGTTATATAAGTTATATATCCTAACTTATGGGGGTTAGACTCCCAGAGTGATACCCATAAAATATAAACATATATTAAAATATGATAAAATCCCATGAAGACATCATCTCAACTGCACCCTCAAGATTCCAGCCTTGGAGCAATAAGGCAATCTCACCCGGATGGCCTGGTGCAGTGCCGCTGACGTTGGCACAAAAGAAACCGTTGGTGATCGGCGATCGGTGATGACTCTGTGTCGCCCTCCCCCCGTTATTTCCTTCTTCCGCTTCTGCTTTTTCTTTTTTTCGTCTTCTCCTTCTTTTTCTTCTTCTTCTTCTTCTTCGTCTTCTTCTTCTTCTTCTCTCTTCTTCTCTCTATCTCGCTCCCTTTCTCCCTTTCTCCCCCCCTCTCCCCCTATATATATATATATATATATAAGCTATAATATGTATATACAGAATCCATCGGCAACCCTACCAAACCAACCGCACGAGTCACTACTTCAAGAGGAACAAAGTTTATGCTTCTTGAAAGCTTTACAAAACAACCATCTCGGTCAACTGCGGGCCATGTTGTCAAGTCCGTTTTGTGTGGCAGGTGTGGGACGGTCAATTCTCACCCTCTTTTGAGTATATAAGAATGTAAAGCTTTTGGAGGGTGGAAATGCGACCGGGGTAAGGCACAGCTCCATGCTAGGATTCTACGGGGAAAGGATGTGCAGAAGAAGAAACCAAACATATTCATTGCCGGAAGCTCAACAAGCGGAACTTTTGTCCTATGGCCACGATTCACAGTCAGTCCTCTTGCCTGGTCAAAGTCATCACCTGCAAGAAGATGAGACGACCTACAAATGTCAATGGACTGGTTTAAGAGAAAGTCAACATCGGAAACCATGGTTGTTAATCCAAATTTTAGGGGGTTCCTATGGTTTTCAGAACCAACTCTAGGAAAATGTGCGCGCTTCATGTTGTAAGAGTTTCATATCGAACTCAGCCAAGGTGCTTTCGAGCATCGCCATCAATTTCTCCTTGAAGCCGCGGTGGACGTTAGTAAAGCCGCAGAAGTCCACGGTTGCAATCTCCACATCATAGACCCTGAGATGGATAGCAAATACTGCTATGCAAGTGTATGCTGAGAAAAATACATATAATATCGTATAAACATATATACTTCTATTATTTGCATTGCATGTGCATATCCATATCATATTTATTTCATCAATTCACGTAGATGCCTGACGTTGTGTGAAGATCATCACGATATGCACATGTAGCTCCAAGCCTCTCACAGGAATTGAAACACAATTGTCGTCATAAACATACCCATAAACTCTAAACAATTTGTCTAAGAGTTCATGGGTATGTTCATGACGTTTATGCACAGGGGACAAGCTGCCAGTCACTGACGTCTTCTCGGTCACCTCAGTCGTTTGAGCATCTCTGATCAAATTCTGAGAAATGTGGATTGGGGTGTCGATGATAAGGTCACATCTGGTTCTGAAAATGCCCAAACATTTCAGGGCGCGATTCAACCTTCGAAACAAGGAGTCAGAATGTGCATCTGAATCGCGCGTGATTTCTCGAAATTCGGGAAGTGTAATGAAGTCTATCCATGTTCTTATGCTGAACCAACGTGGGCACAATCGGTGCGTGATGTGAGTTGTATTTACATAAATCCAATAACATAGATAGGCACCTCATTTTATGGGATGTTACAGCCTCTAAATGTATATATATATTGTTATATATCTATATCTATCTACTACCTATGTAGCGCGAACACATATATATATATATATAAATACATACATATATATATTATATATATATGTATATACAAATATGTGCGTTTGCATTTGCAGTAGATGCTCTTCAAAGGCATCAAAATGCGAGTGACTTCCTTCAAAGGCCAGCACGCATTCCAAGCTCCTGGAGATGCTGTGGGCTACCCCCAGAATCAAAGGTTTTTGGTTCTGATGAGGGGGAAAAACCATCTAAAAAATCCATAAAAATCCACTAAAATGGATGATAAATGGATGATTTAGGGCTACCTCCAAGTTAGGAAACCTCTAATGCAGGTTGTTGCAACGCATTGAGATGCATGGTGCATCATTGTGCACTGCCTAAGATTGCATGTTCCAGGCAAATGGCCGAAGAAACTGCCAGTATCTGTCAATTGCATCAAATAAACACCAGCCCGTCCGCCCATCAGTGGAAAACCCTGGCACTCCTGGGATGTTGAAAGAGAGCTGCGTGATCGTGGAATGTGACGATGGAGTTCTCAGCTCATACCGCTCATACCGGGCTCGGAGTCAGGGCGATCAGGGCGGAGTGGGGTGCCCAAGTGATCATACTGATCATACTGATCGCTGGAGTGAATCTATTTAAGAATTCTCATGATTCTCTTACCCTCTGGTAAACTAACATAGCTATTGAAAATGACCATTTATAGTGGATTTTCCCATTGAAAATGATGATTTTCCATAGTTATGTTAGTTTACCAGAGGGTACAGCCTAGAAAACCACTTGAAATGCAACAAACACATGGGGTGTCAGCCATCGAGCCACGAGGTGCTGTACATGGCCATCCAAGCTCCTGGGGTCATGGGTCATGGCCATGCTACAACATCCCATATTGAAATGCTACCTACCAGTAATAGGGGTAAGCATACTTATTATACATATTAAAAAATCATAATCCCTTCAGCCTAGTATTCTTAAATACCAACCTTGAAACTCCAGTTTAGTAATGAATCTGTTCATGTTGGGTCCTTTTTTTGGGGGGTATTCGATCACCTGGGGGATGGGATGACTTCAACGGCGAGCCACACTGACCCTGGGCTCCCCAGGAAGAGATTCGGCGTAGCCCACCAGAGTCCAGCCCCACTGGATGGCATCCGCATGGACCGTGGCCATCTGCGGGTCGTAAATGACGAACGTGAAGTGACTCATCAAATACGCCTCGCGGTGAGATGAACAGAATGAAAACTGACCTCCAGTATTACTAAACATGGCTAGTTGGGAAATCCACTATTAATAAATTTTATTCTTAATGGTTTGAATTGGAAAATCATCTGTATATGGTATGTTTCAGAATGTTAAAGCAGAAAAAAACATCCACTGACTGTGAATCCATTCATACCGCGTGTGCAACTGAAACTGAGCACCCAAGCCTTCTGCAGATCATTCAGTTGGCTGGTAGTAGCTTTCAGGTCCTTGGCTGCGAAGATCCTGATGGCCTTTTTCCCCAGCTCGCTTCCAACCCTAATCTCATCCAATATCTGCAGTTGAAACCACTTTGTCTGATCTACCGCATTACAAATATCATCAACCAGGTACCCACTGCCAAAAATCATCCCAAAAAAACAGCAATTTTATGGGCACCATAAATGGGCAGCCTGTCTATCTTTTGGTTTATCCAATTTATCCATATAAAACCCTCGCGGTAAAACAAAACATAGCGAACTGGAAAATCACCATGTTTTTTTGAGGTAAATCATGGACCTAAATGGACCATGAATGACCATGAGACTTCCTTCCTACTGGAAAGTCAAACCATAGAAATCCCATAAGGTGATCCATTATATAAGTCCCATTAAAATCCAAAAGTTGATGGTTATTAACTACCATTCAAATGCCGATCCCATGAAAGACCAGGATAAAAAAAATATCATTGACTTAAACATTAACCATATTAACCAAGTCAACATGTAGAAATCTAAGTTCATCAGGATATCATTCCATTCGCCATTCATTAACTAAGTCATTCCTTAAGCGATAGAAATCGATGGGACTTCACCGAACCCTCTGCGCAAAGTCCCATCGAACTCGGCCAAAGGGCTTGAGGCAACTCCTTGCCCGCGAGCTAAGAGGGATCATATCATGAGAATGGCAGGATTTTTTTCTGCGCATTATAACTTCTAAGTTAAAATATCATCAATATCTATATATCTGTATCTATAAATGTATATTAGTGCGATTGTACACATCTTCAATGATATTCAAATGATAATCTCATTTGGCAGTGTGTCAAAACCAATAGTACCCCTTCTGTTCACATCAAAATAGCTGGGATTTATGGATGTTCACCCCACTAAAAATGGTACTTATAGGTATTGATCCATAGCCATTTGATAAAATACGACTCGCTGCTGGTGAAATCACTCAGAATCATGAGCTGCGCGGGCCTGATCCGTGGCTTGCAGGTGATGCTTCAGCGCCGCCTCGTATGAGCTGTGCCTGGTAGTCACAGCCAACATTCAACACCTTTGGGGCTGCAATAATTCTGAATCATCACGTGAAGTACAGGTGTATATTATATACATATATATATAAATATACATATAACTATATATATATATATTATATATATAGCATACAAATTACATCTAGGTGTACAATATTAAGCACCTGGCGTAGTACTTTGCATGTCCGGAACGGGAACCCAGGGGGCCCTCAAACTCAGAAAGGCGCACCCTTCGATCCACCAAAAGGTGTCGCTGGGTGGATCTTCAATGGGAGCCTCACAGAGCGACGTCGAACATCATGGATCAACTGCATCAAATGCGAAGCTCTGACAGTTTAACCTGACAATTGGAGAATCCCCTGTTCAATATCCATATAAATATATATATATATATACATACATACACACATACATGGAGGTTTCCTCAAATGGGGGTACCCCAAGTTATCATCCAAGTCACTGCTTTTTTTGATAAATTGGAAAACCACTGGTTTGGGGTATCCATAGTTTAGGAACCTCCCATTATGTGTAAACCATCATGCTAGCCAAGCAACGCTGCAAGGTGAGATGCTATGCTGGTACAGGTTCCTAAGAAAGTGAAGCAATACGCCCGGCAGTTGTCCTACCCTTTGGTAATTTAACATAGCTATTGAACATGGCCACTGAGTTCGTTGATTTACCTATTAAACCGGGATTTTCCATGGCTCAACAAGTTCACCAGAGGCTAGCAACTGCGGACGGCCGTTGTTGAAAGGTGACCCCCTACATCCACCGTCCCTGGATGTTCCTGGGCGGTGCTGATTGTGGTTTCCTCTACTTTTTGTTTCAACCGATCCGGGGAAGTGTGCAATGCTTGTCTTCCATGTGGCTTTGTCTGAAAATAAGCTAAACCCATTCCAATGGATTAGAACATGAACAATTGTCCCATTAGAATAGCCACACGTAGCCATTTTGGGTATCCAGGAATCCACCATTTTCAGACAAACCCATGTCACTTAAGTCTTTCCTGAACTCCTCTAGGGGAAGGGGCCAGACTTCAGGGATCATTCCCACGATGTCACCCTCGCAACCAAGAAGCAGCTCTGGCAACTCCAAGAAACGCATCCTGGAGAGCATCAAAGGACAGGGGAAAATAGAGAAATGATTTCATGAGAGACGAACTACAGTAGATGGACAAACATATTCAAACCCTGGAGCAAACAGGGGCTCATGCACCTCAAGTTCACATTGAACTTTCGGGGGCGAGGGGGTGTCTCGGATAGACAGGGTTTTAAAATATTTTCTCCAACTACTGTAGCATAAGTGAAAAATAGGTGAACATCATCAAGACTAATTTGTGGCTCTTAGCTTTGGTGATAAAATCGAACATGTGAACAAAATCAAAACAGGGTTGGTTGGCCAAAGGGTCGGTTGGCCACTACTACCGAAAAATCAGGACACATCTGAGTCATCGGGATGTAATTCGTCTCATTGAACCAGTTGAGATGGAATTGAAACCATGAAACCACCAGAAAGTAACCATGAAGAAACATGACACCTTCCCCGAGGCGCACCCTAGTTGAGTGGAGTATTGGATCCCTTCGCTTTTAAATCTTTCAGGTCTCTCTTCCGGGGAATCTGGCGGCTCTCCTTGCATGGCGGTAGCTGAACTGTTGAGTGATCCATGCCACTGGGTCCTTGGCTTTGGGCACAGGGCTTGATGGGCTCCGCAATCTTTCACCATTCAGCTTCCAACGAAGAGGTTGAAGGATGGGTCTACAAAAAAAACGAATGAATAGGTAATAAATTAATAAAAGGTATAGTATAAATTATAAATGTATTGGCAGGTACAAGAGTAGTATAGATCAACCTCAAGAGGTACGGTACGTCGCATCTCTCCGGGAAAAAAAAGGGCATAGCGGCACCAGGCTGCAATGACCGGCCCCATGACCGGCCCCATTGCCAGCCAAAGCTCATAGACAGGAACGTCCACATCACCCCAGCCGGGCCTTGCACTCCTGCCAGCTGCTGGAAAAGAACGAGTCCACGAAAAGACATGGGTCAACTTGGTCAACATTTGAAGCCACAACAGTTGGTATTGTTCAGTGCGAAAGATCATAGAATATCCCGTTTTTTTATATGTTGTTTATGACTATGATCTTATTTGGGGTACCCAGCTTTGAGCCATACCCAAATGGCCGGGCCAAATGGCCGCACACTGCGATCCACTGCAGTGGTCCACCGCATTGGTCGCCCATCTCCTCATGTACACACGAAGGCCTCGAAAGCAGCCATCTTCTCGGGTTCTGTCGCTCAACAGGTCTTTCCTCGGCTCGAGACTGCAGGGGCTGCAGGGATATATCGGATAAATAATGATAGATATCCGTGCTTTCCCTCAGGCTGGTGTACCAGTGTACCATATCTCCAGCTCTCCAATCTTTCCACTTTTGGACAGGCCTATCATTTGCATTCATTTGCCCCAAAAGAAACAGAATGGCAACATAAAAAGGTTTTGGAACTTGAACTCCCCCCTGGAGTTGGTCCAGTTTTTCCGGGCAATGAAGTGTAAGCCGCTTATGGGTTGTCAGTTTGTGCCAAAGTTTCGCAGAGCCGGGAGTGCCAAAGGTGTACAGCTCCTTGTGGCGGGAGACCATTTTTTTGATTTCTGGGCAAATCATTGGACAATTTGGAAAAGGAAAAAACACATGGGATACTACTGATACCACTGCCTTATTTTCAGATGTGTTGTGCCCTGATCCAGTCCAACATGTTTGAAGCAAACTGAGTGATGGTCTGAGAAACGGCGGTCCAAAGGGTTGGGTGACTTTTCAGCTGCAGGGAAGCCATCAAAATTATATAAAATTCAAGACCACCCGTTGAGGATTAGGGCGATCATTCAACAAACCTTGCAGATGAATATTCAGTTGGACATTGGACTTGAGATTGATATGAGCTGCAGTCTGACTGTGAATCTTCATGCCAAATTTAATCTTGCAAAACCTTGGGTCCTCAGGCAAATCCCATTACCAGCCAGGCTCAAGACCCTCGAAGAGTTGATCGGCTTCCCAAAAGGCGTCCTCCACTACTCTCACACGTTGCGCGACAGGCACCAGGGACCTGAGGCCATGCCCAACCACCTATGTAGCTGTGGCTACATCTCCAACTCACTTTGCTATTTCCATCTGGTTATTTAACAGTTCGCCATGGTATAGATGGCCCATAGAAATAGATCGATTAAAAATGGTGATTTTCCACGGCTATGTTAAATAACCATATGGTTGCAATTTTTGGATTTGTCTTGGGATATGTCTAGAAACTATGGCATCAAACCTACATAACTGTAGGAGTTCAGTCCCCGCATGGTTGGTAAATCCACTTCTGTTCACCAGTTCTACCCCATTAGATATCATTAGATCATATTGAATCAATCTCAATATCTAATCCCATCAAATCTCATGAAGTTCCATGAAATTGCCCTAATCAAAAACAAACACATTAAATCCTATTATTAAACCCCATGAAACCACCAGGAAAACCACCAGGAAAATCCGATGAATTCCCACTAAACCGTTGGATCCCCTTGGGCCTCAAGTGCTCTTCACTGAGGCTTCGCAGGAAGATCAATGACACTGCTGCCACCAGGGACACCTCGGCGAAAATCGCAAGCATAAATATGTACATTATACATAGATATATATATATTACATACATATACATGTAGATAAATGATGATAAATGTATAGGTATATGACATATATTAAATCATAATATATACTTATATATACAAATAAAAAAATAATAATTACTTTACTTCGTGCGATCCCCACCATGACATTTGTACATTTTGTTACTGGCAAACATTCTGGCACTTTATCTGGCATATCTTCTGGCATTCTATCTGACATTTTATCTGGCATTCTATCTGGCATACCTTCTGGCATTCTATCTGGCATATCTTCTAACATTCTATCTGGCATATCTCCTGGCACTCTATCTGGCATATCTTATGGCATTTTATCTGGCATATCTTCTCGCATTCTATCTGACATTCTATCTGGCATATCTTCTGGCATTCTATCTGGCTTTTGAGGTCCAGCGGTGCGCACCGAGTTCGGAAGGCCCCAGGTTGAGGTCCAGCGGTGCGCGCTGAGCTCGGCAGGTCCCAGGTTGAGGTACAGCGGTGCGCGCTGAGCTGGGAAGGTCCCAGGTTGAGGTCCAGCGGTGCGCACTGAGCTGGGAAGGTCCCAGGTTGAGGTCCAGCAGTGCGCACTGAGCTGGGAAGGTCCCAGGTTGACGTCCAGCGGTGCGCGCTGAGCTGGGAAGGTCCCAGGTTGAGGTCCAGCGGTGCGCACTGAGCTGGGAAGGTCCCAGGTTGAGGTCCAGCAGTGCGCACTGAGCTGGGAAGGTCCCAGGTTGAGGTCCAGCAGTGCGCACTGAGCTGGGAAGGTCCCAGGTTGAGGTCCAGCAGTGCGCACTGAGCTCGGAATTTGGCGAAGAGCTTGGCGAAGAGTTGGCAAGGCGGAAGTGGAGGTGGAAGTTGATGCAGACATGGTCGAGGAGAAACTGGAGGAGGAGGCGGAGGAGGAGGAGAAGGAGGAGGACAACAGCTCTGATAGAATCTAACAACCCTCACCTGGCAGGTGGGGAATAATAATAATAATAACACACACACACACATATATATATATATTTTATCATGTATGTATAAAGGCATAGGTGTATAGTCTACATCTATAAATTCTTTATAAATGAATATGCATATACTAAGACACACATGTGTCACACACACACACACATATATATATATATATGTATGTATGTAGAATGCAATTATGCACAGCTAAACACGCACATAATGTATATATATATATATACATACGTACGCCCGTACGCATACACCAAAAATATACTCTTCCAGTGGAGCCAAGAAACACCGAGGCAAACTAGGCAGCTCCGGTTTGTTCGCAGCTGGCTTTGCACCCCCAATCGCGGCAACAAGCTGTGGTCCTGCCGCTTCAAAACAGCAAAAAGGCACGGTGGTCATGTCAAAACACACAGACATACCTATTCCTATATACATGATTGCATACATACTGCAATGATAGTGTAACATATTCTATGTCAAACAAAACAAACAAAGTGGTAGTTATAATAATGTCAACTCTGGCTGTTCAATTCTTATGGGTGGTGATCACGTAGCCAAGTCCCGCTCCTCGCTATCTTCACCTCAGCCATTGAGGCAACGTCTGATTGGGTTTGTCCATAGGGTGCTCCTGGTGCATTTTGACTGCAGCGGTTTAAAACATCATTCTAGATTCATTTTCCCAATCGACATAGGAAATAAACATGCATCGTGTCGCCATTTTT
>CAMXCT020006668.1:71570-74070 GCA_947184155.2 Cladocopium goreaui | reverse complement strand
AATTAAAAAACATTCAAAGTCTGGATAAGTCTGGCGGTCGCTTGCCGTGTCCCGAGGGATTTCAAAATTCCGTGTTCAACTGAGACCGGGCTTGGCAGGTCAATCTGTGCCAATCACCCCATCCCCCTAGTATAGAAAACACATTAATATGTAAATCCCCTAATTAAACCTTGGTTTGCCGGAGATGTTTGCTATTTTAGGGGAAGGATCAGGCGACACCAAGCGATATGTCTCCAGGCGATCTGCCGCATCTTTCAGCTGAGCCTCTTGACACCCGAAGCCAGCAAAGCTCAAGGAGACCATCGAGGGACAAATGTACGAAGTCAAGCCACCTGCAGATTTCGGACCAAGCTTCTCAAGCCATCTGACCATCTTTTAAGGGGGAGAATCTATGGGATGATGGGGGATAACACCGACAGAAACAGGTGGTATAATGTGGATTTAATGGGAATATAGATAATATAATAACCAACGATTATATACAAGCATTCCCCCGCCCATTTTCAGACACCCCCATGAAATTGTCCGCTTCTTCCAGCTGCTTTCCCACCTTCAGGCAAGCGCCGAGACACTTCTGCATAGACCTGCGCAACTGCTCAGGGACTTCGTCAGCATGCGTCACTTGTTTCTAAGGTTCATGAAGTAAAGTGAAGCAAAAGGTGAACTCTGCAAGCTACTGGCTTACATTTTAGAATATGTTGAAGCCTTCAAAACTATATATATATGTTTTAAATGTATATAAGTGCCGTATTTCAAATCAAGTATCAGTATCACCTCTACCTGGTCCCAGCCGCAGCGCCTGCAATTTGGAGCCAGGCCTTCACGGGCAATGACTGGATTGGAAGAAATTTACAGGGAACTATGGTTTTCCAAATGAACTATGGGGTGCTCGGGGGCTCCTGCAATTTTCCTGTTCAAAGATATAAACAAGGTTGATCCCTCAGCACCTGAGGGTAAGATTCTGAACATGGGCAGTTTTTAGAGGTAAACTGACCAATTTTCCATAGTTTCCCAGCGCTTGTGGCACTTGTGGCTAGCATGTGTTGGAGCAACCCTGATAAATGAGGATATAACATTGCATTTTTCATAGAATCTAATGCGATATTATATAACTATATATGAATCGGATTGATGGTTTCAAGCCATCAGCAAAAAAAATATGCTTTTCATTGGGGATCATATCATCCTCCCATTTCTATATGGTTAATAATATAAACATATCACCGATTTGAAATCCATCATCCGGGGCTCCAAAATCGGTAATATGTTATGGTTCTTGGGGTGTCGGTGGAAGCCTTAGGCCAAACCCTTTCTTCGGCAAATGTCCAAAAACAAGTCCTTTCACGGATCAAGTGCAACACCGAAAAAAACACCCTCCTCGGTAGGTGCCTGAAATCGGTCTCCTCGGGTTGAACGTAGGCGCAAGTGTTGTTGCTGCCGCAATGCAATTCAATGCAGCTGTGGATGCCTGCCACACGGGGGATCTTCCGAGCCAGGCGAGCCTTTCTCTTAACTAAGTTAGTGCCTCTAATGTTGGTAAGACAATAGGATCCGCCATCCCCAACTTTACCATTTTTATGGTTGGCATAAACCATTTTAAACCATCAAAATATGGCGGTTTTAATTATTGCTTTACTTCATTAAGAGCCTTGGGGTAGATGCAAAAAAAAACATTGAGGAACTCGACCCAGTCTTCTCACTGGGGTGATCGCTACCTTTTTCGTAATGGGTCATGGATTGAGTGAGTAACTGGGTGACCAGGCGATATAAATCCACTTCAAGGATCATCCAGGAATATCGGTATCCCAACCAGGCAATCGGTAATTGCGAAAAACAAAAACATCAATAATGCACATATCATCAAACATCTAGATTTATCATGATTTATCTAGATTTATGATGATTTATGGATGAATTTCCCACATATGTCCTGTTGAGAATAACATAAATAAACATTTCCCATGGATTTTCCAGCACAATTCGAAGCTCGGAGATGATTCCCGCAACTGACCCAGTGAGGCAAATCTTTTTGGACAGCACGGTATCTGTGGGGAAGTCGGAGGACTCAACGGGTTGGTTTAAGGAAAAAAAATGCAGAACACATCAGAAACCTAGCATTTTCCTATGAATTCTTGGCGTTTCCAGCGGATTTTCCCTTAAGAACCAATGTTGAGAGGGAGAAATCAGTGTTGGATACAAGATCTGAAGATGTGGTGACTGGTGAAAAGTGAACAGTTACACATGGGACTTGAGGAGGTTGCTAGGTCACCATGGTCACAAAGCGCCCAGCTGTGTGGCGTGAGAAAAGCTATGAGAATTTGGCCTGTGCAGGTGTTTGACTCTAGGTCTTGTGCAATTGTCACACATACAAATTTATCTTCAACATGTTCTTTTTTCCGAACCTAAATTATATGTCGTTTGGTGCTAGACTCTAAGCAAATATGTGGAATGGATCCGCAAACAAAACACAACTCCAAATGGATTTCGTGATGTTAGGCCG
>CAMXCT020006668.1:64070-66570 GCA_947184155.2 Cladocopium goreaui | reverse complement strand
CTACCAGAACTCCTCTCATGATGTCTCGCGTTTGTTTATTAATGTTCAATAACAGCATCTTAAGCTTACAAAAAACATCAAAAAAACAAACTCGATGGTCTTATAAAATGACTTGGCACCTCAAAACTCTTACAAAATGAACACTTGAAAATCTACAACTTTGCCTTTTGGGTGCCCTGTTAGAAAATGCCCTGGTTAGGGGGCTTTTTGTAACTACAAAATGCCTATATATAAACAATTTATAGTGGGGTCGACCCCTTCCATTCTGTAAGGGAAATTCCAAGGGGGATAGCCATGCATGTTTGTCCGGTACCAAAACACCAAGAAATGCTACCTGCTACATATTCAACAGGCGACAACAGCAAACAGTGTGCTCCGTGTGGGTCGCCACTTGATCGATTGCTCGAGCTTGGCCTTTGCAACGCAACAATCCTGCGCCGTGGCTACAAACGAAATCTGGACATTTTTGGCATTTCAAAGGCGAAGGCTACTAATCATTCGGTTTAGTGTCTTCAGTAATAAAGGCATTCAAGTTTCGGGGGCGTCCCGGTTTTGATCTTTACATCTATACAAGTACCGTCTATACCACATCCTAGCACTGCAGATTCAATATTGTTTTGCGAAGTTTCAGGTATTGGGCGACTGCTATCGCGCCCTAAACTTGCACTTGCGATGAACGGAAGGTGTCGTATTTTCTTCGGCACCTGGCACTTGTTGAATCCAAAATAGACAACAAACAAAACAAATGTATGTTCACGCGGGGGCAACCAAAAAAATCATTTGCCTACACTAAAAACTCATCTTGATAAATTTTCACTCCACCATGGTTTACACCAAAAACATAATTTTACTCCAAGTGTCCGTCAATAAATTCTTTCAATGTGACAGTTCCATCGCCATCGTCGAGAATGTGAAACAAAGCTTTGCTTTCCTGAAGCCCGGACAATTTAAACATGCATGCCCATACTTATTTTGGCACTTCAGCTCACACAATTTCCCAGCATAGGACCCCAAGCGGTGAGTTTCGTGAGTTATGCAGGATCTCTCATGGTCACGGACGAGCTGTGAAAGGAGTGTCAACCAATTTGTCTAGACGTCAGCACGGTCCGCCCCAGGAACCTTACAATGCCTTAACAAGATGTCCCAAGATCTCTTTCGAGGATCCCTGCGATTTAGCTCGGATCCTCTGGGATCTGATATGGATCTACGTTCCTGATCTCTGAAAACTCTAAAGGCTACCCTTGTGTCCCCAGAACTCTCCACCAAACCTTTGCACAAGGTCTCTTCAGAATTGTAAAGGGTATCTTGAAAGGACCATGTTTCAAAGATGCACAACGGCTCTCTAGGGTATCTCTTTTTGGAAGAAATCTCTGAAGAATGTCTCTTTTACATCCTTTAAAAAAAAATCTCACCTAAAACTCCAGGCAAGGGGATCTGTACAAGGTCTTCGGATTTCAAGGCAAGATCTTTGGAATAAACCTCTTCACAAAATCCCTCTAAAATACTTGTGAGTGCATGGACTCCTTCGGAGTTCCGATGAACTGATTTTTGTGCCAGCTCTTTCTCTCGAAAGGATGTTTGCAAGAGACTCGGGGAGGTTGTGCACACGATCTCAAATATGGATGTCTCGATCCCTTTGGAAAGGTACAGGATCCCTTTAGAAGACGTCTGTGCAAGGAAACCAGGGGCAAGATTCCCCCCCAGTGGATCTCTGTGGAAGGCCTCATCCGCATGCCAAAAGATTGCAAAAGGAAAAGTATTGCAAAAGGCTGTTCCGTCCCTGACTGCATGTGGAATTTCATCCGGTAACCACGCAGATCGATCCAATTAGGCTGGGATATTTCAGGGCAACTTGCAATGCTCAAATAGAACTTCTAAGAATGAAATTCATCTTGCATACGTGAGCCGGACATAGCGTTGGCATTATGAAGTCTAGCGCTGAGCTAGCACGAAACAGTAGCGCTGAGGTGGTGATTTGCTTGATTCAGGCGCGATTCCGCTTCATACGAAGAGGAAAAAAAAACAAATAATGTCGGTCATGACTTTTGACCTCCTGAGTATAGAAGCTGTGACAGCCTTTTTTGGGGTTCCGCGCGATTGAGGCCTCTGACATGCATGTCCGACAACTGCAAGTGAAAACAGCTCCAAAAATTGTTCCCGCTCGATCAATATCAGGGATCGCTTCAGCTGTTGAACTTTGCGCACTGGCACTTCTAGATCTTCTAGCAGCGCGCACATCAACTTTGACCTATTCTTGCATCCTCTTGGGCGTCTATGCTATTTTACTCCGGCCTTCACGTGGTCTGTCTTCCTGATTCTCATCCTGGGCCGTCTGGTACCTACATCTTCTATGACCTTATCTGCGACATATGCGCGTCACAAGCGAGCTTCCGCGTCACATCCGAAACCCCTTTTCCCCCCAAACCCATTTCTCAAATGGCAAACACTGTAGAGCCTATATCCTCAGGATCCCACCGAGACCAATCACTCACCCTGGAGC
>CAMXCT020006668.1:21809-63970 GCA_947184155.2 Cladocopium goreaui | reverse complement strand
GTGTTGTTAGTGTTGTTAGTGTTGTTAGTGTTGTTAGTGTTGTTGGTGTTGTGTTAGTGTTGTTGTTGTTGTTGGTGGTGGTGGTGGTGGTGGTGGTGGTGGTGGTGGTGTACCGAGACTACAGCAGCGTGCCCATCTGCTTCGAACCAAGAGAAGATGTTGCTCCACACCTCATGGAAAAGCAAAAAAGCAAAGAAAAGCAAAAAAGCAAAAAAGCAAAGAAAAGCAAGAAAAGCAAAAAAGCAAAGAAAAGCAGAAAAGCGAGAAAAGCAAAAAAGCAAAGAAAAGCAAGGAAAGCAAAAAAGCAAAGAAAAGCAAGAAAAGCAAAAAAGCAAAGAAAAGCAGAAAAGCGAGAAAAGCAAAAAAGCAAAAAAGCAAAGAAAAGCAAGGGAAGCAAAAAAGCAAAAAAGCAAAGAAAAGCAAAGAAAAGCAAAAAAAACAAAAAAAGGAATAGAAGCAAAGAAGCAGAGAAGCACTGCAGGAGGCAATAGAGTAAGCAGGAAGAAATCCAAAAAAAAATCCCTAAACTAAAAAAAAAAATCCCTAAATAAATGGCCCTCCATTCTTATGTCCTGTTCGTTTCCTTTCTTTCGCATAAACTCTTACGTCCTGATCGTTCAGTTTTTCCTTCCGTTTCAACTCTTCCTTTCTATTCGTTGCGTCTGTGCCTTCGTATCAACTCTTCTGTCTTGCTCGTTTAGCATCGTTTAGCTCTTCCTTTCCTTTCACCTTGTCCATTTCGTTGCGTCCATCCTTTCGTTTCAACTCTTCCCTCCTATTTGTTATTTCCTTTCGTTTCAACTCTCACCTCACGTTTCACAGAAAACTTGAAAAAAATGCAGCTCGCGAGAAACGCATTTTTTTTCAAATTTTCAAGGGTGGGGCCATTCGGGCTGGTATTTGCCGTCCAAGCAGCCATAAGCAGCCACTTGCGGCCACTTGCGGCCACTTGCGGCCACTTGCGGCCACTCGCTTGGAGCGGCCACTTGCGGCCACTTGCGGCCACTTGCGGCCACTTGCGGCCACTTGCGGCCACTTGCGGCCACTTGCGGCCACTTGCGGCCACTTGCGGCCACTTGCGGCCACTTGCGGCCACTTGCGGCCACTTGCGGCCACTTGCGGCCACTTGCGGCCACTTGCCCTAGCGGCCACTTGCGGCCACTTGCGGCCACTTGCGGCCACTTGCGGCCACTTGCGGCCACTCGAGTGGCTGCAAGTGGCTGCTTTTTTGAATTTCAAATACCGCTGGTTTTGCAACCTCAATGTAAAAGCAAGTCAAACAGACTAGGCCTGGACACATCACCAACAGCCAAACTGAAATCAAGCAAGCTACATCTACCCAGAGAAAACATCATCATACTTGGGATACCCCTTGATATGGGCTACATCTATGCCAAAGAGCCCAAGACATCCGAAACAGGCCAGGCCTGAGCTCCCGTGTCATCGATGTCATTCCGTGCCAAATTCATGTCCCGCACGGAGCTATTGATCTTCAAGGCTCCCGCGAGAGCCTGAAAGAAACACGAGACATCAAAGATCCGGGTCAGCAACTGCAACAAGTAAAATCAGTAAAGAGACTTGGCTCGCCTCTGACCAACCTAGACCAACCTACGAATCGACATGACACTCACTTGAAGCTGATCTGGAAATGCTTCGAATGAAAGCATGTCAAACAGACTAGGCCTGGACACATCACCAACAACAAAACTGAAGTCAAGCAAGCTACATCTACCCAGAGAAAGCATCATCATACTTGTAATACCCCTTGATGATCCTTGATGTGTGCTGAGTCTAAGCCAAAGAGCCCAACACATCCGATACAGGCCAGGCCTGAGCTCCCTCGGGACCAATCTTGTTATGTGCCAAATTCATGTCCCGCACGGAGCTATTGGTCTTCAAGGTTTCCGCGAGAGCCTGAAAGAAACACAAGACATCAAAGATCTGGGTCAGCAACTGCAACAAGTAAAATGAGTAAAGAGACTTGGCGAAGCGAGATGTAAGGGGAACATGGGCAAGGGAGTGAAGGTGGCTCTGAGTGGAGTTAGTCAGGTGGTGAGTTGGATGGAGTGGGCTGGGCGGAGTGAGATTGGTGAAGTTTGTTAGAGTGAGTTCGTTGGATTGCTAGAGTTGGATAGAATGAGTGAGTTGGATGGAGTGAATTCAGTGGAGTGAGTTTGATCGAGTGCAGTGGACCGAGTTAGATGACTTGAGAGTGGAGAGCGTTGGAAAGTGTGAGGTGGAGTGAGCCGAGCCATGTTCCAAGGTAACATCATGTTACATTTCGAGCTTTATGTCCAAAATGATAGCTGATGTAGATGGTGTGGTCTTGTGGGAAATCAAGCCTCAATCAGCCAGGGGTGTTCAATGGGCGGAACCGGGGTAATCGCTGCCTCCCACATCCCTTGCTACCGTGAGAAGCAACTCCAGCTAGCTACCCGTGATATGCTTCAAATGACTCCAAGAGGAGGTCACCCAGCAATTCAGCGACTTGCCTTTTATTGTTGTATGTGGGTGAGCAAGCAATCGTATCAAGCAAGTGAATCAATGATCAAACAATCTGCTGCCTTCACCATGAAGCGGCCACTTTCACCGATGCCACGGATTTCAAGCGTCTCCACTTGACTTGATGCCAAAGCCTGCAGGGCGCCAAGTTTTTTCAGGACACGGCAACATTTTTTCCATGCAAGGTCACACAACTAGCATCAGCTAGCACCACCATCACCAACATGTCTCTGGCCTTCCCTGGGGACGTTGCCTCTTCCTCGCCACATTGAAACCTCCTCACCGTCAGGCTCTTCAGATTTTCGTAGTGTGGGAGCGCACGCGCTAGCGCCAAGATCTCTTGGGCCGGAAGGCCTTCCAACACCAAGTGTTGGCATTCGATCACCTTCTCCCTGAAAATCTTCTGTTGCAAATAGATCACTGCATCAGCATCCGAGCGATGGGTGAACTTTGCTTGCTCCATTTGCTGCCTGAAATTCGCAGGGATCATAGGCACTCTCCCATTGAGATGATCGGATTTCTGCGTCTCAGACTTCGGATCCTTCGGTCTGTCGATGTGTTGATGTTGTGCATTCACTCCTCTCAGAGATGACCATTCGATTTCTGCCATACACCACCCTCGCTGTAAGTATGGAGTTCTGTTGGCTTCCAAGAGCTTCAAGGGCTTCTCTTTCAGAGTCTTGCTGCCTGCATCATACACTCGGACAACAGCTTCTTCATCAGCCATCATGGTGTTCCAAACATGCTCTGGAGTAAGGGTTTCGATCCTGAATGTCAAAGTGCATTCGTGAGCATACATGAGGTGCATGTTGTTCATCGCCTTTCGAAAGCTCCTCTCTTCATGTGAGTTGGTTCTTTCGTATTGGAAGAGCGAGCTGTAATCATAGAAGATCCAAATGTCTGCTTCGAATGCAGCACCGTACAGTCCAGTATGATTGACGATCTGCTGCAATTGGTGCCGACACGGATCTGGATGTTCCCTGGTTTCCCAGGCGTGGGAAATGGAACAAATGATCGCCTCCTGGGTCCCCTTGGCCCAATTTTGCACTTCTTTGTGCGTCACCAACGCACTCTGACGCTCGCCACCACACGTGAAGGTCTCGGTTTCAGCTTCTTGCCGTCTCGGCAACGGCCGTTTGGAGAGAACCAAGTCTACCAAGTACCTCAGATTTCTGTAAGGTGCATCATGTCTCATGTCAGACATGAACGGAAACATCTTTTGTCATGAGTTTCTGGCATCTAGGTAGGTTGAAGCTGGCATTTGTGGCTCGCGTGCTGAATTGTTCAGCTATCTGACTTGCCATCTTCATGTGAAATATCACTGGCTCTGTCCTTTTTGGCTTGAATTTTCACTTGCAAGAAGACGAGGAAGACAAAGCATAATTCTTTGCGTGTATACCAGTAGTACCGCACAAGGCGGTGGCGGAAGTTTCAAAAATAGGAAACCTATAGGAGAGATTGGCTGTTGTGAATCAGGGATGGCAGAGCGAATCCACTGATGGACCGAAAGGTGCTTGAGGTCTCCTCTCTTTCTCTCTCTTCCTCTGACTATCTACTTACCTACCAGCCTATCTTCTATGTATCTATCTATCTATCGATCTATCTATCTCTCTCTTTCTCTCTTTCATCTAATTACCTATCTACCTATCTACCTATCTACCTATCTGCCTACCTACCTACCTATCTATCTATCTTTCTATCTATCTATCTATATCTCTCTCTCTCTTTCATCTGTCTATCTGTCTAGCTGTCTACCTGTCTATCTATCTATCTATCTATCTATCTATCTATCTGTCTATCTGTCTATCTGTCTATCTGTCTATCTGTCTACCTGTCTATCTGTCTACCTGTCTATCTGTGGCGCAGTGTCATTCAGTGTAATGTAGTGCAGTGTAATGTAGTCTAGTGTAGTGGAGTGTAGTGGAATGTAGTGTAGTGTAATGTAGTGTAGTGTAGTGTAATTTCGTGTAGTGGAGTGTAGTGGAGTGTAGTGGAGTGTAGTGGAGTGTAGTTGTGTAGTCGTAGTTGTAGTTGTAGTGTAGTGGAGTGTAGTGTAGTGCAATGTAGTGAAGTGTAGTGGAAGGTAGTGTAGTGTAATGTAGTGTAATGTAGTGTAGTGGAGTGTAGTGTAGTGTAATGTAGTGTAGTGTAGTGTAATGTAGTGTAGTGTAGTGTCATTTAGTGTAGTGGAGTGTAGTGGAGTGTATTGTAGTGGAGTGTAGTTGTGTAGTTGTAGTTGTAGTTGTAGTGTAGTGGAGTGTAGTGTAATGTAGCGAAGTGTAGTGGAAGGTAGTGCAGTGTAGTGTAATGTAGTGTAGTGTAGTGGAGTGTAGTGTAGTGTAGCGTAATTTAGTGTAGTGTAGTGTAATGTAGTGTAGCGTAGCGTAATTTAGTGTAGTGGAGTGTAGTGGAGTGTAGTGGAGTGTAGTGGAGTGTAGTGGAGTGTAGTGGAGTGTAGTTGTGTAGTTGTGTAGTTGTAGTTGTAGTTGTAGTGTAGTGGAGTGTAGTGTAGTGTAATGTAGTGAAGTGTCGTGTAATGTAGTGAAGTGTAGTGGAAGGTAGCGTAGTGTAGTGTAGTGTAATGTAGTGTAGTGTAATGTAGTGTAGTGGAGCGTAGTGGAGCGTAGTGGAGTGTAGTTGTGTAGTTGTGTAGTTGTGTAGTTGTGTAGTTGTAGTTGTAGTGTCGTGGAGTGTAGTGTAGTGTAAGGTAGTGAAGTGTAGTGGAAGGTAGTGTAGTGTAGTGTAGTGTAGTGTAGTGTAGTGTAGTGTAGTGTGATGTAATGTAGTGTAGTGAAGTGTAGTGGAGGTGTAGTGTAGTGTAATGTAGTGTGGTAGTGTAGTGTAATTTAGCGTACTGGAGTGTAGTGGAGTGTAGCGCAGTGTAGTGGAATGTAGTTGTGTAGTTGTAGCTGAAGTGTTGTGGAGTGTAGTGTAGTGTAATGTAGTGTAGTGTAGTGGAGTGTAGTGTAGCATCATGTAGTGTACTGTAGTGAAGCGAAGCGAAGCGACATCTGAACCTCCAAAAGTGGCACGAACATGTGGTGTTTTGTACATTTTGACTTGGAAATGTGCTTCGCGCCACAACGGCGTGCACTTTTTTCGACATCTGAACAAAAAGTGGCGCGAACATGTGGTGCTTTGTACATTTTGACTTCGAAATGTGCTTCGCGCCACAACGGCGTGCACTTTTTCCACATCTCAACTTCCAAAAGTGGTCCGAAGCTGGTGTGTTTTGTACATTTTCACTTGGACATGTGCGTCGCGCCACAACGGCGTGCACTTTTTCGACATCGCAACTTCCAAAAGTGGTCCGAACCCCTAGTTTTTTTGACATTTTGACTTCGAAATGTGCTTCGCGCCGTTGGTGCACTTTTTCCACATCTCAACTTCCAAAAGTGGTCCGAAGCTGGTGTGCTTTGTACATTTTCACTTGGAAATGTGCTTCGCGCCACAACGCCGTGCACTTTTTCGACATCGCAACTTCCAAAAGTGGTCCGAACCCCTAGTTTTTTTAACATTTTGACTTCGAAATGTGCTTCGCGCCACAACGGCGTGCACTTTTTCGACATCGCAACTTCCAAAAGTGGTCCGACAATGGTGTGTTTTGTACATTTTGACTTCGAAATGTGCTTCGCGCCACAACGGCGTGCAATTTTTCATCTCTCATCTGGCCAGCTGGCTCCGCACCCGCCGCTTTAGCGAGCCTAATTTTTTGACCCTCCGGAGCCTCAAATCATTGGAAAAACACAGTGTTTCACGACTTTCCTACCTTTTCGCGCATCTGCATCTTCTTTCTTCTGACTCTTTCTCTTCTGATCTTCTCTCTTCTAATCTTTCTCTTCTCTCTGCCTCTTCCCTGCTCTGCTTTTCATCTGTGCATATTGTCGGAAGTTTGACTTCTAAACTTCCTTCGATAACCATTGGTCCTGCTTTGGCTGCAATCTAAGGATTCAATGATCGAGCACTTCCACATGCAAATCTGCAAATCTGTACAGCACTGCACAGCACCGCACAGCACTGCACAGCACTGGTTTACTGTAGAGCACATAGCCACAACGACTGGGGGTCAAACTTGGCTCGTACCAACCGAACATCCGAATCTTGTAGGAATTGGGCGAAAGCCTGTGGATCTTTCAAGCCGTATCGAGCCTTGGGGCAAATTCAATGGCTCCACACGAGGAAATCCTTCAAAGAAAAGATAAAGAAACAATTGCTAATATACTCATCTTGACATCGTGCTGGAATGATTGAGCAAGTGCATAGGGTATACTGCTGAGATCTGTTGAGGCTGGTCTTCATGGACAGAATTCTTCCCCGGTCATGTGCCAACTTCATAACATTTTCTCCACTTGGTACTGCTCGGAACCGGGCTTCTGCGTCGGCCGCTTTGGCAATGGCCTTCGTCAATCAATGAATTTGTGAGACAACCAATCCCCATCCAATATGCCGATATTAGACGGTTCCAAGACCAATAAATGTGGGAATAATTGAATGAATAATGATACTGCGATCCCCAAACGGGGGAAAAACCCAAAGGCAGCAAAAAGGGCCGCCTATTTCTTGAGCCATACAAAAGGTAGCGTGTCATCGCTTGTGCAGGGGCCATGCCAGTGAGACGACTGAAGCATGTAAAAACCCCTGAGACATGTGAACACTTCTTGATTTGTGCGTGTCCATCCAAATTGAAAATGCCACCACACTCCCCTATGTTGCGACACAGCAACATTCCGGTGGCAGCCCAAAAGGCAAAACTTCAGAAGCTATGGCCCGGCTCTCACACGTCAGTCACCACAGAGTAGCCGCCATCACTGGTTTCATCCTCGGATTCCACTGCCTCCTCGTAGTACTGGTCCTCATCCGTTCCCCTTTCCACAGTAGCTCCATGGAGGAAGTCCCAGAGCATCACATCGCTGACGTCAGAGCGATTTGATCGCAGATATCGGGTTCTGCGGCCTGTTGGATCCTCTCGAGGACGTCCGGGGTAAAGGTCGGGAGGAAGTGTGTGGCTTCCCGGACAGACTCTCCTTCGCGGACACTCAATGTTGGTCCATCATTCCACCTATTCACAGGGGCTGGTGGCCGCTGGTACACCTGGGTCCCTGGGGGAAAAACGGTGTATCTCCTGGTAGGCCCCCAGCTCGCTGAAAGGCTCGAGGACTCCTCCAAAGAGCCAGTTGGCCTCACAACCGAGGCCTCCGACGATGCCGAAGGTGTGGACGAAGGTGGGCCACAATGGCCACCAGCCACAGACCAGCTTCCAATGGAGCTAGTCTCACGAGAGACCTGTCCAGTCCCCATTGATGCAAAAGCAGCTGCACCTCGTCCAATGGCATCGACCTGGGCTCTTCTCACACTTCCCGAAGACCTTCCAAACTGCCTCGGCATGTTCCACGCCCGCTCATTGTTAGGCGTCCACACCACCGTATCAGGTTGTAGGCGGGGCACACCAGAGGAGCTTCGTCCGCTTTGAGCACTTTCTGCAAGGCGAAAGAAAGACCATCCTCTCCATCGGCCCGTCACGGGAGATTGCGGCGGAACTTGGCCATGGGACCACTGATCCTCCTGCACAGCTCGTTCCCAGCCTCGAGGCCCTGACCACCAGATGACAGATCCTTCTGGCCTCCAAGTCTTCGATTCTGACTGGACAGCTGCGATGGATCGGGTGGAACAACCGGCTTCTCAGTGACCGATGAACCCTCACAACCCAACCATCATTGAGGCTGATCCACAAGTCATCATTTGCCGCGTATGGCGGCTGGTTGAACTCCGCAGACTCCCATGGCGTTGGCCCAAACGGCGGTGCCCGAACAGCACACAAGCGCGGAGCAACCGGGGAGCCCTCAGGGCTACAGTGGGATGAAGTGGGTTCATGGTCCCTCACTTCATGTTGCAATGCAGGTTCATTTTCCCTTGCATCACCCTTGACTGGCCTGGGTTCATGTTCCCTCAGACTCTTTCCTTTTTCTTGTGCTGGTCTTGATTCCTTCTTTTCTTCAACTGGTTTAGCCATAGATGCCAGCCCTTCCATGCAACACATCCATGCTGTCAAGGCTGACAAGCTCACAGCTCCAGCCGTTTTCACAAGACTGCTCGCCCCATGTTGGAGCATCAAACCTCCTAAGGCTACCACCGCCTCTGTTAGGCGACACAAGCGAGATGATTCAGTCGGCTGCACAAACCTAACTAGGCCTACAGTCCTACGAAAAACTTCCCAGCTCGTATCAGCACCACAGGCTTCGTGAGGAGGTCTGCTGCAAGCTCTGAGCCAGGGGTGTGCTGAACCCGCCATTCTCGTGCTGCCAGTCGCTCCCTCAAGACGAAGCTTCTCAGTCTCAAATGTCTGGTTCTCCAAGGGCCATCAGGAGCCAAAGAAGCTGGATCCCTGACAGGTTGTCTCCTCGGATCTCAAACTGGCCGCTCTCCACCAGGTCGTTGTGCTCCAACACATTGAGGATCACCTGCAAGGACTCACCCATCGTCAGCGCATCCACATAGCCGATCAACTCAGCTTCAGTGCTGCTAAGGGCTGCAAAAGGCTGCCTTCGGCTTTCCCATTGGACCAAGGCATTTCCCCACAGCGCCAGGATTCCTTGGCACCCTCGAAGTCCTTGTGGAGCATGAGATGCATCGGAAAGGAGTGTCACCTTCCTCAAGTCACCATTTGGTTGCCCTTGATCATCCAGGCAACTGCCATAGGAAAGCACCATGTCCACGGTCTCCTGCAAGTAGCCCAAAACATGCCGACCCAGTTCTTTGACTCTCCTTGGACATCTCGTGACCCATCCGCTCAGCGTTGAAATTGCAAATGCAAGGTCTGGTCTCGTTCTGCCACTCAGCCAGAGGAGTTCACCAAGCAGTTGTTGGCACTGCTTCACCGCATCAGGATCCGGGCTCTCCTCCTCTTCCGGGACCAAGTCGATCTTTGGCAAAGGGACCTGTCGGCCAGGAACTGGACCGTGGCGCTCCAAAAGCTCCCGGGCAAAATCTGGCTGACCAAGCAAGAGGGTATCTCCTTGCCATCTCAACTGCATTCCACAAAACTTCAACCACTGGGTATCACCAACCCATTCCACTTCAGAGCAGGTCCACTCCTTGCGAACCCTGGCCAACGTGGATTCAACAACTTCCCTGGGCCCAGCGCACAAGACATCGTCCACATAGACAATGAGGAAGCCCAGTGGGTTGGCATAGGCATCGTCATTGAGGTTTGGAGTGGGATACTGCTCCTTGGGCACTCCCATGATCGACCAAATGTTGGGCTCCGGCGATCTGGCCAAGTGACATCTGTGGGTCTGTGTTTCCCACCTGAAGGTTCCCAGATGCCGATCCCTGAAAGTGGCCCAATCAGCTGGCGATGTGTCTAAGCCATACATGGCTCCATCACAGATCCATCTTTCGTCCAAACCCACCAATCCTGTCGAAGTCAACAATCTCGGGGGCTCCACAACCAATAACTGTCTCCTCGATTGGGACCTCGGAGCCGATAGAAAAGCCCCACGCACATCTGTGGATGCTAAGGACCATCCTTCTCCAGCCGATTTGCGTAGGACGCACCTCAAAGCCGTTGCGTCCACCCCACCTGCATATAGATCGGCAGTGGTGGTTTGACTGCTGCCTCCACCTCGATCACCACCAGATCCATGCCCTCGACCTCCAGGCACTTGAGAAGGTAGAGGAGGGTCTCCATGAGGATCTTCACGGCCTTGATCTCCATCCTCCGGAAGCTGAGGCGCCTTCACATGTCCAGCAGGATGCACCATGTTGCCGCATATGACAATTCTGGCCTTTCTCTTCCCAGACGGGGATTTGATGGTCGGGACAACCTTCGCAGGGGCCACCTCCATCCTGTCGTAGCCCGGCTCACATGCCAGCTGCTCCAGTTTCACCCTTCTGATAGTTCCCGAGCTCACCAAGGCTTCCAATTCCGCCTGCAAAGGCTCCTTCCACAAAGCAATGTCCTTCTTGACCTCCGCTAGAGAGACCGTGTAGGTTTGAAGCACCGCCCGCGCATGGCCTGGTGGGTCACTGACATCCAAGGGCACCTGGCTGCTCACGGGGTCGTTGACCTCCTTGGAGAGAGCTGCAAGTCGACAGTCCTTTGCCTGTCGTCTCAGGGCCACGTCATCCACCATAGCCAGCTCCTCCTCCAAGCTCTGCACCTGATCTTCCAGATACTGCAGCCATTGTCCATGTAGTAGCCCCATCTCAGCGCCAACCGCTTCCCTGGCAAGCTCCTGCTCCCACAGCGTCTTCCACCCCCAATGCTCTCGGTACACTCCATCAAGAAGCTCCTTGGGGTTGTTGATCTCCACTGATTCCCAGGCTCGAACTCCTTCTTCTCCACATGGTTCCAGCTCCAGAGATGCCTTCGCCCTCATAGAGGCTAGCTCTTGCAAGCCCGACTGTGAAGAAGACCACAAAGCTGTAGATGCTTCCCCTTGCAAGCCTGATCGTGAAGAGGAACCCAAAGCTGTAGCTGCTTCCCCTTGCGAGCCCGATTGTGAAGAAGACCACCGAGCTGTAGATGCTTCCCCTTGCAAGCCCGATCGTGAAGAGGAGCACAAGGTTGTAGTTGCGTCACAGAATTGGCATGCTCCCTCACCAGGTTGCAATAGGCCGCAACTCCCACACTCCCAAAGGGTCTTCGACGATGCGGCAGAGGTCGTAGTGGAAGGCAAAGATTCGATTGAAGTTCTTGGAGTTTCCATTGAAGTGGGATTGCACTCCCCCCCTGCCCACACTGCTCGAAGTAGGGCAGGCATTTCCTTCTCACTTCCATGTTCATCACCTTCATGAAGTTGATCTTGAGGCATTTCATCCGGCGAATAGGCCAAGCTCATGACATCCTCCCCCTGATCTGCATTTCTGGCCTCCCCCCAAACATCATTGGAGTCGCCCTCAGCACCCAGGTCCCCTTGTAGGAGTAGAGGTAGCTCATCATGTTGAAGAGGTTGAGGGACCTTCCGATCCTCCACATAAGGCGGCTGCTTTCCAGTCACCCTCCTCGTTGATGCGTCGTAGAGCTCCATCACAGCCGTCTCTCCTGATTCAGCTGGACATACCACTGCTCTGGCATGTTGGACATTCTTCCCATCTCGCAGCACCCAGCCGTTGGTCATGTTGGGGCTTGGACCCATGAGGACCATGGATTTGAATGGAGGCGCCAAGGGGCCCTGCTTGTGCCAGCGCTTGGTCTTCACCACCACTCGACCACCCAATGGGACCATTGGCTTGGAGGGCACACCCATTTTCTGCAGCTGGTTCCTGAGTCTTTCCTCCCCAGCCCATCGTGCCACTCCTGGCCAATCCTGAAGTGCCAAACCTGAGGTAGCCAGCAGCACCCTCAGTCTCCTCTTGATCTGTCCAACCTCTGCCTCCACCCGTCCGTTGGCTGGCCCATCATCACCACTCGTCATCGTCTGGTAAAGGGCGTGGCCCATGCACCAACGCTGAAAAGGCTTGGACAGGAAGGACTTCTCACGATCTGTGTGGACCCTCAAGATCGGGACACCCAGCGCTCTAAAGCGCCCGAACACCCTGCTCGCAGCTTCGACGATGTGCCCAATGTGCCTCGACTCCAGGATCTCCACCAAGGTGACGTTCTGGAGTCCAACGGCTCCCTTGAGGCCCTCCACATGTTCCAGCCAGGCCTGGTTTAAGCGGTTCACCGCCTCATCACCCACCAACTCCACGTCGGGATCATCCTCCAGCTCCTCCAAGATGGCCTCCTTCTCCAAGACCTGCGGCTCCGATGAAGCTTCATGCTGATCTCCATGGGGTTCTTCTGGGCTCTCTGAGGTCTCCTTCTCATCCAAGACCACGTCCGCCTTCTCTTCCACCTGGATGTCAGCTCGCTCCAACATCGGCAAAGGAACTGTAGCCACCATGATGTATTTCCCTTTCTGGCGACGTCCATCATCTCGACCCACAGGATACGGGCCCACCAAGTCTAAAGACATGACATAGGCAGAGCTGTCGGCATGTGACCGTCTGTGAGGACTGTCCACCCCTGCCAGCTCCATACATCGCCTGCAGTCTCGTCTGTAAGGATGGTGATGAGCTCTGATGTGTCGCTTCCACTCCTCAACGTTCAACTTGTGGATGCGCTGGGCAAGACATTGATCCCGTTCATGGAGATAGGTCCTCAGCGCTACCTTGAATGCAGCCACCAAGCCCGGTGCCCAGCTCGCCCAATCCTTCGATGCATTGATTGAGGCCTGAAGATCTCGTGGAAGAGGATCCGATCTGCGTGTTGAATCCCTCAAGCCATCCAGCTGCTCCAAGCCCGGCAGATTTCCCAAGACCGTAGTTGGCTTCCGTCTCACATGCCCCATTTGGGATTGATCAAAACTCACAAGCTTCAGCTGCCCTCGTCCCACCAGGTCCTTCAGTTCAGGAAAGTTCCAAAAGGATGGGAAGTTGGCTGCAACCTCAGGTCCAAGGTATTCCATTGGGTCTTCAGGAGACTCCAGTGCAAATGCCGTAGGAAGACAATGAAGCTCCGCCACCTGCATGCGTCGCTCCTCCGCCTTCAAGAACAGGCCCAGCTGCTTGAAGAGGAGCGCTGTGTCAGAGTTGACCCGATGCAGGTCCCATGTGGACAACCCTTCAAGATGGAAGCGAAGGCCGTCTCGTCCTCGAAGAGGAGGTGGTCCAGGCTGCCGTTGTCGCAGTCTTGACGTCGTCCGGCATGGTGGTCCACCCAAAATGCCAACCACCTTTCCAGCACATGCAAGCTCCCAAATGAACGCCCACGTGGCTGCATCATGTAGGTCAATCCCATGCAAAGTGTCCACCGTGAGGATCGTGTAGCCAGCCTGTTCCAGCTCATCCCACTGTTTGTGGTTCTTCCCTGAAAAGAGGTGCAAAAGGATGCCCTTCGACTTCCACAGTCTCCTTCTTCGATGGCGATTCCAGGGAAGGCTAGAAGAGTGGTCACGCCAGCTTTCACCCTGCCCCTTCATGAACCTCCAGATGGAGTGCGGGACCTGTGGGAAGTGATCAGCCCACCACTTCAACTCGTCCTCCTTCAAGTCCACATCTACCTGCTGCATCTTCTCCAAGTCACCCAACAGGGACAGGCCTTCCGCCCTTGACATCACCGGGCATCCTCCCCTCAAGCTGCACTGCAAAGGCCCTTTAGTAGGGTGGTGGATCACGATGCTGTCTCTCTTCCATGTGATCTTGTAGTCAGCTGCCACCAACCAGGCCAATGGAATGATCGGCTCAACAGGGCTCCGGCTCAGCAAGGTCTGGTGCTTGGGGTGCTTGAAGAGGGTCGTAGATCCACAGGCCAACTCCACCTTGGTGGCAATCAGGTCAGGTTCCTCCTCAGGTCTGGCCTGTCGAAGTCCATGCGTGGCTCCACCATCAAGGAGTGCATATTCTCCAGGTCCTCCATAGATCCCTTCTCCCACGGACTTCATCCGCACGGCCTTCAGAGACCGGATGGATTTTAGCAAACTTGTGGCCTCCCTCATCAGCTCAGCTGCCGCTTCTGTTGAAGGCTCACCCATTGGTTCAGTGGCAGTTGAATCACCACCTTGAGTTCCATCCGGGGTACCCCCAGGAGTTGTGCTGACCACCTCCTTGGGCTTGACCTCACTCCCATTGGGGCTTTTCCCAGGACTCCTCTGTGCATCCACCGCTTGGTCCTTGGCGGCTGACTTCGGGGTCGCCTTCACCTTGGAAACCTTCTTTGGCTGTGAGCTATCCCCTGCAGGGCCACCAGCCGGGGTGGAAGTAGGAGTTGAAGTAGATGAGGTCTTCGCTGTGCAGTCCTTCCGAAGATGTGAAGAGCTCCCACAATTGAAACACCGTCCCTTCATCTCCGTGGTCTCATGAAGAAAAGTGCACTGCGACCCGCGTCTGCATCCATCCACAGTCTTCCAAAACTTACATGGTGCCTTCGATGGATTCAGAGCTGATGCACTCGTAGTCGAAGTTGAAGCATCCAAACCCACCATGGCTTTCAGCGAGGTTGGGGCAGCAGCTCCAGCAGTAGTGGCTCTCAGGCCGATTCCCAAGCTCAGCTCCTCGGCCTCAGACTGGAGGTACTCCGCATACTGCTCAATGGAGAGTGCCAAGGGCCTGATATCAACCCCCAGCTCCTGCCTCACCGAGGCCACCCGGTACGCCAGCTGCGTTCCACCCAGCCTCCCAAGAGCATCTGCAAAGCGATGAAGAACTCCTCCAAGAATGATTGGATCTGGAAGGGCCAAGTTCAGCTCCATGGATCGGCTCATGAGGCGCCTCCATCGTCGAAGTCCCCCAAGCAAATCCGGTGCGCTGCTGGCCACCTTCGGCTCCGTGAGCTGTTTGAGAATGCTCACCCGCTCTGAGCTGCCACCAGGTTGAAAGACCGTCCACAACCTGTACATAATGCCAGTGACCGTCACAGTCCTGCTGGCAATCAGATCCTGTTTGATGGACTCCGGCACGCACTTCAGCAGCATAGGCACCACTCTCTGCTCCAAGCGTAGATGGGCCTCGGATCGTTGAACTTCTGTTGGACGAAGTCTGATCCTCTCCAAGGGCGTCGAAGTGAGCCACCGGTCATACAAACTTGAGGCATCTTGCAAGATGTCACTCCACCAACCACGAGCAGATCCAGCCACGTCCCCAATCATCGGAGTGACCACTGTGATCCAATCACCAAACTGCAGAGCTGACTGCTCCGTCCCAGGTTGAGGTAGTAGAGGAAGCTCGGAACCTCTCAAAGGTTCCATCGGCTGTGCCACACCTTGTTGTAGATCTGGTCCACCCAAGCCTGGAGGTCTCACCAGCGACGTAGTTCCACCTGCACCTCCACCAGCACTAGGTCCAGTCAGCCCACCTCCAAGATGTCCTGCATTGGCCGACATTCCCAATCCACCTGGAAGTTGACCACCACCATGTAAGCCCACATCAGGACTCTGAGATGTCACTGCCGGTCCACCATAGACTGCACCACCTTGATGATGTCCAGGATTCATCCCACATCCACCATTAAAACCCAGGACACTCTGCGTTCCTGGAGAGTGAGTCACCATTGGAGACACCGGTTGACTCCACATCATGCCACATCCCAGTCCAGCTGTCTGACCTCCTTGGTGAAGTCCATGATGCCCAGACATAGGTTGCACCCCAGGCTGCACTGCCACCAAAGACGACGTAGGAGCCCCCTGCAAAGAAGGCATTGGTGGAACCATCCTTCCATTCGCTCCAGGCCCACTCGAAGCTGTGTGGTAAGAGCGCACCTCACCCTCCGGCTCCTCGCCCTTCAACTTCTTCGCCTCTCTGATGAAGCTTTCCTCTGCTGCCTTCACAATCCTCAGCCGAAGTGCTTCCACTGACTTCTCCGGCGACGGTTGCGACAGAGCTCCACTCAGACCAGCTTGAAGAGATCCAGGACCACCATCAAGTAGCGCTCCATTGGCCTGCACAGGGCCTGCTTGTCGTCCTTCTGCACCAAGGGCCTGCCCAGGGCCGATGCCACCAGTTGCAACCCAGCTTGAAGAGGCCTGCACAGGGCCTGCACCAGCTATCATGCCGCGCGAAGAGGCCTGCTCAGGACCTATGCCATTAGCCGCACAGCGCAAAGAGGCCTGCTCGGGGTCAATGCCACCAGATGCACAGCGCGAGGCCTGCTCAGGGCCAATGCTACCAGCCATGCCACCAGGATGAAGATGTCCAGAACCTCCACAACCTTCACCATGGGCCTGCACAGGGCCGTAAGACACCGGCGGGCCAGCAAGCGGCGGCAATGCCTGAGGCCTTGCAACATCCGGCACTCCCTCAAGTGCTGCTGCCCTTCTGACTTCACTGCTCCAGAAGGCATTGACACCAGGCTGAACCATCAGAGCTCCAGCACTGTCACGATCATGGCCAAACCGGCCATCTGCTGCCTCGGACAAGGTCATGCTATCACAGTATCCCGAACCTCGTCCTTGGCCAGCATCTCGTTGATCCTGAGCTGATAGTTGACCAGCTCCAGCGGCACTAGAAAACTCTGCCACCTCGGCCGGACGAATCTCATCATCTTCGTCCAACCTCCTGTGGAAAACTCGTGGGGCTTCCTCCTGTCCAAGGTCCTGAAACAGTGGAGCCAACAGGCCATCCGGCGCAGGGGTCCCTGATCCCACTGGCAGCAAACCCGTGGACCCAGCAGCTTCACCTTCTCCTCGACCATCACGTCGGGGTCCCGGGCTTGAAGCTGCAGCTCTTCCCTCCTCCACCATCAGTCTTCTGACCTCAGGCACCGGGGAGCTGATCCTCGAGTTCCGCTCCATGGCGATCAAGCGGTCCAAGCGCTCGTCGGCCGTCTCGCGCAGCTGCCGCCTTCGACGGTCCATGGCCGCGCACAACGCGGAGTTCACCCAAGCGCCGTAGCACTTGGGCTCATAACCTGCGATCCCCAAACGGGGGAAAAACCCAAAGGCAGCAAAAAGGGCCGCCTATTTCTTGAGCCATACAAAAGGTAGCGTGTCATCGCTTGTGCAGGGGCCATGCCAGTGAGACGACTGAAGCATGTAAAAACCCCTGAGACATGTGAACACTTCTTGATTTGTGCGTGTCCATCCAAATTGAAAATGCCACCACAGATACAAATACATACAAATACTACGACCAGACCTACATCATTTAGTCCTAGGCGCATGTAGATGAACTGGTGGCCACAAGTGCAATGGATTGTGATATCTCCCTCGGTGAAAAACTAGGGAAGCTCGAAGCATCGCTGCTGAGCTCCCGCGCTTCTCGCACCTGGGAGGCGACATCCTGCCTGGTCACGACTGCGTGGATGGGTTGTTCGCCTTTGCCTCTCTAAATCGACATTGGACACAGGGCAAGGTTGATTCATACGAGCGCACCATGCCAAGAAGGGAAATGGTTCCCTGCTCAGTCGATTTTGGGTTGTGTTTGTTTGAACCACATGCGACATGTCCTGAAACAGAATTGGCAAAAAGCGAGATAATAGTTGAGCATCGGCCATTTTTGCCTTTTCAATCCTTTTCAGCACCTGTAAGGCACCTGTACCACAACTGGGAGCCCTGAGCATCAACTGCTGCCCGCCTAGTTTTCGCTGTACCGGGAATCGAGTCGTCAGCTTCAACCTGACGAGGCCGCCAACGCTGACAAGGTTCCACATCAAAGAAGCATTGATACTCTCAGCTTCCACAAAGAAAAACGAACAGGAGGAACATCTCTCTCTCTCTTCCACATGTTCAACTCTGGAAGGTTGTCAAACCTCGGCACGTTGTCAAACTGTGGCAGATTGTCAAGCTTATGGTCCATGACTCAGTTACAGCATCAGAGGAGCTGCGGAGCATTGCGGGGCCTGAGAGTTGCCAAGCTCCAAGAAGTACTTGGACAGTTTCACGATGTCCAGGTGACCTTCACCTCTACGCTGAGCAAAACACCTGGTCTCCTTGACATATCTTGACATGTGTCTGGAAATCGCTCTATGGTTTACTCAGTTGACTATGTACCCTCCGAAGACCGGACACTTCAAGCGGCTCAACACCAAAAAAAAGCACCTGCATCTGTGGCATGGGTTGGCGGGTCTACTTGCGTCCAGGGCGCTGTTCCTCGGCAGCTTCCGAAGACTGGCCTTGACCCGTTTGGACATGGCCCGGCAACCATCCAATCGTTCAAGGCTCAGCTCAATACACGGAACGTTCACAGGATGTCACAGTTGGTTCTTTTCTGGAAAGGATATATGGTATGGTCTATTGAAAGACAGGTGGTAAAGCCGTGTCTAAAGTCTAAGCATGCGTAAACCAGTTATGTATGGAATGACCAGGATTGGCTTTGCAGTCTTGTGACAAACTTTAAAGAATGACAACCTCCAAATTCCATCGTGCAGCTCCCACCTGGCCTGGACTTTGTCCTGGCTCAGCTCACTTCCTGCGACGCCGTCTTAAAATGTCAACCTGCGGGTCCTAGCATAGACACACCAACAAGTAATTAGACCCGTATTACTATTACAGTGGATGCTTTCGGATTTCTGCAGAGGTTTAACTTGGGTCAAAAACATCACAAACATCACAAACATGTCTACATGTTTCTATGTGTTTATTACATGTTTCTACTCTTGCTTGGTATGGTTTGGGAGTCTCTGCATGCTGGCTCCACCTGAATGACCTGTTGCTCCCTCAATGACAGGACGTAGCTTCACGGATGTGCAAACAGACTTCAGCAGGGAGCCAGGCATCCGTTGATCCCCTCGCCCCCAACCTTTTCGGCTGTTCCAAGCCCGTCTGATCCTGCCTCTCATCACTTCTTGCAGCTCTTCCTCTGACAATGCGCCTTTACCGTCCGTGTCAAACTGCTTTAGATAGTCCAGCAATTCCTGCGCAACGTGCGAATTGCAGAGACCATCTCCAAATTGCACATGGTGACAAGGAGTGAGTTGAACCATGTCAAATCTTAATAAATGACAGCAAGCTTGGTGCATCCCTCATGGGTCGTCAGGTTGGCCTGAACTTTCGGAATCAGCTTTCCCAATTCCTCCTGCATGGCAGTTTGATGCAGCTTGCGGGCTAGAAATCCCAGGATCTGACCCCTGTATCCACCAGTGGAGATTGCCTGGGATTCCACCAAGCCTTTCAACAACTTCTGCCCTGGTTGGATCTTTGAGTCCTTTGAGTCTTTAAGACACCCAAAAAGAGTTGCTTCACTTCTGAAACATTTGCAAGAGCCACATGAAGCACACTTCAGACTTCTCACACACATAAAACTTTTTCAAGCACCCCGGTTCATCTCAGTCCTCTATGAAACGGTGAAACATCTTTTGGTCAATGTATTTTGGACCACCGAGACCTGCCAAATGCTTTTTGACCTCATTGCAGCAGGGAGATAGAATTGATAGAAACACTTCAACAGTTTATGAACATTGGCACGAGAGGGAAGCAATAGTCTCAATAGTCTCAAGGCTATTACACAACAGCAATGCCGTCAAAGAACCTCATCTTCCGTGGGGTTCATCCCAAGAATAGCCATGGCATGTCCAAGTCGTTCCGCGGGAACCCCAGAAGGCTGGGAGAAATATCTGAAGACAGCGTTCGTGGAAGCGATGACATCGCTGAACATCGTGCTGTAGGCCTTGGCAAATCGATCCCAGACCACGCATCTGGGGGCTGCTCGGCTGCTCATTTCTTGGTGGAGAACATGTGCAATTCAAACACTTTGATTGAAAACACTGACATGTCTTCAGGTCAACCAGAGTGGGAGGTGTCGGGAAAAAAACCTGTGTTCACAGTTCACATCATTGAATCATACTCGATGCAAGAACGATCAGAGTTGTCCACTTCATGACTGTGTAGATTCCTTCTTTCTTCAGTAATTGAACCCTCCCGGAATACTCCAGTGTTGCCGCAAGACTGTGCATCTGCCTTAAAATCAGTAAGAAGCATTGAACATTTATCAGAACCGACGGATCTAAATCTTTTCATAAAGAAAGCCTCTGAGCAAGGACAGATTTGCTCCTTCTTCTACCGGCGAGTATCAGTCGAGACCAGCGGGAACTACATTTCGACACCCAGTAGTACTCAGTAGTCCCACTCCTGAGACTCCTGAGCCTCCAAACTGCTGGGCCACTGGCGCTCTCCTGTCTGCCACCAACAATGAATCATGTCCAATTTCGAAATATCTTATGCCATATGTTGTGTGTGTATGTCAAAGACCTTCCAAACTTGAATCTATGACAATAGGCTTAGGCATTGTATGGGAACAATCATGTTCGACATTCGCGTGCAAACTTCATGGGAACTCTTTCATAGCCCTGTCAACAAACACTCCATTCCACTTCAGAGGGCACGCTATCCTCAGCAGCTCGGGTCTCTCTGCCTCAGAAACTGCAGGTAGAAAACCATTGAGTTCGCAAATGACATCATAATTGGGATCCGCTCCTGCATACCTGACGGGAGGCATACCCTACCACCAGGTCCAGGCCCTCTGAAATACTTCATAAATACCACAGTGTGACATGATTTCCATTACCCAAAAATGTTGCGATGATCCGACGATCTGCTTGCGGCGGCGAAGGATTGTATGCGAGTTGAAGCATGCCGCGTCAAGGTGACAAGATGTGTGAGGATTGTATGACAAGCTTCCAAAGTCGATTCAAGACTCAGAGATCCTGACATTGTTCAGCATCGGTTGTGCCTGCCTCGGGGAAAAGCAGGAAAGGACACCCCAGACAATTTCACGGGGAATGAAGGACAAATTTTCAACCCACCCATCGAGCCTAAGAGGTGCACTCTGTGCACTCTGGCTGGAAGTCTAAACCACAAAATTAATTTTGTGTCAGGTCAAATGAAGCAATGAGCGGAAATAGTTTGAGTCTCCTAACCGGACCAAAAGAAGGAACCCCTTTTTGAAAGACCGCCCAACTGCACGGAATTCAATTATCAACTTTTGGCCAAACTACCCAAAAACAATTGGCTACATGACCAGCCAACGGCTAGAAGCTCAAAGCCAACAAGCTTCAAATCCTCCAGCTCCCGCATGTGCCTCGGCATCAGCTGATACGGCATCCTTGACCACCTTGCAGCGCAGTCACATCCACTCTTGTTTTGGTCCAGTGAACGGAGAAAAGGCTCATAAACTCAGCATGTGGACATGTACCAAATGTGCGTGCTCTGATAGTGAAAGAAGCGTCTATAGTCTATATATGGTAAAGTGTCTGACATGGCCGCAAGTGACTGCAATTTTGAGATTCAAGCTGAGCTCAATGTTATCTTGAATGAAACGTGCAGAAGTCTAAAGCAACAAAGCTCTAGCCCCTGGTCATTCATGCCTGAATTTTGACTGCTTTGCTATCTGCTTCACTCGCAGATGCTCTCTCTTTCTCTGCCTTGCAACTGACTTGTCAGGCCTTGAAACTACGTGCTGAGAAAAAGTAAGCAAGCTGCTCCACTGCTACATGTTTCCATTTCCAAACCACACCAGGTCCACTGCTACATGGTTTTGTGGGCCACAACCAGAAGTGGCGCTTACACGGTCTTACTTAAGATAGTCTGGTGCGTTTATTCGAATTGACGTCTGGTTGTAAGGTTGAAGTTTGAATCACGTGGGTTAAGAGCACCCGCATGAGAACAGTTCTGCCATCTTTGGCCTGAAAACATCATGATATATTTTCCCAATGTCTATTCTGTCTGAAGAAATACACGTGCTAACACCTCGTTAACCTTGATTCATGAGAAGAAAATTGAAAAACAGTGAACTACTGCGAAAACCAAAGACACATATTCTGCTATACAAGTGGAGAAAATGAATTCTGTTTGTTGCTTTGCCGTTCCAGGTGTACATCAGGCTGTCCTCCTGAATCTAAACTCAATGTAAGAAAGAAATGAAGGAAATGAAGCACTATGTTTTGATTTTGTCATAAAATACGTATAGATTTCGATAGCAAACCATCGTAGGATATCGTAGGTCAATTCCCACCGGCGATTCCACGTCCAATGGCTGCCATGGCTGCCTCCGATGGCTCAAGCATTTCCTGCTTCAGATCAAGGGATGACAAGAACAGCCACATGAGCCCCATCAATAAGATATGCTCTCAGTCGACCAAAAAAAATGTGAAGATCCCAAAGAAACCGATTTCTGGTCGTGTGATGTAGACAAGGGTATACAAGGGTAATGTTCTACCGAGAGCCGCCTCAGAGTCACCCAGCTCCAGAAAACACGTTGCCAGCTCCACAATATCCAGCTGACCTTTACCTCAGGCGTCAAAACAAACTGGGGTCCTTCTCTTGGAGAATGGGTAAGGCCCAGAAAACCATGAGTTTGAATCATGTTTGAACATTCACCATCCATCTTGTTGGTGGTACCAATCGACCAGAGCACAGAATGGAAATTGTGCACTTCATGACTTGGCAACTTGCAAAGATGTGGTGAACGGATGTGGATACTGGCTTACTGGTTCCATCCAACACTTTGGCAAACGTTCAGCTTGCAGCTTCCATCCGAGTTGCTGTTACTTGGCATCTTTGCAACACTTGCCTCGCGACCCGGAATCCCAAGCTGTCTAGGACTCTGCGAGTCACTGGTGAGAAGAAATCATGGTGAACGCAAGGCCGGATTTTCTTCAGTTTCTGAAGAATAAAGGAAACTGAAAAACACCGGACTACCAAAAACAAGTGTGGCACTGAACGAGTGAAAAAATGATTTCGGTTGTTGCTTTGGCGTTCCAGTTGCAGACCCTCGTTGTTTCAGTTGCTGCAAGTTCTGATTCTTCTTCCCTAACAAGCCTGGAGCTTCTTCTGGCTCAGCCCACTTCCTGGATGCAAAATGTCCAATTTCAAGCCACAAATTGTACTGAAAGACTCCATAAAACAATATAATGTCAAATACATATGTCAACCATGTATAAAATCCCAAAGCACCCGGGCATCAACCAATCAACCTAGCATCATTCATTCGCTCTCTCAAAATTCCATCATTCGATACATCCCGGAATACATCCGATGGAAATCCTTTCCTGACACTTCTGATCTCACCGCACCTCTGATCGCTGCTTGAACTTCTTCAGTGGACAAGGCGCCCTTGTTGTCCGTGTCATATTGCTTCAAATAGTCAACCACAGCCTGCGCATCTCACAAGCACCACATACCAGTAGTCTCTGAAATCCGCGAAAATTTGGCAGCTTTAGATCTCAGGGAGTCATTACAGTTTGGCCCAGGTGCAAAGGCAATCAATTTGGTTGTCGTCATTTGACTGGCCTGAACCTGTTCGAGATACTTTGTCAATTCGTCCTGTGCCGTGCTGCAGCTTGCAAAGCTGAAAGAGAATCGGTGAAACAGGAACATCAAGCATTCTCAAGGCACAATGTTCAACTCACACGAATGAAACATCATGAAACATGAAACTTCACGAAGAATCAAGAATTGGACCATTCCCGAACTGTCCGACTGTCCTGGATGAAACGGTGAAACGTCGCTTGGTCGATGTATGGGCGACCAAGATCTGCCAAGTGTTTGTAGACCTTGCGGAAGCTCAAAACGCGAAGGGACAGTTCAACAACAGACCAAACATGACCAAACTGTCACAGGGAGGTGCGATTTCCTCAAAACCCAAAAGCCCTATCTGCGGCCAAAGATCCTGATCCTCCGTGGGGTTCATCCCCAGGATCCACATGGCCTGCCCGAGTCGTTCCGCCGGAAGTCCTCGAACTCCATCGCTGAAGTGCGCGAAGACCAGGTCGATGGAACTCATGATTTCGTCGTACAGCTTGCTGTGGACCTCGGCGAAGTTGGCGTCCCACTGAGGGTCCATCTCGGTCAGCCCAAAGACACACAGGGAGGGTAGGAATACGAGAGATGGCAGGCTCAACATCAGAGGGTTTCTTAGGAAGATGCGTTTGCAACCACTGACCACCCGTACAGAAATAGCGGAAACCACGAAAGGTGAGCTTGGAATATGGTTATCTGTTCCCAAATCTTGTGAGGAATTTGAGTTCTTCTGGTGGCAAAAACCTCCAAACCAACAACCTTGCTGCGTGCAATGTGAGAACCTCGAAGCCAAGCAAGCTAGTGAAGACCTTATCAAAAGTGCCAGCACCATGCAACACGCTTCCAGCCCCTCACGTTTAATTTCCTAAGCCTCCCAACTTCCGGGCTGGTGTGCTCCTGTCAACCATACGGTTTCAGGATCATGTCTAGCAATGTCAACACGTTTTCTGTGTCAACGACCCATGACACCAAGCTCCTGGGCGGTCGGCATAGTGCCACCACTCCCTCAGAAAATGCAGAAGCTGAGGCCGGATGAAGACACTTTCAGTTTGCAAACATGAGCGCAGCACGACTTGATTCGGTCGTAGTTTGGCAGAAACCAAAATTCTTCTGAATCCAAGATAGATGCTTTCTATAAACTCATTTATGTGAATGGGAAACCAGCCGCGGGAATCGGACCATAACATTGCATCCTTCACTCCATTGGTGATACAATGGTGATACTACAACCCCCTTGCTGCGCTGAAGGGTGCGGTTTGGGGCGGGTGCACATGTTTTGAGTCAACTAGAGCAAGGCAATCAAAGCACGGAACAAAAAACGCCAAACCGATCTTGCCATATGCAACAAACCTTCCAGCCACAAAAATTGTTCAAGGACTATAACAAACTTCCGAGGGTGATTCTGAAAGTCTAAGACCGCGACATCCTTCTGTTTGGTCCGCCTGCGGAAACGTGCAGAATGACAACCTCATCGCTTTAAAGAAACTGTCCACATCACGCCATGAGCAGTCTCGCCATGTCCAAACCTCGAGCTGAACTCCAAGCATGGAAGTTTGACATGAAACAGCATGAAACAGCCCATCCGTTAATGAATGAAGACGAATGAAGAGGTTAAACATGTCCAAAACCTACTTTAGTCTTTTAGCCGAACAGCTTTCTGTGGCCATGGTTTAAACATGTTTAAACCATTTGAACCTCTTGAAACAGCAGTTGCTGGATCTGAATCTAAATGAACAAACAAATGCCCCGTCACTCTGCCAGCCCACAAGATACCGTGCACCTCAGCAATATTTGCTGACACAGCACGTTTGGCTGCCTCGCCATGCAGGTCAAATTTATGTACGGCCCCAGTGCAACTACACCAACACAAATACGCAGCACGGGGACAAGCTACCACCAAAACCACGTGGAGTAAGTGGGAGACGAGGCATTGCGGCATTGCCTGAAAAAATGCTCCCGTGGAGGGCCTGAGACGAGCCGCCAGAGCCCATGACTTTGATGTCCTGGGAGTCGACAACTCCACAACCGAAGACAGGAAGTGTCGGAAGTGTTCATGACCTTATCATCTACGGGAAAATCATATGACATTTGTACAAACTCCCTGGGACCCCGATTGATTGATCATTCGTAGGGGACATGTGTGGAGATAGTCGCCCTCTTTGGCTATGGCGGCTACGGATGATGGGGTTTGCTGGATCTCTCGAGGTGCCGGTCGCCTGAATGTCTCAATTTAGGTCTGACGTCATGTGTTTGTCCCGACCTATACTGCAACTGGTGGCCAAAAAAACAAGATGAAGCCCACGAACCCGAATGCTCACACGTATGTTAATGGTACAGATGTCAATACACATTGTTATGCAGTCACGCACAATACCTTTCTGCGATAGTTTATTTGAACAGTCTTGTACATGTTCCCTTGTTACCAGTCTGCAGTGTGGAGTGGAAAGTGTAGAGTGTGGAGTGTGGAACGTAAAGTAAGGAGTGTGGAGTGTAAAGTGTAGAGTGGGGAGTGTAGAGTGTGTAAAGTGTAGAATGCGGAGTGTAAAGTGTAGAGTGTGGAGTATGGAGTGTAAAGTGCAGAGTGTGGAGTGTAGAGTGTGGAGTGTGGAGTGTAGAGTGTGGAGTGAGGAGTGTAAAGTGCAAAGTGTGGAGTGTGGAGTGTGGAGTGTAAAGTGAGGAGTGTAAAGTGTAGAGTGTGGAGTGTAGAGTGTAGCGTGTGGAGTGTGGAGTGTGGAGTGGAAAGAAAGTGTAGGGTGTGGTGTGTAGAGTGTGGAGTGTAGAGTGTGGAGTGTAAAGTGTGGAGTGCAGAGTGTGGAGTGTGGAGTGTAAAGTGTAGAGTGTGGAGTGTGGAGTGTAAAGTGTGGAGTGTAGTGTGGAGTGAGGAGTGTAAAGTGGAAAGCGTGGAGTGTAAAGTGTAAAGTGTGGAGTGTAGAGTGTTCAGTGTAGAGTGTAAAGTGTAGAGTCTGGAGTGTGGAGTGTAAAGTCTACAGTGTGGAGTGTGGAGTGTAAAGTGCGGAGTGTAAAGTGTGGAGTGTGGAGTGTAAAGTGTGGAGTGTGGAGTGTAAAGTGTGGAGTGTGGAGTGGAAAGTGTGGAGTGTAAAGTGTAGAGTCTGGAGTGAGGAGTGTAAAGTGCGGAGTGTGGAGTGAGGAGTGTAAAGTGTAAAGTGTGGAGTGTGGAGTGTAAAGTGTGGAGTGTGGAGTGAGGAGTGTAAAGTGTGGAGTGTGGAGTGTAAAGTGTGGAGTGTAAAGTGTGGAGTGTGGAGCGTAAAGTGTAGAGTGTGGAGTCTGGAGTGGAAAGTGTAAAGTGTGGAGTGTGGAGTGTAAAGTGTAGAGTGTGGAGTGTGAAATGTGGAGTGGAAAGTGTAAAGTGTGGTGTGTAGAGTGTGGAGTGTGGAGTGTGAAATGTAAAGCGTGGAGTGTAGTGTAAAGTGTAGAGGGTGGAGTGTGGAGTGTAGAGTGTAAAGTGTAGAGTGTAAAGTGTAGAGTGTGGAGTGTAGAGTGTAAAGCGACGAGTGTAAAGTGTGGTGTGAGGAGTGTAAAGTGTGGAGTGTGGATTGTAAAGTGTGGAGTGTGGAGTGGAAAGTGTGGAGTGTGAAGTGTGGAGTGTAAAGTAAGGAGTGTGTAGTGTAAAGTGTGGAGTGTGGAGTGTAAAGTGTAGAGTGTGGAGTGTAAAGTGTAGAGTGAGGAGCGAGGAGTGGAAAGTGTAGAGTGTAGTGTAAAGTGTGGAGTGTGGAGTGTAAAGTCTCAGTTGAGGAGTGAGGAGTGTAAAGTGCAAAGTGTAAAGTGTGGAGTGTAAAGTGTAGAGTGTGGAGTCTAAAGTGATCTAAAGTGTAAATTGTGGAGTGTGGAGTGTAAAGTGTAGAGTGTGGAGTGCGGAGCTCCCCCCATAGACACGGCGACGCCACAGGAAAACCAGAGACTCGAGACGAGACACGTGGGAGCACCAAAACGAATTTTTCGTGCGAGACTTCCTCCAATTTTGATATTTTCGACACGTTATCAAACAGGTTGGAATGTCACAAAGTGCCACGCCTGCCACGCAAAACGACATGACAACCTGCTTGGACACATTCGAATAGGAGATGTTTTCCAGCTTCCCCCATAGACACGGCGACGCCGCAGGAAAACCAGCGACTCGAGACAAGACACGTGGATGCAGAAAAACCAGCATTTCGTGCGAGACTTCCTCCAATTTTGCAATTTTGTGAACATCATCAAACAGGTTAGAATGTCAAAAAGTGCCACGTCTGCCACGCAAAACAACATGACAACCTGCTTGGAAACATTCGAAAAGGGCAGGTTTTCCAGCTTCCCCCATAGACACGGCGACGCCACAGAAAAACAAGCGACTCGAGACAAGACACGTAGATGCAGAAAAACCAGCATTTTGTGCGAGACTTCCGGCAATTTTCACAGTCGGCAACATGACAAAAGGACAAGTTTTGCAGCTTCCCCCATAGACACGGCGAGGCCACGGGAAAACCAGAGACGCGAGACGAGACAGGTGGGAGCACCAAAACGAGCATTTCGTGCGAGACTTCCTCCAATTTTCACACTTTGTAGCTCCAAAATCGACGTTTTCCTACGAGTTTTCCTTAGAACCTGAAAATTTGCAACCTCAAAATCGATGTTTCGTGCGAGGCTTCTGTCAATTTTCAGCACATCGCACAAAATGCCACGACTGCCACGGAATTTGCACCTTGTCGCCACTTGACGTAGCCCTGCCAATGCGATTTGCAAAAAACACACAACACGACATGTCTAAAGTGCTGCGCCTGCCACGAAAAATGACGATGGACACGTCCAAAGTGCTGCGCCTGCCACGAAAACAGCAACACATGTTCTGAAAACGTCACAAAAGTATTGCGCCTGCCACGTAAAACGATTTTCAACACGTTGCAAAACACGTCTGAATGTCACGAAGTGCCACGCCTGCCACGCGAAACGAAGCAACGGCACGTCTGAAACCTCCAAAAATGACCACCTCTGCAGAACTTCCCATAGACACGGCCATACGGTCTTCGTACGGACGGTTGCGGACGGTTGCGGACGGTTGCGGACGCGGACGCAACGTCGAGCGAACACACCCTCAACCCCCAGACCCCCAGAGTGAAACGGGAACCCTTGCTACGCATTCGGGAATCAAAAAAGAAGGGGAGAAATGTCGATTTCTCTAGATTTCTCAAATTGAAAATATGTCGAGATGTCGAGATGTCGAGTGTGGTGATCTAGGCCTGACAAGCTAAGGCTGCCGTCCTTTGAGGAGGTCGACTCGGCGGTGAAACGCCTCGAAACGCAGAGACTAAACCTGAACTGTTTGGGAAACGGATGCAACATGAAACCAATGGAAACCACTGGAAAACCCCCGGGGAAAGACTGAAAATTGCATGAAAGTGCATCATTGGACCTGTGATTGCAATGGAAATGCAATGGAATCTACAATGTGGAATCATGTGGAACCAATATGAGCCTCAGCAAGAATATGTCCCGCTGAGAGGACTGTCAGCAATCTGCGGGACAACTTGCCCTATGCACTTCCAGCTGCGGCTCCGCGCTCTGGCTTTGCGCTGTTCCAAAGCCAAACGGGTGAGCTCGGAATCGCGTTCAAAGAAAACGACAGAGAAAAACTTGTCATGACAAGTGAGAAGCCCTTTGCTACGGCTAGTTTGGAATCTTTGTTTGACGTCTTTCCAGCGTTTGTTCCTCTGCGGTTTGACGATCGTTGCTTGCGCAATGTTGAGCTGCAACCACCACAGCCATCGAGTCAACCCTGAACCATCCCTGAACAGTAAAAATAATCAATCAGGGACCACTCCGAGTTGGTCAGAACTCGATCTTCCCGCAATTTCCCTGACCAAAAAAGGAAAGATACAATTGCTTGGGAGGCCTTCAGAAGGTTTCACTCTAGTTTAGTCCTCAGAACTTGTTGGGCCAGCCTATGGCATCAGCCGGGTTTGATTTCCCAACAAGGACTCTCAAAGTATCCCATCAAAAGTGCTGCCCAATTTGGGCATCGCCAAGCACATCGCTTGGAAAAAATCACAGGAAACGCAAGGTCCGCATCCAGCCACTGCAACCGCTGCAACCGCTGCAACCCTTTTTCCTCTGCGACGAGCAACGGTCGCCGGCTGTGGCGATCAGCAAACGGCGCGCTCAGCAACAGCCGGGTTTGGGTTTTCGCATGCCTCTGCACTAGACTCTAGGAGGATCATCGTGGCCATCAAAAGTCATCCACCAGAATCTATATATTTATGTAGATATACATACATTTACATGTTTTAAGCCACTCACGTTTATCCACATTGGGGTAATTGATTTTGGATGGCATGTGGGAAACAATATATAAAATATACGTTCAGAAATATTCAAATACATTTAATTTATATACATGTAGATACATATATATATATATGTATACATTGGTATGTTTATATATTGGTATGTTTACATATTGGTATAGCCCGCTTCCCATTCACAAAAAAAACATGGTCCAATGGTAACAATACACTAATATTAGAAGTCCCTTGGGTCCCCAGGGTTTGGGGGACACCACACATACCGTTTATTGAACGGAAAACTGCACAGAGCTTCGGCCTGTTAAATCCCAAATTGAACTCCTGAATTTACTCCAAATTTCTTGAAAAGATGTATCATGTCAACTAGATTTACTTCTTCAAGAGAAACATGCATTGTTTTTACAAAAAAAATGTATGTTGAATTGAAAGGCGTATTATTTCCATTGAAGGAATGCTGCACCTGTTTGAAGAATGCCCTATATATTGCAAAGATATCTTACAACATATAATATATAGTGTGCTTCAAGAAATGATGTGTGTTTGAAAAAAGACATCTCAAAATGGTTGCGTTTTCGGCGAGTTAGCATGTACGTATATATATGTATATATGTACATATCGATACCACTGCTCGGGGATTCAAGAATCATGCAACTCCATCATGTTGCAACTACAGTATATAAATGATACAGTGGATGGAAGAAATCCTGCACCACCTTGGATGGTGAAACCCCAACAAAATAATGGGATGTTTACCATCTATGAACTTGTGCAGGATTTCGCAACCATCCACAGTAGTACATTCCCATGATGAAACCCTGGTGGCATTTTCCACCCAATGAGCAAACGCTCAATACGCGTCCGTGTGCCTGGCTCCACTTGACCTCACACCTACGTATGTGCACTTCAGGCAGCTTTTTTGGCATATATCATGTCGTGTCATGTTATGTACACAATGTTATCATATTTCATGTTCATAATGCATTCATAATATGTATATATCATATATCTATAACTATATGTGATGTCTATAACTTACATAACATATCTGTATATAAATATATATACCAGTAGTACCGCACAAGGCGGTGGCGGAAGATTCAAAAATAGGAAACCTATAGGAATGGTTGGTTGTTGTGAATCCGGAATGGCAGAGCGAAGCCACTGATGGATCGAAAGGTGATTGATGTCTCCTCTCTTTCTCTCTCTTTCTCTGACTATCTATCTACCTACCTACCTATCTATCTATGTATCCATCTATCTATCTATCTACCTATCTATCTATCTATCGATCTATCTGTCCATCTATCTATCGATCTACCTATCTATCTATCTATCTGTCTGTCTGTCTGCCTGTCTGTCTGTCTATCTGTCTACCTGTCTATCTGTGGTGCAGTGTCATTCAGTGTAATGTAGTGTAGTGTAACGTAGTGTAGTGTAGTGGAGTGTCGTGATATGTAGTGTAGTGTAGTGTCATGTAGTGTAGTGTAATTGAGTGTAGTGGAGTGTAGTTGTAGGTGTAGGTGAAGTGTAGTGTAGTGGAGCGTAGTGTAATGTAGTGTAGTGTAATGTAGTGTAGTGTAGTGGAGTGTAGTGTAGTGTAATGTAGTGTAGTGGAAGGTAGTGTAGTGTAGTGTAATGTAGTGTAGTGTAGTGAAGTGTAATGTAGTGTAGCGTAGTGGAGTGTAGTGTAGTGTAATGTAGTGTAGTGTAGTGTAGTGTAATTGAATGTAATTGAGTGCAGTGTAGTGTAGTGGATGTAGTGTAACGTATTGGGGTGTAGTGTAGTGTAGTGGAAATGCTACAAAACCCTCACGTTTTGCTCACTTTTGACAAGGTCCACAATCCCTTGCGCCTGCCACGCGAAACGACTTCTGAACCTCCAAAAATGGTCCGGACATGGTGTGTTTTGTGCGTTTTGACTTGAAAATGTGCTTCGCGCCACAACGGCGTGCACTTTTTCGACATCGCAACTTCCAAAAGTGGTCCGGAGCTGAGGTGTTTTGTACATTTTGACTTGGAAATGTGCTTCGCGCCACAACGGCGTGCACTTTTTCAACATCTGAGCTTCCAAAAGTGGTCCGGAGCTGAGGTGTTTTGTACATTTTGACTTGGAAATGTGCTTCGCGCCACAACGGCGTGCAATTGTTCATCTCTCATCTGGCCAGCTGGCTCCGCTCCCGCCGCTTTAGCGAGCCTACTTTTCGACCCTCCGGAGGCCCAAATCATTGGAAAAACACAGTGTTTCGCGACTTTCCTACTTTTTCTTGCATCTGCATCTTCTTTCTTCTTACTCTTTCTCTTCTACTCTTCTTTCTTCTAATCTTTCTCTTCTCTCTGCCTCTTCCCTGCTCTGCTTTTCATCTGTCCATATTGTCGGAAGTTTGACTTCTAAACTTCCTTCGATAATATTAATATGGATTATATATATGGTTTTATATGTATGATAATATGGTAATAAATATGGATTATAAAGATTATAAAATATGGATTATACAACTATATCTCATGTGCTTTGAAAAACCCAACCCACAACCCTCACCCCGCCATGCGGCGCCTGCGCCGCCCACCTCCGCCGTGGACATGGCCGACACGTCGCCCGCCGAGGCGGACGGGTCGTCCATGCCGGGGATGCTCGCTGCATCTGCCGCGAAACGAGCGATGTCGGAAACATAGGAACTAAACCGACCATGTTCATAGGGGTACATGATAGGTGTATATATATATGGATTATATATATATATATGTATGTATGGAAAATATATGGAAAATATGGAAATATGTATATATATATATATATGGAATGTGAATGTATATGGTATATATATATATATATGTGATATGGAAAATATGTGGAAAATATATGGTATATATATATGGGTTGTATATGGAATAAATATATATATATTATGGAATGTATATGGAATCGAATATGTATGGAATATAGATAGAATATATAATAGGGGTGTAAAACAAATGAATGAAATATGATGTACTGGGGATGTAATATGGACTGTTCCTTTTTCGATTGATATATTATGATATACACTGGGAATGTAATATATGAAATCTAGAGATGAGACATGATAATATCACATTCTGATACCAATGAAAAATAAATGATGCAATATGATGTAATTTGGGACTATCTAATGAGACAATACAGAGTTCGGACTTGACTAAACCATGTTGCAGGGATATCCATCAAGAGTATAGGATTTCCCCCTTTGATGGGCTACTTGACCAACATGTTGGGGGCTTGAAGTGATAAATAATGCAGGCTCGTCAATGGGTTTAATGCAGGGTCAGTCTTCTACCAAAATGCAATTAGGGGATTGAAAAAGAATATCTGGGTCTGTCTACCGGATACCCCGGAAATTCATGGCCTGGGAAAATGGGTTTTCCCATGGTTTCCCTATTCAACCAAGCATGTTGTGGGAGTTCAACAAAGATAACCATGGAGATCAATGAAAAGGAATCTGGTACAAGATTTGGAGAATCCAAGGGACACACAGCAACAATTGTGAAATGTCGAAAAAAATGTCGGAATGAAGGTTGAAGAGTTGATAAACCATAAGATCTTAGGGATAACCCATTCTTGGACAAACAAGTGTGACTCCCCCGCTGCTAAAACTCACTTGCGAAAGGCAGAAAATGAACCCAGAAGAACTCAGGAAGACCAGAAAAATGTGGAGTCCCATGTTCTATGTCTGAGTTTATGGTGACACATCATTTCCATTTCCATTTCCAGGCGTGAAAGGTCAATCCTTGCTGCCAACTGCAATGAATGGTGACATATCAACCCAAAAAAAAATCCGGCCCAACCCGACCCACCGACCCTGCCTGCTCTGTTCGTTCGGCCCAGTGCAGAGGGTAATGGTCTTCGTGTGGACGCGCCGTGGTACAGCATCGCCAGGGTCACCGCCATCACCTCAGCTCACTCAGCTCACAAGGTCTGGTCCATGTCTAAGGAAATGGTGTAAATCATCGAACTTGAGGGTATCCCAAACATTCCCAAAGCTGGTCATGAAATGTCATGAAATGTCATGAAATCCCTAAACACTTTGGATGTTGTGATGTTTTCTGAAGACTCCCAGGATGACCAGGTGGCCACTGGAGTCACTGGAGTCACTTGGAAGCACGAGAAAATCCACTGTTTCATGGGAAAATCCATGGTTTAACGTGGTCAAATTGCGGTTCATGTCCCGACAAAAATATTGAAAATCTGAACCTATGGCTTGCCTTCCCAGCCTTCCCAGTCCATCCTTGATCACAAAATGACATGGATCCATCAGCCCAGCAACAGCAACAGCCCAGATCCATTGAAAAGGTGGGAAACTGGGTAGATTCTTAGATTTAAAAAAAGATGACCAAGATCTTCCCCCAGAGTTGCTATAACATGAACAATTCCTTATTTTCTAACCTTTTTCATGAGCTGGAGACTAAAGAGCAACCTTGTTTTTCACGGCAGCTCAGCCATTTTCAGCCCGCTGAGTTGCCAGCCATGATGCCAGCAACCCTGACGCTTGGAGAATGTCGGATCTAAGGATCTACGGTCGGAGAAACACCAAAAACACAATAGAAATCCGTCATAGATTTGATGGTAATATCCAAAGGGAAATCTACTTAGGCACCTACATCAAAAAGCAAATAAGGATCCTTTGTGACTAATTATCACACAATCTTTGGGCGATCCTTTTTAGCAGAGTGGTGCTTTATTCATACTGGGCGCAGTCACTGTTCATTCCAACCATCCAACGTTGGCAGAACGGTCTCCCATATGACACAGCCTTTAATGGCCAGAAAATGGCGCTTAGGTCTGGTCATTAAACTGGTCATTTCCATGTGGTCAACTCTGCCAGAAACAACTGCCGTGAAGGGATGAGCGTGGAGATCCTCGGAGGAGAACTCCGACGGAATTTTGTCTACACAACAGGCGAGAATGGAAGTAGTTTAAATAGTTTAAATCCTGACCCAGGTGGGTTTTTCTGGGACCAAAACTGGATATAATCTGCCCAAAAATTTGAGGCTTGGCGATACACAAACAGCACGATTCGCCACAATCAGCGCGGACAAAACCACTTCTGGGAGTCCCTTAACTTCGTGGTTTCAACCCAGGGAATCTTGGCACCCTCCACTCCCCAAGACTCCGCACAAGCAAGCTGTGAAGAGCATCCCCTCTGATGTCGGGACTTGGGGCAAAAGACCTCGATGACCAAAGATGTCAATGGGCAAAACATGGTACTTACAGCAAAATCCAAATATCTGTTGCGTAAATCTGAATTATGTTGGTTGCTGAAATGCCGGGTCAAGAAATAAATGGGCCCTATCCCAACCCATGAAATACTGGTCAACAATGCATCAGTCAACAATCCTCAATAAACCAGGCAACTAGGCTGTATAACCCACTGTAAAAACCAACCAAGAAGGGTACTTTGAATGGCTCCATGTGCAAAGTTGGCTGCGGACCTTCAACCTTAGCTTTCACCATCCGATGTAGCTCGGCCATACCTGAGACCACTGCATCACGGAAAGACAGCAGTGGCTCAAGTGCCCTGAATTCGAATCATTCGTACATCAAAGTGCTATTTGTTAGGGGTATTGATGCGGATACGGCAAAATACCCGAATCAAACCACCCTCACCGATTTTCTTCGGGGGTATTGGTAACCAGGACCAAGGGGGAAAGGTGTGAGTCGGAATGGGAATGGGGGGTTTAACCATCAAAAAATAGGTATTTAATGGAATTGTTTGGGGATGCAATGGTTTATATCCACATTTTTTTACATGCCATTTTGGTAGTGCAAAAATTCGCAACCTTGCCATTATTGTGACATTCTCAGGGACACCCTCAGGGACGTCGCTTTCTCAACCCGAAGCCGCGAATCTGAGCTCCAGCACTTTCTAGTAGCACAGTCGCCGGGTGTCTGCCTATCAGGGATGAATCGGATGGATCCAACGAAAAAGCCGTCTGCCGCTTCCAAATAGAGGCAATACCTGTATATATCCAGTTACGTGGGCGAAAAAAAACCAGTTCCCTAGCGGCCCTTCCTTTGTGGAACCCTAGTTCCCACGAAAGATGAACGTTCTCTCTTTCAGCAAAAATTGACGACTCTGACCTCTTTCCTCGCAAATCCACCTGCACTCCAGGTGAACCAAGACTTGAGACATTTGGGGTCTTGTAAGGCATAGAATCAAATCTATATTTAAAAAAAACTGCCCCGAAAAAGATAGAGAAACTGATTGATTTACCACAATTCCAGTAGGGTTTTACCAAACTCACCAAACTCTATCTTTTTGGGTGATTCCAATACATCATTTTGGGCCCTTTGGCAATGACCAAGGCAACCCATCACACCAACACTCCCACGGAGGCGCCTACAGCATGTCCGTCGTTGACTTTGCTGGTCACCTCGGGTGGGTGCTTTTTTCAGCTGCAGTTGGACCTTTTTTGGGAGATCTTGGAGAGATGGCTAGAATTTGTTCAGGATATCAAGCAATGGGCCTATCAGTCCTAGGTTGACATTCACCTAGGACACTTGGCTCTGACCATTCATTTTTTGCACCGTGGATCATGCACTTGCGTTGCAGGATATAAAGAAAACTATGTCGTTTCACCGCCCAAGTGTGACATGTTGAAACCCCGGCTGGGGATGCTCCATGCAGTCAGTCGAGTCGGTTCTGCTGAGAAACCAATTTTGGAGGTGGCTTACTTTTCCTGGTTAACCTGGTTGGACTGATGTTGAAACTCCTGAGTTCGGGGGGTTTCTGGGGTTTTGGGGGTTTGGTCATTAGTTCCCAAAGCCTCGGCCACCTGAAAACGCACTGAGTCAGAGACATTCTTTTGGAGACCTGGCGACTATGGCTCCCCAATAGAGCCATTCTGAGGATTGGATTGCAACGCAACCGGGGTATGAAACCTTCGAAGTTGTTGCTTTTTTAGAGCTGGACTTTTTTTCCGATACATTCTGATACATTGAAATTCTTGGAAGAGTTGGGCCATCAATCTTGAATCTTTTTTGGAGCAGAATCAGAGAGTGGAACCGTGAAAATCTTCAGCATCACACTCACGGGTCAAGAAGCTGCGAGCCCATCCGGATGGTCCATTCACTTCGATGATTTTGCTGTCGAAAACTTCCATCGCAAACTCTTTGTCAGAGGATAAACCAAAATGAATCATTGGGATTAATCCTCTAATGACAAAGAGTTTGCTAATGACAACCCATGTTTTGTCATAGCAAACTAATTGTCAGAGGATTAATCCCAATAGTTTTTTTCCATTAAAAACTCCTGAAAAAAACCTCTAAATCTGGCCTCTATCGATCCCATTGGCCTGGCGCAGCACAAATTCTGGGCACCCATGACATGGTCCAAATGCTATGAAACCCTCTGGTAAACATACAAAAAACGATGGAAAAAATTGGAAAATCACCATTTTTTATTGCATAAATCAACTATTTCGACTGGGCCATGGCTTCCAGTTCGCAAACTGTAACAAATTACCAGAGGGCAAAAATTGCATTAAATGGATGAAAAAAAACCATTGTGGATGCCATTACCTACTGTGGATGCCAACAATGATGGCCCTACCCTCTGGTAATTTAACATAACTATAACTATGGAAAATCACAATTTTTTATGGGAAAATCCACTATTTCTATGGCCATTTTCAATAGCTATGTAACAAATTACCAGAGGGTAATATAAAATACCAAGGTGTCGTCCCTAAACTTTGGACTTGTGTTTTTGGCTGCCACTGAGTCTTCGCACGCGGGACACAGCGACTGAAGCTCCTCATGAAACTCGGCACTTGGTGCGGGACAAACGAACGTAAGTGTGCAATTGTGGAATATATCCCCAGTTACATATGGATGATATATGGATTGTATATAGGGTGATATATGGATTATATAAATGGGTTATATCATGTATATATATATATTTATTTATTTATTAATGTATATATATATATATGTGTATGTTATTATATATGTGCTATAAATAAACCAGCTGCTAAGCGGGACACACCGGGGTGATTAAGTACTAGCTAGAAATGATCATTGGATTTATCATCTCTACCATCTGAGAGCATATCCCCCTAATTTTGCCAGGAAAATCGAGATGTTCACCCAGCCTAAATTCGATGGCCAAGGATTCTATCCAGCAACGATCTGGAATTTGGGGGGCTGGGATGCTTATGACCAACCGATACAAGGTGAGGGGTACCATAGGGTATCCAAAACGTTGCATGTTTCAAGGCCACAAAAATTCGCACAAATTGTGGATGTCATCGCCTGAGTAATGCCAAAAAACCTTCTGTCATTTAGTCTTCTGATAGTTTGCTCCGGACTGGACTGCAATCATCCCTGCCAAAACTGTTCGCAATCGGTCCCTTCCCCATGTGTACATATACATATAAATATACATATAAATATACATATAAATATACATATAAATATTGAAATATACACATAAATATACATATATATAATATAATATATATTATATATATAATATGAATATATCAGATTCCCCCCTATCTACGGACTCCATTTTTCATCCCACACCATGGTGTCACCATGGATCGGCACCCATCGGCACGTCCTGCATCTGTCGTTCGATTGTCTCCCACCTTAACGGATCCCCATGAGATCTTTGGATCAGGAAAATCCTCAACTTTCAGAAACAGAACTTCTGCCTTTCTGCAGAATAACATTACTCTAACCCGAAAAAAAATGGTTGTGACAATGGTATAACATAGCTAATTTTTAAGGTATCTGATTGCAGTAGTTATATCTATAGGTATAACATAGCTATCACATAGCTATCACATACCCGGTGGACTACCGGGCTGCACTATCAACATGACAACATGCCAAGCCTTTTTCTTGCCACTCACCTGGCACGCTCCAAGGGGACTGGATGCTTCGGATGCGGGACGTGTTGGGGACGTATTTTACGTGGTTTATTGGAGGACTATAATGTAATCATATATAGGTGAGTTGTCCCATTTATAAGTGGCTTCTAACCCCACATACTAAGCACTTAGTAGATAGGATATATAATCAACAAATCAACATCAATCAATGTCAATCAACATCAATCAACATCAATCAACAACCAGTTCAATGTTCATCAAGTGGTTTATTGGCTATTTAAGGCTATGGAAACTCTGGTAAAATCAAGAAATTTTACCACACCCATTTGCCCTTTATGCTGAACTTGTGGAGTACATTTCTGCTTCAGGTGATGTTTTCAACTTGAAAAATAGGTCTATGGTCACCAAGTGGCTGACTGTCACAATACCCATTTTTAGGTGTATATATATATATATATGGGAATACCCATTAAGTATGGGAATGTAACAAATATTAAATATCCATTATTTATATACCCATATGGCAATATATATAATTTCGAATGTGTGACAAAGCCAAGAATAAACCATATCAAATGTTGTCACTTCGGCTTTACCTAGCAAAACCAAGGCAGAAAAACATCTGAACTACCAAATCCTGTAGACATGAACAACATCATTAATATAATTAAATTATATAATCATATAATATACATTGTAACATACATAATATACATAATATACATAATATACATAATATACATAATATACATAATATACATAATATACATCATATACATAATATACATAGTATACATAATATACATAATATACATAATATACATAATATACATAATATACATAATATACATAATATACATAATATACATAATATACATAATATACATAATATACATAATATACATAATATACATAATATACAGAATATACATAATATACATAATATACATAATATACATAATATACATAATATACATAATATACATAATATACATAATATACATAATGTACATAATGTACATAATATACATAATATACATAATATACATAATATACATAATATACATAATATACATAATATATATGTATATATATATATACACATGTAATACATGTTTTGGATCCCATAATCGAACAATTAACTAATTAAAGGGTGGTCACATGATAAATTATTAATCTACATCATTGGAGCCGCCCCAAAAAAAACTAGAGTTCAGTAAAAATCTTGCAAAAATAGCAGTAAAATGGACCCGTTCTGCATCTTTTTGGGAACTTCCATTAATTTTAATCCAGCTCCCAAAGCACTGCCTGCAGCAACGAGACCACACTATCATCTGTGGAGACGGCTGAGTAGGGCGAAGAGGCCTCACATTAAAACAAACGAGGACCCCATGAGATACGTTTCTCAAAAAAATGGTGGAATTTTATCATTTTTTATCCGATGTTTGGATTAGTGCTACATGGATAAAAAAAATGTTGGATTTGCTTGAAAATTGGTTCAATTTTGGGGATTTCTCGACTCTTGTGGCCATAAGCAGAATGGAAATATACATGGCATAAGTGGTGGGTTGCTGGTCCAAATTTCAAAAAGTATGGGATGTATCAACATGCGCATGGGATCTCCGTATTTGAGGATTTCAACAACAAATGGGTTGCTTCGGCCGGGTTTTCAATGTATTTGGGTAGATCAAACTTGGGATACCCTGAAACAGAAATGCTTTCTGACTCGAAATGACCAAAATCTCTGTGTTTTCCTGGGTTTGAATCTTGACCCCAACCCAAATCCTTCCAGTAGTATGGGTTTGCCAGATAGGGTACCTCCAAAACCCATGGTTTCTCCTTGCAAATTGGTGTGTCCATCCCCCAATGGGCCAGAAAACCAATGGACCAAATGAAAAATTGAAATTGCTCAGTTGTAACTGCAGTTGTAGATGGTTGTGTGATGTTTTCAGGTTTTCATTGGCAAGGTCCCCACCATCTGTTCATTGAATCTGTCCAATTCTTCATCAACCCTGCTACTGCACACACCCTGCAGCTCAATAAGAAAAACCCTGGAACAAGAGGCATTTACAATACCGACAACTCCTGTACTCAAACACGGTTTGCTGGAAAATCCACCATGTATGTCATGCAATGATTTTCTCATATTATATAGATGCCATTAAAAGGTTTACGTGATTCTTCTCACCCCACCCTGACCTCCAATTGAGGAGTCCATGCCACACCAACCAGTCCCAGAGCTGCAAAACCCTCAGGACGTCTGTTGTTTCGGTTGCGGTGATTCGTCGCCAACTATGTCAAGAATCGTCGAAAAAAAAACGTTCAACTCTTCGGATGATACGAAGTGATGGTTTTTCAACACTTCATGGCACGAAAAAATATAAAAAATAGCACAACCTGCGTGGTTGCGGGGTTTAATTTTGAACATTTGTGATCTTTCCCATTACAATGGCCAATCGTACCAAAATATTCATTCTTAGCATCAATCCTGACCAGCCACGTGTCACGTCTCGACGTTTGATCAATTTATAAACTAATTCTAGCCATTATTTTTATTGTTTTCATCATTGCCTATACCAAAAACTATTGGAGAATTCCCCATTCGCAGATTGCATTTTGCACATTTGGATTTCCCAAAAAAAAATGACAAAAATCATCTGCGCACAGTAGTCGACCCACAACCAAGGTATGGGTCCAATCATCTGCACCCGAGATTCCGGGCTATCACCAGGGTCATAGCACGTGGAGTTACGGTCATCGACATCGGTCATCTACGCGGAGCATGGTCGACCTTCGACTGGGACGATGTGAAACAGATGTTTTTCATCAATTTCCAAGGGGATTTATGTGCAGTAGCCTTGAATTGGTAAAGTGTAAATAAGACAAGTAAATGAACAAATAATTAAATAAATAAATAAATAAATAAGAAAATAAATAGACAAATAAATTTATGTACAATAAATGTAATATATTTGAAAACATATTTTTGTTTTGCACAAACGTACCCGATCACCTTAAGGACAACCCGCCAGAGAACAAATACATGTTTCGTCTTAACTTGTAAGTTGTTTGCTTCCCAGTTCTGCCCACCCAGCCTGGGACAATTGGATTTTGCCCCGACCGCGAACCACGATCTGACGGCTGAACCACAATATCCATGCAATCCCAAATTCAAAGAGGGCGAGGACCGAAATTTCAGAAAAAATGCCAATGCAAGTATATACCTTTTGGGGTTGAATCGCCGAATTGCTGGTTTGCGTTTGTCAATCAAAGAATTGGACCCAAAACCTTGAAAAAACAAAAACCAAATTACTGACCACCTAATGGGCTGGGCGGTTTTGAAGCCAAATGTGTGGGTGAATCCATCGATCTGATGAAAATCATTGACCCGCGTTTGCTTTGCAACCTTCAAAATTTGTTCATATCTGAAATACGGCACAAATGCGCAATGCCCACCCACACGAATTGAAACCAAAACTGAATGCTTGTGCCTTTTTACATACGCCTCAAATCAGCACACATGGTTTGATGGGAATGGCCAATGAATTTTTGGAAAATTCTTTTGCAGGGAATCCGAAAATCAAGTGGGATTTTTTTCATCTTGAGCGATTGCGAAACGAGATTGTGAGACCATGGCGACTATGACTACAGGTCGCTCATGACAACCACAAGCACAACAACCACAATCACAAACACAACCACAACCACAATCAACAAGAACAAGAACAACAACAACAACAACGTTTTTTTCACCGCTACCGCTACTACTACTACTAC
>CAMXCT020006668.1:0-18473 GCA_947184155.2 Cladocopium goreaui | reverse complement strand
CAACCTTCTTTTATGTTTGTTTGTTTACCACCAAACAGAAAGGATTGTTCGATCCTTATTTGTAATTCTTCACAAATTTTTATTTGGAGGAATAATGCTTTCATCATCTTATTCCTCCATAAAACCAGGATCAGTTTGAGACTAATCCAGCTTTGGTGGTGGAAGTTTCAAAGATTAAATTTGATATCCATATTATTGCAGGTTTCAATTGATATGGTATATCGCCTTTGTAAAAGGGTTAATGAAATTTATGGATATGTAAACACTTATATAAATCCCAAAAACCTTAATACAAAAACAGGAACATGCCCTATGACGCTTCGAGAGAAAAACGCAAATGCAGAATCACTCAAACTTCATATTGATTTCCTTTTTGCTTCCAGTAATTGCACAATCGGGGATAATCCAAAGCTGGTCCTGCTTCCAGCCATGTTTTTGTTTTGGTGCCTTAGATGGTCCATGTTGCCATCATTTGTTCAACATTCGACACACAGTAGCTTGGCGCTAAGGGGCACCGCACCCGTTCACTCTCCATTCCGACATGTGCGCTGGCAGGATCAAATTGAATTGCTTGCATGCCGAAGCTAGGGAACTTCAAAATTCATCCCAGAAGGTTGATTTGACAGATTGCTGTGGTAGTGAAACATGAAATTGACGGACAGCCGTTGCTAACTCTCAGAGTACTCCGATTCCTCTTTTTTTTAATCCTCCGGTTCATGTCGCTCTAAGGCTCGGTTCTACATTGTGCAAGTATAAACTCGCCATGACACGCAATGGTTCCATATCAAAAAAGTGTGGACAAATCAGACAAAAACAACAACTACAAACAAGGCAAAAAGAAAAAGCAGCAGACTATCCGCAAATCCACAGCTAGATTTGCGTTTCGTCTTAGGAAGCAAAAGCAACCAACAAAAAAACGGGACCAGGCTCAACACAAAACAAAACCACAGATTTGCCATCCGACACAGACGGAATTTTCGATCGTATCACAAAAACATGCAAAAAGAAACAGCGTTAGAAACAGCGTTGTCGCAAACTAAGAGAGATAGAAATTCCGGAAGATTCCCACATGCCAGTCGGATGGCCGTTACACATTGATGGTGCCGTCCGACGATGTTTTTTTCCGTCCAAGCCTTCATGGCTTCCGCCAGGTCGTTCAACATGTTTCAGAGCATGTTGCAATTGGGATTAATGAATTAATTAAGTCACGCAAAGGCCGTTGCTGCAGTAAACTGGTGGAGGACCGATACATAGTCCTATATAGTGTCACATTCATCCAGAAAACCAAGCAGAACACCAAGAAACAAAGAAACAAAAACCAAAAACAGAACCAACACAAACAGAACACAAACACACAAAAACAAAAAGCAAACAAACCAAACAAAAAACAACACAAACCACCTGCAGTGACGTGACAAGTTCCAGTTTATGGGTGAAAAAGATCGATTAAAGCAAGGGGTGATAGCTAAGTATCATCCCGGTGCATGCAAAATGACATCTTGTGTGCCGCTGACGCTGGCCCATACAATAAACAAAAAACAAGACATGGTGCCGTCCGACGATGCTGCAAACTTGCCATCCTCCACACTGACAGTCCCTTTATTCACGCGTTAGGACGCCAGCACCTTTGGCACCTTGGCACAGAGATCCCTGGAAGAATCGGAGCGCCTTGTGAAAACGTTGCGATCCTTAAGCAGATGCAAGCCGGCCGGCCGGCCCTCATCCAAAAAGATGGCGGCGAAATGCTTGTCGCCATTGCCCTTGTTAGGCCACTCGCGGACGCTGAGGCACTAGTGGACGATCCTGCCGCTTTCACTCAAGAAATGACCAGGATTCTGCTCGAAAAGCAAAGTCATCCACTCATTGCGCAAATAATCAAGCCAACAGAAAGTAGTTTTTTTCCCTTCCAACACCTTCATGGCTACCGCCAGGTCGTTACACATCAATCGCAGCAAAAAGATGAATTGTAATTATCATGCAAGGCTGTCTACTTGTCGATAGCCACAAAAGCACTGGTAGTGGACCGTACGCAGTCCAGCGTGTCCCAGCAAGAAACAAACACAAAGTACAACCAGAAACAAAGAAAACAAAACAAACACAACCACAACCAAACCGAAACCGTAAAACTTTGCACCGCTAAGTTGTGCCTTGAAAACCAAAACAAAACCTATCGCGATCAAAGTTACCCAAAGGCTTTTCCACAAATAAACAAACGTGAGTCAAACTTTCCGTGCTCTCTCGCTCAAATCACTCCAGACAACAAGCAACGCTTCAACACACACTCTGTTTCTCTCGCTCGGGCTTGAGCCAACGAGTATCGTTGACCCTTCAGTTCAAATACTGTTTAAAGGTGACAAAAACCAAGGAGGGGTTTTTGTCTAAACTGCAAACTGGATTCCAGTCTTGACGAAATTCCGAAAAGCGATCCACTGAGGATCAAAAGCTTTCATTCGGTTCTCAAACCCATGCAAGATGTTGAAATATTTCCAAACTGTTCAAATAATGTTCGGTTTCCTACAAAAACATCACAACTCTCAACTACAAAACGAGACGAGTGCAACCGCAGTGTCGGTTGTGCTCGTTGAGTGTCACAAAATGATCTATGCTTCATAGAGCATCCAAAAACATTCAAAAGTATATCTTCCACAGATGATATTCGGTCAAATCAAAACTACAAACTACGATCTGTCCATTCACAATCGTTCCAAGTCAAAATAGGCTCGTCCGCAGACGATACTTGGTGAAATCAAAACTGTGCAACGTCACTGATCTCTCAGCGCTATACCAGGTAGGATTTTCACACCCCCTTTCGATGAGAGGTCAGTATGGAGTCTTCGTCCAATACGTAGTGCAGTCAACGCAATGCAATCCAGAAAGTCATGGCGTCCCATCACAATCCAGAAAAATCTAGTCCTCTGACATACCTGCAATAGAAGAAGTTGACGAAGCAGTTCTTCGCTGGCGAGGTACTGAATCTCCGAATAAAACCTGTGTAGAATGTTCCAGTGTACAACATGCAGTGCACCTTGCATATTCAGTCACTGGCAGACTCTTGAAAGTACGACAGAATCGGGTCAAATGAAACTTCTGTCCTTGTTCAGAAACAAAAATACATTGCCCAATCTCAAAAGTCGAAGATGAAATACGGCAGATTTCACAAATTGTAAGCCCTCTCTTCACATTGTGCCAATCTGGATAACAACGACAACGGCGATCAAGATGATAACACCTCTCCGCAGTTCCAATGTACAAATGATAAGAAGACGAAGTCTGAGCTCTGTGCATTTGTCTGAAGTCCGACGTTTCATCCGATGTAGCCTGAGTATATTCAGCCTGAATTGTCGCATCCCTCAACTCTGGACTAACTTTCTCAATAACTGTCTTACGTTCCAGTGCTCCACAAAGCCAGAATATAACAACTGTCCACAAAGATCCAATCATCACTCCAGTCAATGCAGAAAATAGCACCACAATGAGAAGCTCATCCATGGCTGGCGAACGCGGCGCGGCCGGCCCGGGCTACACGAAAAAGAAAACACACACACAACAGAACAAAACAACTGGAGTGTGAGCGTCCTGATGCGAGCACTCTCTCAACGGAGTTGATAGGCTCCTGAAACTAGACTGATGTCATCATCTGATTCCTGATGACAAAACCTGAGAATTCACTTAGTGAAGTCTTCACTGAAAACTGTGCCTGACAATCGAATGTCCCTGAATCCGCTGAGAACCATGCAAACATGCAAATTCCACTGAACGGTTCAGCCGGAAAAGAAAACTGTGCTTTCCTGAAGTCAAACTGCTGACATGAAACGCAACCTGATGCAAACTGCAGTCAATGACAAACAAAATCACGATATTTCTTCCTGTTGATCAATCCAACGAAGTGCAATAGCACGACAATAGAATCTGGCAAACTTATATGAGTATCTTTCCGTCATCGAATAGTTGACCTGATTCAATGGAGCGTGGTCCTGAGGACATTTACACTGAAATCTCTTTCCAAGACCTGTGGCAAGTACTTGATCCGAACATGCAATGCGAAAGACTTTACCAATAGGCTGTCCCTGACTGGTTTCCAAACCCATGGCACATGCAGCACAATCCGCAAACTTTTGCATGTCGTGGTCAGTTAGAAACTTCTTCAATCTCTCGTCTGACCAAAAACGGTTCGATTTCGGAAGCTCCAGAGTCACAGCACTACACACATTGCTCATGCCCTTGATATATGGTGCATATCTCCTGCAATGATCAAGAAGCCTGAAATATGCATCCTGAGCAGGTTTCCTGTCTTTCTTGGATAAGTCCAACAAAGGGCTACCCCCAGTACAGGGAAGAGAAATGTGTACCTGAATCAGTTTCTGTGAATCCGCACTACCGGAAGATCCCTCAGCAAAGCTCTTCAAGAACTTATAGGCCTGACGTTGAGTTGAAGAAAGCTCCAAACCGGCATGAATTCCAATGTAACTGCATCCAAACTCCCTAGAAGCATTTTGAATCACTGAGTCAACACCACAAGCAAGTTCCAAAATCAAAAGATTTCCACCTGAATCAAACATGGTCATACTTCCATCTTCAGTCACACTGCAAACACCTGAACGAGTTGGAGTACGAGATCTACCTGAGTTCTCACTGAGGCTTGGACTGACTTCGGTCCCGTTACCAGGTCCAGTGGGATTTGCAGCTGCTGGAGCTGGTGTTGCAGGTGCGGCCGGAGCCGGGGTCGCAGGTGCAACTTGGGCAATCGGCCCCGCCAAACGGAGCTGCCCCGTTCCGATAAGTCGGAACAATCGCAGATTCACCTGCGAGTTCAGCAATCCACTCCCTTGGCATGCCACACAAACCTCTGTCTCGCCTCCCACCGGTGCTGGCGGTGGTGTAGATGGTACCGGTGAAATCACCGGAGCATTCGACCAGTGAGTTGAACTCTGTCCTGGTGCTTCTCCAGCCACAAGGGAATCTCCTGCTGGAGATGTAGGCGTCGCCGCCTGTGAGTTCGCTGGCGTCGGTTGGTGCACTGTAAGCGCTGACAATCTTCCAGAACCCTGTGGCACTGTAAGATGGACATCCCCATGTCCCGCACTGTCTGAAACCGGGGTTCCAACATCCACAGCTGTGCTCGGCGTCACAAGATCCACAGTCGCAGGTGGCGCCTTAGCTGCCTCTTCCACGACTCTCCCAACCGAACCTCGGATCTCTGTTGGTGGCTCTGTCGCCTTGGGCTTCTCAGTCGCTTTGGACTTCTCAGTCCCTTTTGCCTTCTCTGTCCCTTGGGTCTTCTGTGGCGCACCTTTCACTGACGGTGCCTTGCTTGGGGGTCTCTTTGGCGGTGTCTTGGGTGGAGTTTTAGGTCTCCTCACATCTCTGCTCGAGGAGGCCGCTTCTCCCAGAGGTGGGTCCTGAGAAAACTTAGCCGGAAGTCTTGGTGCTGTAGGTGCTGGTGGTGGCCGCATAGGTGCTGAAGTCTGCGGCGGAACACCTGGTCTGCTCCTGGCGATCTTTGGGCTTCCACCCATCAGAGGTGGAGGTGGTGGTGGTGGCAAGTTCTTCTTGACACCTCCTCCAACTGTGGACATGGTTCCCAGGTATTGCCCGCCCACCTGAGATGCTGAGTCTTCTGGACGGACATCGTCAAACTCCGGGGTCTCCTGAGGAATGCTTCCCATATTTCCCTGAAGCCTGACTCGAGGCCAGGTCTCCCCTGCCCCCTCGTACTTGATGACGCCCTCAGTGAGTGATACTCTCCTCATCTTCTGCGGGCAATTGGCACTCAAGTGCCCCTTCTCACCACACTGGTAGCAAGTACGAGTCTCAGTAGGGTACCTGGAAAAACCTGACTGCACAGTTCGAAACTTCTGCTCCCTGTCGATTGGCTTGACTTCCATTGTCTCTCTTCTGCCTGAAATAGGGTCGAAAAAACTTCGAACTGGTACATCTCCTCCACGGGCTGGAATCTCAAAGGCTGGTGCAGGCTGAGCACGCTCTTCTCTGGCAGTCTTCTTAATCTCTTCCCACTTCGCCTTCTGGCGTCTCTTCGTCTCCTTGTTCTTGAAGCGATTCTTTCCAGGTAACTTGGCACCTGATCCAGTCTCGCTCTTGACCTTGATGATTCTCTTCCGAGGCATCAGCTTCGCAGCTGGGCGCTTCGGCATCTTCTTCACCTGAGGTCGCTTCGATCCAGAAGACGGTCCACCTGAAGGCCTTTCTTTTGCAACTGGCGCACCCGCAGTTGCTTCCTTTGTATCTGGCGTACCTGACACTGGCTCTTTCTGTTCCTGAGTACCTGAGGCAGCTGCTCCTTCTGGTGCAGCTTCAGTGACTTCCATGACCCTTTCATCTCTTCTCATCACTTCACCAGTCTCTGGATCCTGGCGAGGTCTCCCTGTCGTGTAATCGACACGGGTCAATCCAGACACCATGGACTTGTTGTCCTCTTCCTCTGCCATCAGCGCGACAGCAAGAGGCAAACTGTCCGGGTTTGTCAAGGTTTCTTGAGCAAACACAGCTTTCACATGACGAAATGATCTCTGATCTCCTGAAACTTGCAGTTCTTCTTCCAAAACAAACGAAATCAAACGAAATCAAACGTTCTCCGCACAAAACGCAGTTCCTGCTTGACAAACATGAAATTGGTTTTGAATAACTGTTGTCACAAACTTTCAAGCAAAAACCAAGGATGTTCGAAATCAAACTGAAATCAACTTTCACAAATCCAAGCATGTTCCTGTAAAATAAAAACTTCTGAGTTGGCAAGCACTTGGTAAAACAATCCGCTGGGTTCAAAGTTCCTGGAACGTGCGACAAAAGCAAAACTTTGCGATCCATCAACTCTCGGAGCCAATAAACTTTAATCTCAATGTGTCGGCTCTTTCGTTGCAAATCAGATGCTTCGAGAAGCATTTTCCCTGACAAACTGTCGGTCTTGACGACCAGTGGAAACAAGTATGATACTTTCATAGAGTCTTCGTCATCAGACTCTGCTTCGTCATACCAAGTCACCTGAGCGTCCTGAGGGATAATGTCAACCCATGGATACAAACGACCAAGCACAAAACCCAAAGTCCTGAGCAAGCCGATTCCTTCCTGAACACCTGACTGTAATGCAACAAGCTCAGCCTCACAGGAGGAGAGCGTCACAGCTGACTGGTGCCTGCTGAAACACTTCATCAAACACTGTTGAAAGATGAAGCAAGTACCTGAAACAGAACGACGTCCAGTACTCTTCATGGGTGCAAACCCAGCATCTTTGTACACTTGCAAACCTTTCACATCGGGCAAAGCAAGCTCTTCTGATGGAAAACGCAATGCAACATCCATGTCAGTCATAAGGTACCTGAGTACAGCACGCAAACATTTTTCATGGGTCTCAAACGGTTGTGCCTGACCAGTTCCAAGCATGCTGACCAAAATCAACAAATCTTGACGAGTTTGGCAATACCATGACAAACGACCTAGAACTCTGCGAAAACGTGCATGTCCTTCTGCTGACAATGGTTGGCTTCCTTCCTGTTCCAGAATGGGACGCAAATCCGGAAATGTTGTGCTTCCCTTCTTCAAATCAAACTCAGCAAAAGCTTCATCCAAGTACGTTGGATCCACCTGCATGTACAAAGCAGATGAGCCTGGCCTTCGAAAGATACTTCGACCAAGGAAACGCAAGTGTCCCCCTTTCAAACCAACGCGGCCAGTCTCTCGAACCTTGACATGAGCTGATAGTGCAGTCATGAGGGTCTTGAGAGCTGATTCCGAAGTGGTGGCAACAAGCAAATCATCGACGTACGCCATGATGACCATGGGTGCCTGATCTTTGCCCACCATTCGACCAACATACAAACAAGGCTCCACAGTACCTGAAACTACTCCAATGCTCTTGACAATAGATGAAAAGAAAACGATCCATGCCTGAGAGGCAATTCTCAAACCGTTGATGCCTTTCTCAGCCCATAGAAAAATTGGTTCTCCCTTCATAGTTGACATGGATAGTGGCATCCGGAGAATTTCTGGTCGCTCCAATGGTGAGTTCATAAACGCCTGAGAAACGTCCAAACCTGCCAAAAACATGGCTTGATTTCCAACACTCCACGCCCCACAGGCGACTCCAAGAACCATCCGGAGTGCCTCAATGCTGGGTGTTGGGCTAGAGATGCCCATACTTCTGGCAGACAGACCACTTGCAAAGTCCTTTGCAACGATCCTGGCGCGCACACCTTCCTGAGCTTCCTCTTTCTCGTTGGTCACCCACCTGGTGCCGATGATGCGCTGGCCACTTTCTCTTGCCACATTCTCGGCAAGAACCTGACCTGCACCAACAGCAGTGAGTCCACGAATCTCCTTCTGCATGGCCAAAAAGGTTCCTTCAGCTGGCAAGTCCCTGAGCGTGACATCAGACACGGCTCCACTGGGCTTCCAAAGCTTGATCTTCTGACCACAAAAATCCATGACGACAAACTCATCACAGTAGCCATCGTACTGAATTGACTCCACTGAAAACCGATCTCGTTGAACAAGTTCTGGTGATGTCAACATACCCACATGATATGGCTGCGCCATGCAAACGTCAACCATGGGCATGTCGCCAACGTCCTCGGTGGCCATCTCAACGTCCACAGGCTCGACTGGGTCCGGAGCTAAAGATGGAGAATAAGAACCATCTCTCACCCCACCTTCCTGTACCGGAAGATCCTCCAGATCACCAAGCGATGACTTGGCAGTTTCACCTGACACAAACTCAGCTTGTCGCTTGCGACATTCGGCAGAGTGCCGGGTACCTGGAGCATTCATACCTGATTCACAACTTGGACAACGGCGCGTCGGGGTCATCCCAGCAGGAAAACCTGGGATGCGCGGCAATGGTCGTGAAGGCACGGCCACAGCCGGGTCATTGGGCTCAACTATTGGTAGTTGTTCCTCAGGCTTGTCGGGCAAAGCTGGCACTTCTCCCTTCTTCTGGTTACGGATCCAGTTCCAATAGCGCTCACAGCACTTCTTGGAATGTCGACCTTGTCGAGTGGCACATGAACTGCATCCTTCAGTTCGTCCATGAGCATCAACCCAGTGTCGTGGAGGCTGCACCTGATCTGGAAGTCGTGCAAACTCCTCTGGAAAAATCTCAATGGGTGCCTGATCAACAAGCGATGGACGATCACCTGAACCTGAGTGACAAACAAAACGTTCAATGAGATCTTGTGGATATTCAATCGGAAAAACAAGTTTCAAACTCTTGGCTTGGAAAAACTTCAGTTCATCAGCAATTTTTGCACAAACAAAATGAGCAAACGAGTTCCTGACAGGATACAAATATGCAGCAGTGACAAACCGTCCAATACTGTCAACACTTTCTGGGGTCTCTGCAAGAACCCTAGAGCAAAACATGGCGGAAATCGAGTTCCTTCAGATGTGTTCCTGAGCAATTCCTTTCCAGTCTGTCCTGTGTTCTGGATCTTGCCATGGAGGTTGTGCATAGCAGTCACATACCTGGAAGCGGCCTCCCAGGCAACCAAGCTGTCGACCAAATCCAACCCGGCCTTGGCCAGTTCCAAGCGCAAAACAGCAAGAGCTTCCTTGACTTCTCTCACACCACGCTCAACTGATCCAACCGTATCATGGTTCTGAGGTCCAGCTTTGTTCACAGTGTACTCCCTTGGCAAACCAGATCTCCGCAGAACAGTTCCGACTTCGTCCTGAGCATCTGTCCTGAAATCAACTGGCGGTCCTTCCAAAGTCTCAAGCAATCCAAACTCAGCTAAGATCTGACGCAAATGCTGACCTGTCACCTGAACATTCTCGCTCACCGCAGTGACACCAAGCAAACCTGAAAACACCTGACGCAGCAAAATCATCTTGAACTTGCTCTCAACCAAACCCAAAAAGGAGAAATCCACCTGAACTTCAAGGATTCTCTCACGCAAACTTCGCCTTGGTGCTCGAGAAACTCCTCTTCCCTGTTGGCATTCCAAACAGTGTGGATCAAATGGGTAATGGCCTCGAAGAACATGTTGACGCAACTTCTCCTGACTTGACAGCTCAACAGCTCCAACCATGCTAACTTTCAAACCCTCTGGCTCGACCACTGATGACTCAACCAACTCCATCGGCTGACTGCCATCCTTCAAGCTCGGTTGTGCTGCCCTGCATGCTCGTAGCCACGGAGTCCCTCCCCACAACAGCACGTCACTAATGAGCGTTCCACTGTCCTCGTGGTAGAGGTACGTCTCTCCAGGTGACTGAATCACACTCCAACCCTTCTTGACCAACTGAGTTGTCGAAATAATGTTGTGTGACACATCCCCAATACAACAGGCCAATTTGAATGATTGAGTTTTCTTCTTTCCAGATGCCCCAGTCACAACCTGAAATGCCAAACTTACCAAAACATTGGCCCTCATGTGAACTGGAGTCCCATTCGCTGCATAGTAGGTTTCCAATGCTCCTGCCGAATCCTCCTGAGCCTGGCAACGATACATGCTCTCATAGTTCTGCGACAGCACCGACGTGGCAGCTCCAGAATCTAACAACCGCCAAGTTCCCTCTGAACTTGAAACCTGTGATGAAATGAGCGGCATCATAATCGCTTCTCCAGATTCTTGCTCTTCTTCTTGAGGTCCTTCGGCTGAAACTTCATGCATCTTTCCCTTGCGACCACCTTTTCCTCGTCCAGCTTTCGCTGCAGGCTTGGCCTTGGCTGCACCTGAACCTTTCCCAGTGCTCGAAGACGGAGATGAACTTGCAGACTTCGGACTGCTGGCTTGGCAATTCGCGCCAATATGCCCGCTCTGTCCACACTTGAAGCACTTCACACGACCCATATTCGTGCTGCAATCCTTCTGCATGTGTCCAGTCTTGCCACACTTTCGACATTTCACTCCTGAATTTTTGTTGATTGCGGCAGTGTTGAGCCACAGCTCACTCTCTGGATCCCATTCCCACTCCTCTTCGGCACCTTCGGCGTAGTAGTCCTGCTCATCTTCGTAGCCATAGTAGGTGCTCCAGTCACCTTCGGCTTCCAAGGCGTGCATATTGCGGCCTGATCCTCCACCCAGTTCTTGGAACAACCTCTGCTGTTGTTCGAACTTCAGGGCTGCTGATCTGTAGTCAGTATAGCCCTCACCTGACGCATGCAAAACGACGTAGTTCTTCACGTCACTGGGCAAGGCTCAGCAACATCAACGTCAAGTCGACCTGTTGCAAATCCAAGCCAGTCTTATCGCAATGCTGAGGCAAGGTATCGATCAACTTCCGATACTTGGACAAACCAACGTCCATCTGTCGGACTAGATCACTGATCTGTGTAGGGCCACTCTGTGCCTTAAACGTCTTGGACATGAACTCAGACCTGAAAAATGCAGCTTCCGCTCTTGATCTCAAACTGAACTCCTTTGCAAGCAAACGCAACGCCTCAAAACCAGACGTTCCTCGCACTGCCTGAAAAGAACCATCCATACCAATTCCTTCTGAATAGGCCTGTAGGATCATATGAGCTCGTGGATACTCTGCAAACGCCTGAGTTAGGATGGCCAGCAACCTAGCACTACGAAGTTGCTGTGCAGGTTTCAGATTTGTCATGTGCAGTTCGTGCGGCCAACTCAGCGCACTTTCAAGCTCCCACCCAAACGTATCACTTGCCAAGGCTACCCAGCTTCTCAAAGACTGAACATAGCCGGCAAAACCCAAAATCTCCTGCTCACGTGTCTTCCAAGTTCCATGCTCACACTTGGGCAATGGAGGAAGCCACTTCTCACTCTTAGTAAAGACATCCCTGTCATCCTGTGACGACGCTTCACCCTGAGTGTTCTGTGCAGTACCCTGCCCCTGACGAACTTCACTCATCAGTCTCTGAGGCGACTGCTGCAAACCTGGTGGCTGTTCCACAGTGTTCCTTGGAAAATTGGGTTGTGGACTGGTGGGTGGACGATCTCCAAATGATGACAAACCACTTGAGATAGAAGGTGATGTCTTCGCAACTGGTACCTGAGCTGGTTGTGATGCAGCTTGCTGCACCTGTGCCTGAGCAAACACATTCTGTTGATGAACTACCTGTTGTTGCAAACCATTCAACCTCATGTTAAACTCACCCATAGCCTGGTTCAAACTCAAAGACACTATCTGGGCTATCTGAGTCATCTGCGCAGTGGAGAAAACTTCTTGCTGTCCAGTTGGGCTTCCTGGCATACTTCCACAACCACTGGCAGCTTTCGGCGGTGGGGGTGGTATAGAGGCATAAGGTGCAGTTGCCCCTCCAGGCAAACCTTGTCCGCCCTCCGGCGAGTTCATCCTGAAACGTTGAGGTCCTTGTGCAGGCTGTTGCTGTTCCTGAGTCGTAGGCGTACGAGTGGGACTTCTTTCCCTCTCTCCACGCTGTGTCGGTACCTGACCCGCACCGCCGCTTGCAGATGCGTCGGCCATACCTGAAACACAAACAAGATTCACGCAAGACCTGAGCAAAGTATAAACTCACAAACACGGTTCCTGGATCCACAGACAAACCAAGATCACACAGATCTGTGGTAGGAGCACGAAGCTCCGCTACCACGTAAAACTTTGCACCGCTAAGTTGTGCCTTGAAAACCAAAACAAAACCTATCGCGATCAAAGTTACCCAAAGGCTTTTCCACAAATAAACAAACGTGAGTCAAACTTTCCGTGCTCTCTCGCTCAAATCACTCCAGACAACAAGCAACGCTTCAACACACACTCTGTTTCTCTCGCTCGGGCTTGAGCCAACGAGTATCGTTGACCATTCAGTTCAAATACTGTTTAAAGGTGACAAAAACCAAGGAGGGGTTTTTGTCTAAACTGCAAACTGGATTCCAGTCTTGACGAAATTCCGAAAAGCGATCCACTGAGGATCAAAAGCTTTCATTCGGTTCTCAAACCCATGCAAGATGTTGAAATATTTCCAAACTGTTCAAATAATGTTCGGTTTCCTACAAAAACATCACAACTCTCAACTACAAAACGAGACGAGTGCAACCGCAGTGTCGGTTGTGCTCGTTGAGTGTCACAAAATGATCTATGCTTCATAGAGCATCCAAAAACATTCAAAAGTATATCTTCCACAGATGATATTCGGTCAAATCAAAACTACAAACTACGATCTGTCCATTCACAATCGTTCCAAGTCAAAATAGGCTCGTCCGCAGACGATACTTGGTGAAATCAAAACTGTGCAACGTCACTGATCTCTCAGCGCTATACCAGGTAGGATTTTCACAGGTGAGCGTGTAGTGCCGCCAGTTGTGACAAGGCAGGTTTCTGTGCACAAACCTTGGCAGGCGCAGTATTTCAAAAGGAAACATGGCCACCCCACAGCTTAAACCCTGCCGCGGCTGAAGCTGTGAGGTGGCTACGTTTGTTTGTCAAATACTTGCCACGGGCTAAGCTGTGAGGTGGCCATGTTTGCTTGTCAAAAACTGCCCCTGCCAGGGTTTACGCTTTGTAGTGGCCATGTTAGCTTCTGAATTACTGCGCCTGCCAGCGTTTAAGCTGTCCAGGTTAAGCTGTGAGGTGGCCATGTTTGTTTGTCAAGTACCGCAGTTGTCAGGGTTTAAGTTGTGAGGTGGCCATGTTTGTTTGCAATATTTGCCACAGGTTGAGATGTGTGGTTGTTTACTTCTGAAATGCTGCGCTTGCCACGGGTTTAAGCTGTGATGTGGCCATGTTTGCTTCTGAAATATTGTGCCTGCGACGGGGTTGTTAGCTGCCAAAGTACTGCGCCTGCCACGGGCTTAAGCTTTTGAAATATTGGGCCTGCCGCTTTAAGAGATCTGTTGAATACGCCCCGCTCCCCAGCAGCAATGCTGCGTCAGTGTGAGATGGACTGAAGCTGTCATATGCTTCTTTACAGCGTTCCACAGCAGCATTGCCGCCGGGGTGTGGGGGTTCTGCGCTGCCCGCGCAAAAACTATCGGAGAAAAAATGCAGGATCACATGGAGGTGAGGCCGTGGCGGCCATATGGTGTTCTTTATTTCGCAAGAGAGACGGAACATATCGAGGGACGAAAATCTGCATGTGCTTTGAAGTTAAGGTCCCACACGGGGCATGTGTCCTCATTTTGGACTGCAGGCTTTCATGAAAGCAATGGATATCTTGGCTGGTGATCATCGCCAGCGTTTTTTGGTTTCAGATCATTCAGTCTTGACGTGTATTATATAGATTCGAGCCTCGCTTTGTCCTCGTTCCATTACGTTTTGCGTCCGAGGCCTGGCCTCGGGCAGGCCTCGGTGAGCCTCGGAGCGCCTCGAATGCCAACAAATCTGCTTCATCATGGCCCCCAAAACAGGGCCGAAAAAAGTGCTCAAAACATGGCTGCGATAGAGGGACCTCGACAGTAGCAAGCGGCCTTGGGACGCACAAATAGAAAAAGGTATGTGTTGACATTCATGTTCAAGCTGCTGGGTCGCAAATCTGCTTGCAAAACATTTGCGGGCAGCAACGAAATTCTCCGATGGCTGACCCCATTTTTGGGTCCAAATATGAACCCCAAAATGGGTTCCAGAATTGGATCACATTTTCATTCCTTCTTTTAAGTCTTTGCTTGGGCCCCGTTTTGGGGTCCAGATTTGGACCCAAAAGTGGGGCCAACCATCGGAAATTTTTGCTGCTGCCCGCAGATGTTTTGCAAGCATGAGCGTAAGTGTTAACACATGCCGTAAAACTTTGACACACAAAGTTAGATCGCGAAAACCGCTTTCAAACCTCTCGTGCACAAAGTAAACCCAAACCAAAACACAAACAAACGGTGGTCGTTTCGCGTTTCTGTCTGTGCCAGCTTTCCCAGGCCGTCTCACGGCGACACACTCACCCTTTTCGAACTCGCGGGTCTTGAGCCAACGTTTACGTTGGGTCATAGCAGTTCCAGAAACGATTCTACAAATCTAGACACGTGCAAAAAAAACAAACTTCTACGTGGCAAAAACCTAAGATTGGTTTCGTGCAGTTTGGTTCTCGTGTGGAATAACCTACAACGTGCAAAAAACCTAAAAACGGCTAACTACCAACGAAAAATGGCAACTCCGTCACAACTCTTTGTGACGGAATGAGATGAGATCGATTAACTACATCACAATCACCTGCTAACTACAAAGTCCAAACTACGCAAGTCCACAAACTACAACTACAAAGCAACTAACAACTACCTAAGTACAAGCACAAGATCGCTACGCTAGCTATACATAGGATGATTTTTCACACCCCCTTTCGAACTTGTGCGACTCAAGTCCAAAAAACGAGTTCAGTCACTCGGCCTTGACATTCCCCATGCCATAGCAGATAGGGCATGCTAACAGCGTTATCTGCTTTGACTTCTCCGTTGTACGGCAACCTGAACAGTGATACTTCGATCCTGTTGAAGTCACAACCAACAAGGGTCCAGTCTCCGGTTGGCAAACCTGGCAATTGTCTCGGCATCGAATATGTCCATTTGGACCAGCGGCGGCAATCAAAACCTTGCATTTCTCATTGCAGTGATACATCTCTCGGCAAAAACTCCAATAGATACGAGTACCTGGGCCTTCACCGTCAGAATCACAAGACAAAGCTGTAGGACTCTTCAAGCTGTACCTGAATTTCTTGCAGTTGTATTGCGGCTTTTGCAACATCTCGTAATGCAGCAAGCTGAAAGAATACCAGATAGAAAACCCAGTGTATATACAAAGAATAAGAGCCAGTAGAGCTCTTCCATCTCTCCAGTGGCCATGGCTTGCGCGACCTGCCCACACACACAAATGGCTGCGGAAATCCAATCAAGCTCATGCTGAAATCCATTCCAAGCAGTCCACAAACATTCCAAAGACAGTCCATCAAGGAAAGTCCAAAAACGATCCCAGAAAGTCCACAAGATCATCCTCTAGATGCCTTCTAAAGACTTCTGTATCTCCGAAAGTCCAAAGATCATCCTCTCGATGTCTTCTAAAGACTTCTGCAACCAAGAAAGTCCAAAGATCATCCTCTCGATGTCTTCTAAAGACTTCTGCAACTCTTGCAATTCAAATTGGATTCAGAACTATACCATGCAATCGTCAGACCTCAAAGTCTCGATAATTAGATCCGACTACCCAAGCAACGCACAGGGCAAAGATCAAAGAGAGTTTTCAGCCTCATGTCTTAGACATTTAAAGACCTTTCTCTATCCAGATGACTTCACAAGTCGTTCAAGTTATCTAAACTCTCTCAAGTCCACTCTCTCAGCAGACTCTTCCTTTTTCCTCAGGGAAGATCAGGCGATAAAATCAGCGTAGCTTCGACGCCATCGATCACCTGAGGGCAAGTAATGCGAGCATTCGCACAAAGAATCTGGCAAATTTCCTGGAGTATTTCTCTGACAACTGAAAGTCAGAAAAGTTGAATGATGCGTGGAAATCACAAGCACAATGAAAACGCTTCTCAAGACGTTGACTAAGCTCCTCAGAACTTGACATGATCCTGAACGCTTTCTTGATGGGTAATCCTGGCAGTCCTTCAATTCCCATTGCACAAGCATGGACAACAGACCTGAATGGAATTCTGGCCTGAACAAAGGCTTGCAGCTTCGGATGAGTCCAATACCTGTTGGAATTTGGCAATTCAAAAGACATAGACAACTCGGGATGTCTTTCTACTAACCGATCCAACAACTTCTCACAAGCAGCTAAAAGTTCGAAAAACTTTCGCTCATGCTCTGGGACTCTTTTCCCACCCGAAAAATTCTGCAATGGAGATCCACCTGTGCACGGCAATGACATGTGAACGTGACAGAACAAATGCACCTCTCCCAGCTCTCGATCCGAGGCTGATCTGGTCATCTTCAACTCCTCCATCACCTGGTTCACAAGATCTGCAACATGATTCTGTGTAGCTATCTTCTCAAGATTTCCATGAACTCCAACATAACAAGCACGGCTCTCAGCACATGCAGCTGACAAGACACTGGCTTTGCTGCAGGCTAGCTCAACAAAAAGACCTACCCCCCTTTCACTCTTGAAATGGGTCACATCAGCTTCTGAAGAACTTGAACCTGAAATTGCAGACAAAACACTGGCTGTTGCTCCACCTCGAGCAGCTGCATTTGCAGTTGCTGCTGACGCTGTTGACGATGTCAACAACCTGAACAACCTCCGATTCGCTCGCATCGGAAGCTCTCCACTGCCATGACATGCTATGCAGGCTTCCATACGACGCTGGGGCGGTCTCCCTGATGTCTCAGAAGGCTCTGGCTGGGCCTCACTGGCCGGTGCCTTTGCAACTGGGGTCCTTGAAATCATAGACATACTGTACCCCGATGAAGGGCCAATTGTCTCAGCTTCCAGTGCTCCTCCTGGGCCAACTCGGAATGGCCTATGGGGCGGCTCGCCCACAAGCGACGCTGCTTTCGCTTCAGGGCTCTTTGGAGTAACCAAATCCACAGCTGGTGCTGCCTTTGCACCTGGACTCGCCTTAGGCGATGTAGGCTCTCCAGATTTCGCCTTTGGAGGCGTCTTGGGTGGCGTCTTTGGCGCACTTGAAACTCTTCTTGGAGCTGGCGGCGGTGGTGGTACCTGAGGTGGCGCCGGGGGCGCTGGCGGTGGTGGTAGAGGGCCCTGGGCTGGAGAAGGCATTGCTGGAGGGGCCTTCCCAGAGATGGGTGGTGCCTGTGGTGGCTGTGTCCCTTGCGGAACCCACCCCTTCGGCGGGTGTGGAGGCGGCTTTGGACCCATCGCCACTGCCGCATTGCTGCTGGCCGGAAACTGGCCGCTCCTCTTCGGTGGCGTCTGAGGGGGACCCATCCCAGTCCTCTGACGAGCTCTTGGAGGGCTACCTGCGGCTGCTGGGGTCTCCTCGGACCAACCGTGGCCTCTCAGCCTCTTGTTGTGGATACGTAGTGACTCCTGGGTCAATCCAACTTGTGAAATTGAATCACCCGGGGCAACCTCATCGCCCACAGTGGAGTCTGGCTGGTGCTGTCCTCTTGGCGTCAAAGTCACACGCCCATGAGTAAGGCTCACCCTTCGCTCCATCTCAGGGCACTGAGAGATGATATGGCCTTTTTCTCCACAATGACCACACTTCAGACCCTTCGGATTCTTCCAGCTGAATCCACTGAAAGACCTCACAAAGGCGGGTCCTTTTTCCTCCTCAGCTTTCGGGTTGATCTCCAACTCCTCTCTCTTGTTTAACTGAGGGTTGTACATCTTCGCATGACCCTTCTCTGGCCTGGCAGTCTCGACCCTCTCACAACCTCATATGTAGGCGTTGGCCGGGACTCCTCTTCTCTCCTCTGAGCAGCGAAATAGGCAAAAGCTTCTTTCTGCCTATTCTTCCAAGCCTGATGCTTGGCCTTACGACGACCAGCCTCGCGTCGTCTCTTCAGCAGACCAGTGGCCTCCCAGGCCTCTTTCTTCACCTGAATCACAAAGCGACCAGGCTTCCTGGGCATCTTCTTCACAGCAGGTTCACGTCCAGGAGCTTGAGACCTTCCTGACGGCCTTGCTTTCGCTTCAGGTCTGCCTCGAGTAGTAGG